>JAZHEH010000134.1:600000-1048049 GCA_036589455.1 Ateles fusciceps | reverse complement strand
TATTTCGTATGGGGAACTGCTGCGCCAGGGGACCAGCCGCCCAAAAGAGGAGCGCCGGCGAAAGGAACCACTGGCCGGCAAAAACTGCTGCGCCGGCCAAACCAGCCGCGCTGGTGAGTCGTGGGGCTCCCTCCCCCTGGGAGTATCTCCTGGTTTTGTGGGCAAAAAATCTGTCTGGCAATGCGGCGTCCACTTACCCTCTGCGCTTTCACTGGGTGCTGCAATCCTCAGCTGCTCCTAATCGGCCATCTTGATCCGCCCCTTCGGAAAATTTAATTTTAAACTCTCAGTATTCATTCAAGAGACCTTGTTAATCGAATGTTGAAAATTAGCCTCCCATCGAATACAGCATAAGATGACTGCTATGGATTTACCAAAGTTAAAATCAGAGCATTTCACAGCCAAGACGGGACATCTGCCATGTGTGCTTTAATAAGAACAAGGCAAATTAAAATATTAATTCAAGTGGATGCCCCATTGTGTTCAGGCATCATGAGAGTGCTGATGGTTTTGCTTACAACTGAATAATACATTTCCTCTGATATGTGACCTAAATAATTTTCCTTCTGTACTACCCAGTAGCTTTTTCCAAGTTGCCATGAATTCTTAAAGGCTTCTTGTCCTTAAATGAAGAATCTATTTCTAAAATTTCAGCATACTATATTTTCTCACACTGAAGACAGTCTTCACAAAGCATAGAAATATTAAGGGCATTTTATAAAGAGGCTAATGAAAAGAGAAGTTTTCTTTATTTCCAGAGGTAATTGGTAGACCATCATCTGTTGTGTTAGTAACATACACTGAGCATTAATGAAGGCACATATTAGGGCTTTCATTTTTATGACATGTTAAAGGATTGGTGAGTCTTTGTTAATTTTAGCTTTGAGATAAAAGACTGGCATTGATTTGGCAGGCATTAATTTTTTGCTTCATACAGATTCCAAAGTTGATGTACTGATGTCAGGAGCTCTTTTTAAGATTTGCAAAGTATTATTAAAGCACTTGATCTATTCTCATCACAGAAAAGGTTTCATGTAATGTATTGTTCCTTTGGGCAGTAGACATAGCTCAAACTATAAATGAAAACTTACAGTTTTGAGTCTAACTCATTTCTGTCATGACCAGTATTTTCCAGTTATCATGCAAAAATGTCTGCAGGATCAAAATGATCCCCTTTAAAAAAAAAGAGAAGTTACCGCATCAGATGTCATGGATAATGATAGCATGAGATTCTGCGAATTCTAGACCCTGAAAGTGTGATAGCAATTTCAAAACAAATTTCCTATGTAAAGCTCTGTCACAATGGGTTAGAAAACATGAGCCTACAGGTTGTTCTAACAAGAAAATATATTCATTCTTTGAATTCTGAACTATATCATAACATAGTCAAAGCATGTGCATTACCAATCAACATTATACCTTATTTTTAAGTATTTCTCACATCCCCCAGTGTATTTTCTTTTGACTTTTAGGTAACAAATTACCTCCTTTAGACAAGATGTTCTTCTTACTCTTTTGTACACTCTCAAAGCAAACTGCAGTGTAACAAATATTGACAAAGGATGTGGCTATGCATTATTCAAGATGACCAGAGAAATTTTAACATCTTGGACAATATTGCATTTATTTGGCCATAAGAAAAGTTGGGCAGTGTGATAGACTCATAGAGTCATGACACTGAAAAGAACAAGTGGTCATCAGATCTTTTTCATAGACCCTAAACTGAAACAAATATAAAATACTTCATGTATCTATGCTGACTCCTCCCCTTTCCCCCTTAACAGCCCTCCTCCTCCTGCCTCCTAACTATGGACAGCAAGAGGTACCTCTTTAGTCTTTCACTTCCTTTTTTTATTTTTATTTTTTTATTATAAGTTCTGGGGTACATGTGCAGAACGTGCATGTATGTTACATAGGTATACACATGCCATGGTGTTGTGCTGCATCCACCCCCCCATCATCTAAATTAGGTGTTTCTCCCCAATGCTATCCCTCCCCAATCCCCTTCACCCTCTGCTGTCCCTCCCCCTACCCCGCTGATCCCCACAGCAGGCCCTGGTGTGTGATGTTCCCCCCCCTGTGTCCATGTGTTCTCATTGTTCAACACCCACTTATAGAGTGAGAACATGTAGTGTTTGGTTTTCTTGTTCATGGGTCAGTGTGCTGAGAATGATGGTTTTCAGCTTCATCCATGTCCCTGCAAAGGACGTTAACTCATCCTTTTTATGGATGCATAGTATTCCATGGTGTATATATGCCACATTTTCTTTATCCAGTCTATCTTTGATGGGCATTTGGGTTATTTCCAAGTCTTTGCTATTGTAAACAGTACCGCAGTAAACATACATGTGCATGTGTCTTTATAACTGAATGTTTTATAATCCTTAGGGTATATACCCAGTAATGAAATTACTGGGTCAAAATGGTATTTCTAGTTCTATATCCTTGAGGAATGGCCGCACTGTCTTCCACAATGGTCAAACTAATTACACTCCCACCAAAATTGTAAAAGTGTTCCTATTTCTTCACATCCCTCTCCATCATCTGTTGTCTCCTCATTTTTTTTAATGATCGCCATTCCAACTGGCATGAGATGGTATCTCAATGTGGTTTTGATTTGCATTTTCTCTAATGACCAGTGATGATGAGCTTTTTTTCATGTATTTGTTGGCTGCATAAATGTCTTCTTTTGAGAAGTGTCTGTTCATATCCTTTGCCCAACTTTTGATGGTTTTTTTTTTTCTCTTGTAAAGTTGTTTAAGTTCTTCATAAGATTCTGGTTATAATCCCTTTGTCAGATGGGGTAGACTTCAAAAAATTTTCCTATTTTGTTGGTTGCCAGTTCACTCTAACAATATCATAATGAATGGGCAAAAACTGGAAGCATTCCCTTTGAAAACTGGCACAAGACAAGGATGCCCTCTCTCACCACTCCTATTCAACACAGTATTGGAAGTTCTGGCTGGGGCAATCAGGCAAGAAAAAGACATAAAGGATATTCAATTAGTCTTTCACTTTATCTTATACAGCTACACTTTTTCCACTTCACCTATTGTCATGGCTTCAAGTGTTACCACTTTTTGGAAGACTCAAAGCTTTATTCTCTGCATTAGTCAGTTCTAGTTTGTAATTTCCAGACTGTCCTTTCTACCCAGATTATTTGTAACCACCTCAAAAATGCTTTGTGTTAAAAATGGAATGTGTTTTTCCTTCCAAAACAAAATGCCCCTTATAACATGCCTATTTCATTCATCTATTCCCAAGGTTTGGAAATTATTTGGGAGCTCATAACTAATAAATGACCAACTACCATCAATTCTTTTGGTTTTATTAGACACTCATTACTTCCTTCCCATTTCACTACCGCTAACTTTTTTCAAACTCTTATCAATTCAGGCATGATTTATTACCTCTTAACTAGTCTCTCACATTCCAGTCTGTATTCTCTAAAAACCATACTGCACTTTCTTACATTAAAGTAAAACAAAATACATAAGTTATTGTCATTTAAGCATTTGTTTCTTAAACACTAAAGTTGGGAGTAGGTAAAGATGAGCTAGGGCAGTGGTTCTCAAACTTTAGCACTTCTCATGAATAGTACTGACCATATAATTTGCGGGGCCCAAGGCAAAATGAAAATGTAGGACCCCCTGTTAAAAGTATTGTGTCCTTATAGTAAGAACGGTGTACCTATGCAACAATCTTCCATGTTCTTCACATGTACCCCCCAAACCTAAAATGCAATAAAAAAAAAGTATTGTGTCAAAAATTATTATTAAAAATTATTATGGTCGGATGTGGTGGCTATGCCTGTAATCCCAGCACTTTGGGAGGCCAAGGTTCGTGGATCACGAGGTCAGGAGATTGAGACCATCCTGGCCAACAGAAAAATTAACAGCGTGGTGGCGTGTACCTGTAGTCCCAGCTACTAGGAGGCTGAGGAAGGAGAATGGCTTGAACCCGGGAGGCAGAAGTTACAGTGAGCTGAGATTGTGCCACTGCACTCCAGCCCAGTGACAGAGTGAGGCTACGTCTCAAAAAAATAATTATTATGAATTTCAATAGAGCAACAGCAGAGCATAAAATCAAGTTTAGGGCCCTTCTGACTATGGACCCTTATGTGACTAATATAGGTTACAGGTCATGGAACTGGCTCTTTTATGTAAGACTAATCTAGTTAACTTGTTTTCAACATGAATTATTCATAGCACCCCTCAGAGATTCAGATCCAGCAAGTCTGAGTAGGACCTAAGAATCTGCATTTCAACATGTACCCTAGGAAATTTGGAAGTTGTCATCAGCAGACTACACTTTGAGAAACATTAACCTAAAGAATCATCACATAGGACTAAAGTTACTCTGCAGAGAAAGGTCAACAGTTCAAGTTATAATGTCAAAAAGTGTATGCCAGTTTTGCCTAATCTGGTAGAGGGAGCATAGGGATCTGGAATAATAATGTGACTCTAAAACAGGGCTGAACCAAGCAGAAGCCAAGGTAATCATCTACCGGATTAAATTTCCCCTCATTGTATTAAATCTCGAAGGCTGTCACTATCACTGCTTCATTCTGATATTAATAACTTATGACCCACTACTTCCAAACAAGTATCCTTTTCTCCAGAAGTGGTTGAATATTCAGGTTTACTCTAGGCCAGCAGTGCTTATGGTGCCTTCACTTCCAAGTATCTATTCCTCTTGCTCTACTATTTAAGACCCAATTCAGACTTTAACTTTCCAAAGTTCCTAGAACTTACAGTTGGAAGATTGCTTATAAATTATCTATTACAGGATTCCGCCAAGATGGCCGAATAGGAACAGTTCTGGAGCACAGTTCCCAGTGAGAGTAATGCAGAAGGCAAGTGATCTTTGCATTTTCAACCAAGATACCAAGTTCATCTCAATAGGACTGGCTGGACAGTGGGTGTAGCCCAGGGAGGGGAAACTGAGGCAGGGTGGGTGATGCCTCACCTGGGAAGGGAAAGTCACCTGGAGGATCAGGAAGCTATTCCCCCTTCTGGCACTCCAGTTCAGATACTGCACTTCTCCCATGGCCCTTGCAACCCACAGACCAGGAGATTCCGTCGGGCTGACAAGCGCTGTCTAGTTACCAGCACAGATCTGAGCAGCTGCTCTGACCAGCAGCATGGGTTGTTGGCACGGATCTGAGCAGTACGTTTTGGCTGGTGCTGAGAGTGTCCACAAGATGAAGCTTTCCACTTCCCAGAAAGAGGGGGAGCTGAAAGCAAGAAGACAGACGACACAGCTTGGTGGGTTCCACCCCTACAAAAACCAGCAAACCAAAGCCCTCTTGCTTGAGAGTTTTGCAGCCAGCATATCAGTTTGAGCTCGACCCTGGATGATTGAGCTTGGTAGGGGGAAGGGCATCCACCATTGCTGAGGTGGTTCTCAATCTCACCTGTGTAAAGAAAAGCCAGAGGAAGCTTACACAGCAGCTGGACTGAGCCTGTGGCAGTCCAGCCACACCTATGCAGGCAGACAAGGGACAGACTGCCTCCTCAAGCAGCTCCCTGACTCCCATATAACCAAAAATATGCCTCAAACAGGAAAGCTCTAGCTGACATCTGACAGGTACCCTTCTGGGACAAAGCTACCAGAGGAAAGATCAGGCAGCAATCCATGCTGTTCTGCGGCTCCTGCAGGTGATTCCCAGGCAAGCAAGGTCTGGAGTGGACCTCCAGCAGTCCTAAACCAAAGAGGCCTGACTGTTAAAGGAAAACTTAAAAAACAAAAAGAAATAACTTCAACATCAACAGAAAGGATGTCCACTCGAGATCCCCATCTAAATCACCAACTTCAAAGATCAAAGGTAGATAAATCCATGAAGATAGGAAGAAACTAGGGGCAAAAAGGATGAAATCACCAAAGACCAGAATGCCACTCCTCCTCCAAGGGATCACAACTCCTCACCAGCAAGGGAACAAAACTGAATGGAGAATGAGTTTGGTGAATTGAGAGAAGCAGCCTTCAGAAGATGGGTATTAACAAACTTCTCTGAGCTAAAGGAACATGTTCCAACCCAATGCAAGGAAACTAAACATCTTGAAAAAAATGTTAGACAAAATGCTAACTAGAATAACCAGCTTAGAGAAGAATGTAAATGACTTGATGGAGATGAAAAACACAGCACAAGAACTTCGCGAAGCGTACACAAGTTTCAATAGCTGAATCGATCAAGCAGAAGAAAGGATATCAGAGATCTGAAGATCAATTAAATGAAATAAAATGAGAAGGCAAGATTAGAGAGAAAAAGAGTGAAAAGAATTGAACAAAGCCTCCAAGAAATATAGGATTACATGAAAAGACCAAATCCACACTTGATCAGCGTATCTGAATGTGATGGAGAGAATGGATTCCAAGCTGGAAAATACCCTTCAGGATATTATCCAGGAGAACTTCCCCAACCTAGCAAGGCAAACAAACATTCAAATCCAGGAAATACAGAGAACACCACAAAGGTATTCCTCAAGAAGAGACAACCCGCAAAGCACATAATCATCAGATTCACCAGGGTTGAAATGAAAGAAAAAATGCTAAGGGCAGCCAGAGAGAAAGGTTGGGTCACCCACAAAGGGAAGCTCATCAGAATCACAGCGGATCTTTCGGCAGAAACCCTACAAGCCAGAAGAGAGTGGGGGCCAATATTCAACATCCTTAAAGAAAAGAACTTTCAACCCAGAATTTCATATCCAGCCAAACTAAGCTTCATAAGTGAAGGAGAAATAAAATCCTTTAAGGACAAGCAATTGCTGAGAAATTTCATCACCACCAGAACTGCCTTATAAGAGCTCTTGAAGGAAGCACTAAACATGGAAAGGAACAACCAGTACCAGCCACTGCAAAACGTATCAAATGGTAAAGACCAACAACACAATGAAGAAACTGTGTCAACTAACAAGCAAAACAACCATCCAGTAACAAAATGGCAGGATCAAATTCACATATAACAATATTAAAGTTAAATATAAACACCCTAAATGCCCCAATCAAAGACACAGACTAGCAAATTGGATAAAAAAGTCAAGACCGATCAGTGAGCTGTATCCAGGATACCCATCTTACATGCAAAGACACACATAGACTCACAATAAAGAGATGGAAGAAGATTTACCAAGCAAATATAAAGCAAAAAGAAGCAGGGGGTTGCAATCCTAGTCTCTTGATAAAACAGACTTTAAGTCAACAAAGGTCAAAAGAGACAATGAAGGGCATTACATAATGTTAAATGATCAATGGAACATGAAAAGCTACCTATCCTAAATATATATGCAACCAATACAGGAGCACACAGATATATAAAGCAAGTTCTAAATGACCTACAAAGAGACTTAGACTCCCACACAATAATAGTGGGAGACTTTAACACTCCACTGTCAACATTAGACACATTAACAAGACAGAAAATCAACAAGGATATCCAGGACTTAAATGCAGATCTGGACCAAGTGAACCTAATAGACATCTACAAAACTCTCCATCCCAAATCCACAAAGTATACATTCTTCTCAGCACCACATCGCACTTACTCTAACCACATAATTGGAAGTAAATCACTTCTCAGCAAATGCAAAAGAATGGAAATCATAACAAACAGTCTCTCAGACTACAGTGCAATCAAATTAGAACTCAGGATTAAGAAACTCACTCAAAACCACACAACTACATGGAAACTGAACAACTTGCTCCTGAATGACCACTGGATAAACAATGAAATGAAGGCAGAAATAAAGATGTTCTTCAAAACCAATGAGAACAAAGACACAATGTACCAGAATCTCTGGGACACATTTAAAGCAATGTCTAGAGGGAAATTTATAGCAATAAATGCCAACATGAGAAGCAAGGAAAGATCTAAAATTGACACCCTATCATCAAAATTGAAAGAGCTAGAGGAGCAATATCAAAAAAACTCAAAAACCAGCAGAAGACAAGAAATAACTAAGATCAGAGTAGAACTGAAGGAGACAGAGACACAAAAAAGCCTTCAAAAAAATCAATAAATCCAAGAGCTGGTTTTTTGAAAAGACCAATGAAATAGACAGATTGCTAGCCAGACTAATTAAAAAGAAGAGAGAAAAGAATCAAATAGATGTAATAAAAAATGATAAAAGGGATATCACCACTAATTCCACAGAGATACAAACTACCATCAGAGATTACTACAAACAACTCTATGCACATAAATGAGTAAATCTGGAAGAAATGGATACATTCCTGGACACTTACAACCTCCTAAGACTAAACCAGAAAGAAGTTAAATCCCTGAATAGACCAATAACAAGATCTAAAGTTGAGGCAGCAATTAATGGGCTACCAACCAAAAATGGGTTCACAGCCAAATTCTACCAGACATACAAAGAGGAGCTGGTATGATTCCTTCTGAAACTATTCCAAACAATACAAAGAGAGGGAATCTTCCCTAACTCATTTTATAAGACCAACATTATCCTGATACCAAAACCTGGCAGAGACGCAACTGAAAAAAGAAAACTTCAGGCCAATATCCATGATGAACATCGATGCAAAAGTCTTCAGTAAAATACTGGCAAACTGAATGCAACAGCACATCAAAAAGCTTATCCATCAAGATCAAGTAGTCTTCATCCCGGAGATGCAAGGCTGGTTCAACATACGCAGATGGAGGCAGCAAACCACCATGGCATGTGTGTACCTATGCAACAATCCTGAAAGATCTGCACATGTACCCCAGAACTTAAAGAACAATTAAAAAATAAATAAAAAATTAAAAAAAGAAACCATCTAGTACAATGCTTTTGTCTATAGATGATAAAATTAAGGACAAGAAATGTAATGGTTTGTTTAAAATTACAGTGTCAGTGGACAAAAAAAAGGACCAGAACTCAAAGCCACCCCCTTGATTGATAACACCATGCTTTTTCCACTGTAGCACACTATTCCCTTTGATGTCTCTCTTCTCAAATCCTATACTATATACTCATTCATGTGTGCACTTATTCATTCAACAAATATTTATTGGGGATCTACTCTTTTCAGGTTATTATCTGGGAAAATATGAAATTGGTGTGGTCCCTGCTATCATGTAGCTTATTTTAACTAATGCTATTATCTTTTCCATTTATTTTACACACTTCTCAGTGTTTTGTACTGCTATGCAACCTTTCGTATTTATGCCTTGTATACACGATTAAGCTTTGTACCTGAAGACAATGATTTTGGTTTGTTTTTTACTCCTACATTGCCCTAGAAAATGCTATTGGCAACTCTTCATTGTGTGGGGATGTCCTATGACCTGAAGGGTATTTAATAGCTCTGGCCTCCACATCCTAATTTCAATAGAATTTCAGGCATTGTGACCATTTAAACTGCCCCCATACATTTCTGCACTCTGATATGGGATACAGATTCATTTCCCCAGTTGGGAAGAATCATCTCTGTATTAGTAAACTCTTCTCAGTTGAGAAATATTGCCCTAGTACAATGTTTTACATATACTATTCATAAAGTATTTTCTTGTATTAGACAAGATAGAGAAACTCTCAAGACAAATTTTCATAGGTGACATAAAAACTCACAGAATAAAGAGTGAACCAAGTATTGAACCTCATGAGAAATAACAGAATATAAAACAATTTGCTTGCTATAGGCTATTGCTAGCAATACAAGATATAAGAACAGTGGTATTCCCATATTTGTTCAGGTTCTTCAAAAATAATCAATTTATAATTTGAATTTGAACAAATTAGAATTAAAACAATCTGCAATGTTCTGTAATTACACCCTCCAAGCTTCTCCTTTACACTTTATCTTCTTCGTCCCTTCTGTTTTGGAGGACTAACATCTAAACAATTTTCAAGGAGAAGCTACATCTAAACCCGCAACCCTATTCTCTAGAACTTTCTCAACAGAATCACTATTACTCTTATTAATAATAACTCTACCAAATAAAAAAGAACAAACATTAATAATCATTTATCACAGTCCTGCACTCTGATGTAGGATGTAGATCCATTTCTAATTATATTTCCACAAATGTTATTTGATTTGATTTTTATACCAATTCTAGAAGGAGGATATAGTAAACATGATCATTCTGATTTTATAGATGAGGAAAGTTTGGACCAAAACAATGGTAAATGATTTGTGTATACACATATATCTGAAAAATGGCAGAGACGGCATATAAACACTACTCTCTTGGCTATAAATTCCACAATCTTTCCAACATATTTCCTAATGTATCCCCATTTTCTTGAATTTCCAGTCTTTTCTACAGCATTGGTAACTTCCTCTCACACCCCAAAATATGTTTAAATGTCACTGTTTAAAAAACAAAAGAAACAAATAAACCTATACTCTGCCTGCCTTTTTTAAAAACTCTATCTCTTTATATTACCAAAAACTGAATGAAAGAATATTCTATTATTTTACACCACTTGGTCATTTTTAAATCTATTACAATCACCACTCAGTCCCCCACAACTCTACTAAAGTTGCTTTCAATAAGTTTACCAATAATTTTTTGATCATTGAATGTTGTGGACTCTGCATAGTTCTCTAAATACTCAGCCTCTCTAGAGCAGTTAACACAAGTACCAACACCATCTCCCTTATTGAAACATTCTCCTCCTTCGGCTATCATGAAACTACACTCTCCTAGTTTTCTTCATACATATTTTTCCATTAATCTTAGTTTCTTTAGCCGTAACCTCTTCCTCTGCCTAGCCTTTAAATGTAGGCAGAATGCAAACTCTGCCTTTTTTGTAGTCTACATTCCTTACCATAGATACTCTCATCCTTTCACATGGATCTTATCATCACCTCTACACAGATAAATGTAGACATTTCATTGTTTTTTACCTCCAAATATATGTTTCATATTTCTCCATAAATGGTTAGAAATAAATGATTTTGCAGATCTTCAATTTACCTTCCTCTCATCTCATCTACCTCTCTTGTGACGCCTAAGTTGTTATTAATCTTATTTTAGATGGATTTTCAAAGTCTCACTGATATTATCCTTGCAATACATTCATATTTATACACAAATTGACAATCCCACAGCCTTAGTCCAGACCTTTAAAAACTTTGAACTGTGCCGTCTATGAGATAATCATACTGTTACCTATCTTGCAGGACTACCTTTGGGTCAAACTAAGTGATATATGTGAAAGGTAATTAAAATTTACAATGTAAATGGCCATTAAGATTCATAGATTTTTAATGTTCACTTTGATAGTTCCCTTATTTTCAATAAAAATTATTTAATAAAAAGCATTATAAGCCTTTCCAAAAAACCCATCGGTAAGCTGCATCCAGACCCATCTCACATGCAAGGATATACAGAGACTCAAAACAAAGGGATGGAGAAAGAATTTGCCAACCAAATGGAGAGAAAAAAAAAAAAGTAGGAGTTGCAATTCTCATCTCTGATAAATAGACTTTAAAGTAATAGAAACCAAAAGAGATAAGAAGGACATTGTATAATGGTAGAGGGATCAAGGTAACGGGAAGAGCTAATGATCCTAAGTCTATGTGCACCCAATATAGGAGCACCCAGATACATAGGGCAACTTCTTGGTGACTTACAAAGAGACTTGGACTCCCACACAATAATAGTGGGAGACTTTAACACTACATTGTCAATATTGGACAGACTAATGAGACAGAAGGTTAACAAGGATACCTGGGACTTGAACTTAGACCTCAAACAAGTAAACTTAATAAACATTTACAGAACTCTACTCCAAATCCACAAAACATACATTTTTTTTCAGTAACACATCACATTTATCCTAAAAGTGACCACATGGTTGGGAGTAAATCACTCCCCCAGCAATTGCATAGCATTTCATAGGTTTAAATGAAATATTGGTTGGCTGTTTGTTTTTTCCCTCCTTTATTCCTTCCTGTCTCCATTGTATAACACAATTATTAGTATAAAAGAGCCTTTTAATATCCATTTCTAGACTGCATTCTAGCCTGGGCAATAGAGCAGGATTCCCATTCTCTCTCCCCTCTTTTTCTTCTTCTTTTTCTCTTTCTTTCATTCTCTTTTCTTCCTTCTTTCTCCCCTTTCTCTCTTTAAAAAAAAAAAGAAAAGAAAAGAAAATGGATCCACACAGGGAAGAGATGTAGAAAATACATCTCTTCCCTGTGTGGATTTATTCTCTAAGGTATCATTTCTAGAGATGTATCTTCTAGTCTATAAGTTAGAAAAAAAAAGCATTATAAGTTATAATTTGGTTGAAGCATGAATTTAAAACAAGGTAGTTTTCTTTCCTTTTTACATTATTAGCTTTCATTAAATTATTTCAAACTTCATTATATTCTGGGGAAAAAAATTTGAAAAGATAGCCAATCGCTGGGGTTGTTGGCAACAAAAAAAAAAAATAGGAGATCTAAGAAGTTATCTGATGTCCTGTTGTATTAGTTAGGGTTCCTTAGAGGTATAGAACTAATGGAGGGGGAGAGAGAGAGAGGGAGAGATAGAACAGGGTTTATTAAGTATCACCTTACATGATCACAACGTCCCACAATAGTCTATCTGCAAGCTTGATGAGCAAGAACCAGTTCGAGTCTCAAAACTGAAGAACTAGGAGTTTGATGTTTGAGGGCAGGAAGCATCCAGCATGGGAGAAAGGACTCCGTATTTAATAAATGGTGCTGGAATAAGTGGCAAACCTTATGCAGAAAACTGTAACTGGATCCCTTTCTTACACCATAAATGAAAAACAACTCAAGACGGATTAAAGACTTAAATATAAAATGCAAAACTATAGATGGAAACTTAGGCAATACCATTTAGAACATATGCATGGGCAAAGAATTCATGATGAAAATGCAAAAAACAACTATCACAAAAGCAAAAATTGACAAATGGAATGTAATTAAACTAAAGAGCTTCTGCACAGCAAAAAAAAAATCTTGGTATATACCCAAAGGATTATAAATTGTTCTATTCTAAAGACACATGCACACGTATGTTCACTGTGGCACTGTTTATAATAGCAAAGACCTGGAACCAACCCAAATGCCCATCAATGACAGACTGGACAAGGAAAATGTGTCACATATACATCGTGGAATACTATGCAGCCATAAAAAACAATGAGTTCATGTCCTTTGTAGGGACATGTATGAATCTGGAAACCATCATTCTCAGCAAACTGACCCAAGGACAGAAAATCAAACACTGCATGTTCTCACTCATAGGTGGCTGTTGAACAATTAGAACACAAGGACACAGGGAGGGGGAGCATCACACACTGGGGTCTGTTGGGGGGGCTAAGGGAGGGACAGCAGGGGGTGGGGAGGTTGGGGAGGGATAACATGGGGAGAAATGAAAGATATAGGTGATGGGGGGATGGAAGAAGAAAAACACTTTGCCATGTAAGTACCTATGCATGATCTGTACATGTACCCCAGAACTTAAAGTACAATAAAAAAAAATTAAAGATACTCTAAAAAAAAAATAAAGAAAAAGAAACTAAAATCAGAGTGAACAGACAACCTACAGAACGGGAGAATATTTTTGCACTCTATCCATCTGACAAAGGTCTAGTATCCAACATCTACAAGGAACTTAACAAGAAAATAACAGACAATACCATTTAAAAGTGGCCAAATCTCTTTAGTTTAATTAGATTCCAATTGTCTATTTTGGCTTTTGTTGCCATTGATTGTGGCATTTTAGTCATGAAGTATTTGCCCATGCCTATGTCCTGAATGGTATTGCCTAGGTTTTCTTCTAGGGTTTTTATGGTTTTAGGTCTTACATTTAAACCTTTAGTCCATCTTGACTTAATTTTTGTATACAGAGGAGTTAAACAATGATAACACATGGACACAGGGAAAGGAACATGACACACCAGGGCCTGTCGGGGAAGTGGGAGTCTAGGGGAGGAATAAGCTTTAGGATCCCCTATGAACAAGCAACTAATGAGAGATTTTTTACCACCAGGCATGCCCTAAAAGAGCTCCTGAAAAAAAGCACAAAATATCAAATGGAACAACCAATACCAGCAACCACAAAAACATACCAAACTGTAAAGACCATCGACATATGAAGAAATTGCATCAACTAATGGGCAGAACAACCAGATAGCATCAAAATGCCAGGATCAAATTCACACATAACAGTATTAACCTTAAATGTAAATGGACTAAATGTCCCAATCGAAAGACACAGACGGACAAATTGGATAAAAGTCAAGACCCATCGGTGTGCTGTGTTCAGGAGATCTACCTCACATGCAAAGACACACATAGGCTCAAAATAAAGGGATGGAGGAAGATTTATCAAGCAAATGGAGAGTAAAGAAAAGCAGGAGTTGCAATCCTAGTCTCTGATAAAACAGAGTTTAAACCAACAAAGATCAAAGAGACAAAGAAGGGCATTGCATAATTATAAAGGGATTAATGCAACAAGAAGAGCTAACTATCCTAAATATATATGCACTCAATATAGGAGCACCCAGATACATAAAGCAAGTTCTTAATGACCTTCAAAGAGACTTAGACTCCATGAAATAATAGTGGGAGACTTTAACACCCCACAGTCAATACTAGACAGATAAACGAAACAGAAAATTAACAAGGAAATCCAGGACTTGAACTCAGATCTGGACAAAGTGGATCTAATAGACATCTACAGAACTCTCCACCTCAAATCCACAAAACATACATTCTTCTCAACACCACAATGCACTTATTCTAAAATTGACCACATAACTGGAAGCAAAACACTCCTCAGCAAATGCAAGAGAACAGAAATCATAATAAACAGTCTCTCAGACCACAGTGCAATCAAAGTAGAACTCAGGATTAAGAAACTCACACAAAGCCGCACAACTACATGGAAACTAAACAACCTGCTCCTGAATGACTACTGGATAAATAACAAAATGAAGGTAGAAATAAAGATGTTCTTCAAAACCAATGAGAATGAAGACACAACATACCAGAATCTCTGGGACACATTTAAAGCAGTGTCTAGAGGGAAATTTATAGCAATAAATGCCCACATGAGAAGTGAGGAAAGATCTAAAATCCACACCCTCTGTCAAAATTAAAAGAACTAGAGGAGCAAGATCAAACAAATTCAAAAGCTAGCAGAAGACAAAAAAAAATGACTAAGATCAGAGCAGAACTGAAGGAGATAGACACACACAAAAAAAAAAACTTCAAAAAAATCAATAAATTCAGGACCTGGTTTTTCAAAAAGATCAACATAATAAACAGACCGCTAGCCAGACTAATACAAAAGAAAAGAGAGAAGATTCAAACAGATGCAATAAAAAATGGCAAAGGGGATATCACCACCAATTCCACAGAAATACAAACTACAATCAGAGATTACTACAAACACCTCTATGCACATAAACCAGTAAATATGGAAGAAATGGATAAATTCCTGGATACTTACACCTTCCCAAGACTAAATCAGGAAGAAGTTGAATCCCTAAGTACACCAATAACAAGGTCTGAAGTTGAGGCAGCAATTAATAGCCTACATCCAAAAAAAAAGTCCCGGACAAGATGGGTTTACAGCCAAATTTTACCAGACATACAAAGAGGAGCTGGTACCATTCCTTCTGAAACTATTCCAAACAATACAAAAAGAGGGAATCCTCCCTAACTCATTTTATGAGACCAACATCATCTTGATACCAAAACCTGGCAGAGATGCAACCAACAAAGAAATTTTCAGGCCAATATCCATGATGAATATTGATAATATTGATGCAAAGATCTTCAATAAAATACTGGCAAACCGAGTGCAACAGCACATCAAAAAGCTTATTCATCACGATCAAGTAGGCTTCATCCCAGAAATGCAAGGCTAGTTCAACATACACAAATCTATAAATGTAATCCATCACATAAGCAGAAACAAAGATAGAAACCACAAGATTATCTCAATAGATGCAGAAAAGACCTTCAACAAAATTCAACAGCCATTTATGCTGAAAACTCTCAATAAACTAGGCATCGATGGAACATATCTCAAAAAAATAAGACCTATTTACAACAAACCCACAGCCAATATCATACTGAATGGGCAAAAACTGGAAGCATTCCCTTTGAAAACTGGCACAAGACAAGGATGACCTCTCTCACCACTCATATTCAACATAGTATTGGAAGTTCTAGCTAGGGCCATCAGGCAAGAGAAAGAAATAAAGTTTATTCGAATAGGAAGAGAGGACATCAAATTGTCCCTGTTTGCAGATGACATGATTGTATATTTAGAAAACCCCATTATCTCAGCCCAAATTTCCTTAAGCTGATAAGCAACTTCAGCAATGTCTCAGGATACAAAATCAATGTGCAAAAATCGCAAGCATTCCTATACACCAATAATAGACAAACAGAGAGCCAAATCATGAGTGAACTCCCATTCACAATTGCTACACAGAGAATAAAATACCCAGGAATACAAATAACTAGGGATGTGAAGGACCTCTTCAAGGAGAACTACAAACCAGTGCTCAAGGAAATAAGAGAGGACACAACCAGATGGAAAAACATTCCATGCTCATGGTTAGGAAGAAATAATATCGTGAAAATGGCCATACTGACCAAAGTAATTTATACATTCAATGGTATCCCCCATCAAGCTACCAATGACTTTTTCTCAGAATTGAAAAAAAACATCTTCAATTTCATATGGAACCAAAAAAGAGCCTGCATAACCAAGACAATCCTAAGCAAAAAAAAGAAAAAGAAAAAAAATGCTGAAGGCATCAGGCTACCTGACTTCAAACTATATTACAAGGCTACATTAATCAAAACAGCATGGTACTGGTATCAAAACAGAGATATAGACCAATGGAACAGAACAGAGGCCTCAGAAAGAACACCACACAACTACAACCATCTGATCTTTGAAAAACCTGACAAAAACAAGCAATGGGGAAAGGATTCCCTATTTAATAAATGGTGTGGGGAAAACTGGCTAGCCATATGCAGGAAGCTGAAACTGAACCCCTTCCTTCACCTTATACAAAAATTAACTGCAGATGCATTAAAGATTTAAACATGAGGCCTAAAGCCATAAAAACTCTAGAAGAAAACCCAGGCAATACCATTCAGGACAGAGACATAGGCAAGGACTTCATGACTAAAACACCAAAAGCAATGGCAACAAAAGCCAAAATAGACAAATGGGATCTAATTAAATTTAAGACCTTTTGCACAGCAAAGGAAACTATCAATAGAGTGAACCAGCAACCAACAACAGAATGGAAAAAAAAATGTTTGCAATCTACCCATCTGACAAAGGACTAATATCCAGAATCTATGGAGAAGTTAATCAAATTCACAATAAAAAAAACCCCATCAAAAAGTGGGAAAAGGATATAAACAGACACTTTTCAAAAGAATATATTTATGCAGCCAACAAACATGAAAAAAAGCTCATCACTGATCATTAGAGAAATGCAAATCAAAACTACATTGAGATATCACCTCACACTAGTTAGAATGGTGATCATTAAAAACTCTGGAGACAATAGATGCTGGAGAGGATGTGGAAAAATAGCAACACTTTTACACTGTTGGTGGGAGTGTAAATTAGTTCAACCATTGTGGAAGACAGTGTGGTAGCTTCCTCAAGGATCTAGAAATAGAAATACCAACAAAATCACAGAGATCCAAGATGGCCGATTAGCAGCAGCTCAGGATTGTAGCTCCCACTGAAAGCGCAGAGAGTGAGTGGACGCAACATTTTCAGAAGAATTTTTATTGCCACGGACCAAGAGATTCCTGGCAGAGGAGCCCCACGGGTCGCCAGCGTGACTCTTTTGGCCAGTGTGGCCGTTTTGCAGGCGCCCAGCGCAGCGGTTCTCAGTCCACAGTATACGGGACTGAGTGCCCTTTTGGTTGGCATTTGGAGCTCCGGGGAAAGCAGAGTCTCCCATTCAGCTGATTGAAAAGCGGACTGAAGTGGGGAACCAAGACTGGGAGATCTCCGGGCAGAAAAGCGCCACAAATCTTAACGCCGGTGTTTCAGCCGGCATAGTAGGTCGCCGCAGTGGAAGGCTGGTACCCCCCTCCACAAAAAAAACAGCAATTGGAACTGCTGAGGATTGAGAGTTTCACAGCAAGTACAGCTGAACCTGGGAAGGTTCAGCTCTGTGGGGGAGGGGGTGTCCGCCGAAGGAAAACTAAGAAACAGAAAAAACTTTATCACTAACAAGCTGGACGTCCACTCAGAGACGTAATCTGAAAGTCAGCAATTACACAGACGACAGGTGGATAAATCCACAAAGATGGGGAAGAAACCAGCGCAAAAAGGCTGAAAACACCTGAAATTAGAATGCCTTTCCTCCTACAGAGGATTGCAGTGCCTCATCACCAACTGAACAAAGCCTGATCGAGAATGAATGTGAGGAATCAACAGAATCAGACTTCAGAAGGTGGATAATGAGAAACTTCTGTGAGCTAAAAGAACATGTTCTAGCCCAATGCAAGGAAACTAAGAACCTTGAAAAAGGGTTTGACGAAATCTTAACGAGAATGGACAATTTAGAAAGGAATATAAGTGAATTAATGGAGCTGAAAAACACGATACAAGAACTTCACAAAGTACGCACAAGTTTTAACACTCGAATTGATCAAGCAGAAGAAAGGATTTCAGAGGTCAAAGAACAACTTAACGAAATAAAACGAGAAGACAAGATTAGAGAAAAAAGGGTAAAAAGGAATGAGCAAAGTCTCCAAGAAATATGGGACTATGTGAAAAGACCTAATCTACATTTGATAGGTGTACCTGAATGTGACAAAGAGAATGAATCCAAGCTGAAAATATTCTTCAGGATATTATCCAGGAAAACTTTCCTAACCCAGCAAGGCAGGACAATACTCAACTCCAGGTAATACAGAGAACACCACAAAAATATTCCTCAAAAAGAGCAACCCCAAGGCACATAATCATTAGATTCATCAGGGTTGAAACAAAGGAGAAAATACTAAGGGCAGCCAGAAAGAAAGGTCAGGTTACCCACAAGGGGAAGCCTATCAGACTCACAGCAGATCTCTCAGCAGAAACCCTACAAGCCAGAACAGAGTGGGGGCCAATATTCAACATCTTTAAACAAAAGAAACTTTCAACCCAGAATTTCATATCCAGCCAAATTAAGTTTCATAAGTGAAGGAAAAATAAAATTTTTTACGAACAAGCAAGTACTCAGAGATTTCATTACCACGAGGCCTGCTTTACAAGAGCTTCTGAAAGAGGCACTATATACAGAAAGGAGCAACCTAGTATCAGCCGTTCCAAAAAACCCATCGGTAAGCTGCATCCAGACCCATCTCACATGCAAGGATATACAGAGACTCAAAACAAAGGGATGGAGGAAGATTTGCCAACCAAATGGAGAGCAAAAAAAAAAAAAAAAGCAGGAGTTGCAGTTCTCATCTCTGATAAAATAGACTTTAAAGTAATAGAAACCAAAAGAGATAGAAGGACATTGTATAATGGTAGAGGGATCAATGTAATGGGAAGAGCTAACCATCCTAAGTCTATGTGCACCCAATATAGGAGCACCCAGGATACATAGGGCAACTTCTTGGTGACTTACAAAGAGACTTGGACTCCCACACAATAATAGTGGGAGACTTAAACACTACCTTGTCAATATTGGACAAATCAAAGAGACAGAAGGTTAACAAGGATACCCAGGACTTGAACTTAGACCTTGAACAAGTAAACTTACTCTCTACTCCAAACCCACAAAACATACATTTTCTTCAGTAACACATCACATTTATTCTAAAAGTGACCACATGGTTGGGAGTAAATCACTCCCCAGCAATTGCCTAGCATTTCATAGGTTTAAATGAAATATTGGTTGGCTGTTTGTTATTTTCCTCCCTCATTCCTTCCTGTCTCCATTGTATAACACAATTATTAGTATAAAGAGTTTTTCAATACCCATTTTTAGACTGCATTCTAGCCTGGGCAATAGAGCAAGATTCCCGTTCTCTCTCTCTTTCCCTTTCTTTTATTCTCTTTTTCCCCTCTTCTCTCTTAAAAAAAAAAAAAGAAATAGAAATACCATTTGACCCAGGAATCCCATTACTGGGTATATACCCAAAGGATTATAAATCATTCTATTATAAAGACACATGCACATACATGTTTATTGTGGAACTGTTAACAATAGCAAAGACTTGGAACGAACCCAAATGCCCATCAATGACAGACAGGATAAAGAAAATGTGACACATATATCCACGGAATACCATCCAGTCATAAAAAAAGGATGAGTTCATGTCCTTTATAGGGATGTGGATGAAACTGGAAACCATCATTCTCAGCAAACTAACACAAGAACAGAAAACCAAACACCGCATGTTCTCACTCATAAGTGGGTGTTGAACAATGAGAACACACGGACACAGGGAGGGGTAAATCACACACTGAGCTCTGGGGGGCTAGAAGAGGGATAGCAGGGTGTAGGGAGGTTGGTGAGCGATAGCATTAGGAGAAATACCTAATGTAGATGACAGGGTGATGGATGCAGCAAACCACCACCATGGCACGTGTATACCTATGTAACAAACCTACACGATCTGCACATGTACCCCACAACTTAAAGTATAATAAAAAAAAGAAAACCAAAAATAAAAAAAATAGAAATGAAAAAACGTGTTCAAGTAGGAAAAAAAGAAATAATCATAAATAAACCAATTTCATGAGCATAATAAGAAATTGATCTAAAGATCCAATGCAATTCCAAACAAAATCTTAACAGGTTATTTGTATATATGTGTCTCTGCATGCATCTGTGTTTAACTGATATAACAAAGGACCAAGGAATAGTCAAGACAGACCAGAAGAATCAGGTGGAAAGACTTGTCCTGCCAAATTTTATCACTTATTATAAAGCTATAATAATGAAGACAACCTGATACTGCAAATCAATGAAACAAAATGGACAATCCACAATAGACTTGTGTGTATGTGGAAACTTCTTTATGACAAAACAAACATCACAAATCAGTGTGAAGGAAATAGACCATGCTTTAAAAGGTACAGGGATAAATGGTAATACATATGGAAAGAAAAAAGGAAGGGATGATATTCAAAAGACATATAATCAAAAAAGGGTTACTATCCAAATATATATAGAACTCCAAACAATGAGAAAGAAAATACAGCCATATCAATAGAAAATATGAAGGGGACACAGATGGGCATTTTATTGCAGAATGAAATACTAATGTCCTGTGAACATACTAAATGGTGCTGAATCTCATATGTATTCAAAGGAAAGCTTAGTAAAGCCAAATGAAAAACCACTACATACCCATCAGATTAGAAATATTAAAAACAT
Source organism: Ateles fusciceps (assembly GCA_036589455.1). Lineage (NCBI taxonomy): Eukaryota > Metazoa > Chordata > Mammalia > Primates > Atelidae > Ateles > Ateles fusciceps. The sequence goes on along the minus strand of JAZHEH010000134.1, from coordinate 1,026,708 downwards.
ATACAACAAACATCAAGTTTGGGGCCGGGTGTGGGGGCTCAGGCCTGTAATCCCAGCACTTTGGGAGGATGACGGGGGAAGATCCCCTGAGGTCAGGAGTTCAAAGCCAGCCTAGCCAACATGGTGAAGCCCCATCTCTACTAAAAATACAAAAGTTAGCCAGGTGTGAACGTGTAGGCCAGCTATTTGGGAGGCTGAGGCAGGAGAATCACTGGAACCTGGGAGGTGAAAGTTGCAGTGAGCCAAGATTGCACTGCTGCACTCTAGCCTGGGCCACAGGGTAAGATTGTCTCAAAAATAAAAAAAAAGTCAAATTTTGGAAAGGTTGTAAAGCACAGTAACTCTTATATACTGCTAGTGAAAGTGTACACAGGTAAAAAAATAGTTTGGGAAATAATTTGGCATTGCTTAGTAAATCTGAGAATACAAAGCTACAATTCAGCAACTCTACTCTTCGGTACATAGTCTGAGGTTACACTGCACGGGTGCACACACTCATATACACACACAAAGTTTAAAATGTTCATTGTACCTGTCTTAGGCCAGATTCCTTGGAAAATAGAAACGATGCCAAAAGTTTTTGTGCTCAGGCTTTGTTGGGAGATGCAATCACAGGAAAGCAGAAGTGATTTTAAAAATAGTGAAGTGAATTATCTAAAATATATCATATAAAGTGCTCTTCAAAAGTGAGGTGACGAAGGCAGAACAAGACAGTAGAACAGAAAGCTTCATGGATCATGCCCCCCTCAACAAGGACACCAATTGACAACTACACAGAAAAATATACCTTGATGAGAACCAAAAATCAGGGGAGCACTCATAGTACCTCGTTTTAACTTTCTTGTCACTGAAAGAGATGCTGAAGAGATAGAAAAAACTTCTGAATTGCTGACGCCTCCAATGACTCCCCCAACTCCTGGCAGCAGCAACGTGATGCAGTAAGCGTCTCTGGGTGCTGAAGGAGAGGGAACGCAGCAATTGTGAGGCACTAAACTCAGTGGTGTCCTGTTAAAGCAGAAAGAAAAACCTGACCAAAGTCAGCTGACACCAATCCAGGGAAAGCGAGTCAAGCCAAAGGGGAATTGCCAATCCCAGCTGTCTGAACTTGAGTCCCTGAAAACCTCACTACCAGGTGCAACAGCACTCTCTGCCTTCAAGTAAACTTAAAGGTAGTTTAGGCCATAAGTACTGAAACTCTTAGGTAAGTTCTAGTGCTGAACTAGGCCCAGAGTCCATGCACTGGGGTGTGGGGGCAGAGGGAGGAATGCTACATTCTGAGACACCAGCTGGGGCAGCCAAGGGAGTGCTGACATCACTCCTTGCTTAACCCCAGGCTGCACAACTTGCAGCTCCAAAAGAGAACCCCTTCTTCTGCTTGAGGAGAGGACTGGAAAGATTTGGGAGGACTTTGTCTTGCATCTAGATACTAACTCAGGCACAGCATGACAGGGCACCAGTCAGAGTCATGAGGCCCCTATTCAAGGCCCACACTCCCAGAAGACATTTCTAGACACACCCTAGTCCAGAAAAATACCTGCTGCCTTGAAGGAATGGACCCAGTCCTGGAGGCATTCATCATCTGCTAACTGAAGAGTCCTTGGGCCATGAATAACCACCAGTGATACCCAAGTGCTACATCAAGGGCTTTGGATGAGCCTGTGAGATTTCCTGGCTTCAGGTGAGACTCAACACATTACCAGCTGTGGTGAATATGGGGTAAAATTCCTTCTGCTTGAGAAAAGCAGAGGGAAAAGTAGAGGAGACTTTTCATCACACCTTAAGGACCAGCACACCTACAGCAAGGTAGGGCAATAAATGGGCTCTTGGGGTCCCCAATTCAATGACTTTACTCTTAGACAGCATTTCTGGGATTGCCCTGGGCCAGAGGGGAACTCAGTGCCCTGAAGGGTGAGTCCTAGTCCAGGAAGCATGTACCACAAGCTGACTTACAAGATTTTGAGCCCTAAGGGTGCATTGTTGGTCATCTGTGAGTACACCTAATGGCCTGGGTTGGTGGGGGCTACAAGGCAAGGCTCCTCTGCCTTTAGAAAGAGGAGTGAAGAGTGGGAAGGACTCCATCTTGTGGTTGGAGTGCCAGCTCAACTGCAATACAATATAATACCAGGTAGACTTCTAAGGCTTTTGACTAGTCCCTGACTCCCAGATGGCACTTCTGGACCCACCCAGAACCTGGGGAACCTTGTTGCCCTGAAGGAAAAAACACAGGGCTGGCTATCTTGGCCACCATCTGATTGTAGATCCCCCAGGGTATGCAGCAAACATAGGTAGTAGCCATGGAGTGGTTATAGCAGGCCTTGGGTGAGACTTAGTGCTGTGCTGGCCTCAAATATGACCCAACACAGTCACATTCATGTTGGCCACAGGGGTGCACTCTTGTCACTCCATCCCAACCTTTAAGTGTCTCAGGACAAAAGAGAGACTCTGTATGTTTGGGAGAAAGTAAGGGAAAAGAACAAGAGCCTCTTCCTGGTAATCCAGAGAATTATCCCAGATCTTGTCCATAGACCTTCAAGTCAGTACCTCTATGAGTTTGCAAGAACCACAGCATTACTGGGCTTGGGGTCCCCCTAAAGCAGATTTAGCTTAGATCACAATACCCAAGTCTTTGCACATATCTGGAAAGCCTTTCCAAAAAGGACAGGTACAAACAAGCCCAGAGAGTGAAGACTAAAATAAATACCTAACATTATAATGCCTAGACACTGAGGAATATCTACAAGCATTAATACCACCCAGGAAAACATAACCTCAACAAATAAATAAGTCACCGGGGAACAATCATAGAGAAACAAAGATATGTGAACTTTCAGACAGAAAATTCAAAATAGATGTGTCGAGGAAACTCAGTGAAATTTAACATCACACACAGAGAGAATTAAGGATTATATCAGAGAAATGTAACAAAGAAATTAAAAAGAATCAAGCAGAAACACTGGAGCTGAGAAATGCAATTGGCATATTGAAGAATGCATCAGAGTCCTTTAATAGCAGAATTAATAAAGCAGAAGAATTAGTGAGCTTGAAGACAGTCTATTTGAAAACAAAGGAGACAAAAGAAAAAAAGAGTAAACTACAATGAAGCATGCCTACAGAATCTAGAAATCAACCTCAAAAGGCCAAATCTAAGAGTTATTGACCTTAAAGAAGAGGTAAAGAATGAGATAGGGGTAACAATAGGGAACTATTCCAAACCTAGAGAAGAATATGATTATCCAAATACAAGGTAATAAAACACCAAACAGATTTAACCCAAAAAAGTATACCACAAGGCGTTTCATAATCAAACTTGAAAAGGTCAAAGATAAAGATCTAAATGCAACAAGAGAAAAGAAACAAATAACATACAATGGAGCGCCAATATATCTTGCAGCAGACTTCTGAGTGAAAATGTTACACACCAGGAAAGAATGACATATTTAAATTACTGGAGGGGAAAAAAATCTTTTACTCTAGAATAGTGTATCTGGCAAAACATCCTTCAAACATGAAGGCGAAATAACGAACTACCCAGACAAAAACTGAGAGATTTTATCGATACCAGACAGGTCCTACAAAAAATGCTACAGGGAGTATGTTAACAAGAATGAAAAAAAAATTAATGAGCAATAAATAATCACCAACAGTTACAAGTTTCATTGGTAATACTAAATATACAGAAAACCAGAATATAATAACACTGTAGCTGTGGTGTGTAGACTATGCTTATCCTAAGTGGAAAGACTGAGAAACAATTCAAAAATAATAACTACAACATATTTTCAAGATCTAGTACTATAAGATATAAACCAAAACAACAAAAAATTTAAAAGCAGGGTAGAACAAAGTTAAAACCTAGACGTTTCTTAGCAGTCTTTTCGGTGGTTGTTTGCTTGTTCATGCAAACAGTATTAAGTTGTATCAGCTTAGAATAATGGGTTATTAGATAGTATTTGTAAGCCTCATGGTAACCTCAAACCAAAACACTTACAATCGTTACACAAAAAATAAAAAGGAAGAAAATGAATCATATAACCAGAGAAAATTGCCATTACTAGAGGAAGACAGGATGGACAGAAAGAGAAAGAGAAGACCAGAAAACAACCAGAAAACAAATAAGTAAATGGTGTAAATGAACTAAACTCTCCAATCAGACACAAAGTGGCTGAATGGATGCAAAAAACAATATCCCATGATTTGTTACCTACAAGAAACACACTTCACTTATAAAGACACACATCAACTGAAAATAAAGGAATGGAAAAGATACTGCAAGCCAATTGAAACCATAAAAAAGAAGTCACTATATATCAGATAAAGTAGATTTCAGGAGAAAAACTATAAGAGGAGACAAAGAAGGTCACTATATAATGATAAAGGGATCATTTCAGCAAGAAGATATAACAATTTTAAATATATTCCACCCAACACTGGAACATCCAGTTATATAAAGCAAATATTATTAGTGCTAAAGAGAGAGATAAGCCCCAATACAATAAGAGCAGGAGAATTCCACACCCTACTTTCAGCGTTGGGCAGATCTTCCAGAGACAAAATCAATAAAGAAACATCAGACAAAGTCTGTACTACAGACCACATGTATATAATAGATATTTACAAAACATTTTATCCAATGGCTGCAGAATACAAATTCTTTTCCTCAGCACATGGATCATTCTCAAAGATAGACCATATGTTAGGTCACAAATAATTCATAAATTATTCCAAAAAATTGAAAGAATATCAAGCATCATCTCTGACCACAATATAATAAAACTAGAAATTAATAACAAGAGCAACTTTGTAAACTATACAGATACATGGAAATTAAACAATATGCTCCTGAATGACAAGTAGGTCAGTGAAGAAATTTGAGAAAAACATTTGAAAAAAAAAATAATGGAAATACAACATACCAAACCTATGGGATATAGCAAAAGCAGTACTAAAAGGCAAGTTTATAGCTATAAGGGACTACATCAAAAAAGACCAAAAAAACTTGAACAATGGGCTGGGCATGGTGGCTCACACCTGTAATCCCAGCACTTTGGTAGGCTGAGCTGGGCGGATCACCTGAGGTCAGGAGTTCAAGACTAGCCTGGCCAACATGGTGAAACCCCGCCTCTACTAAAAATACAAAAATTAGCTGGGCATGGTGGCACACACCTGTAATCCCAGCTACTCAGGAGGCTGAGGAAGGAGAATCGCTTGAACCTGGGAGGTGGAGGTTGCAGTTAGCTGAGATTGTGCCATTGTACTCCAGCCTGGGTGACAGAGTGAGACTCTGTCTCAAAACAAACAAAACAAACTTGAACAATGTAAAATGCATCTTAAGGAACTAGAAAATCAAACACAAACCAAACCCAAAATTAGTAAAAGAAAAAAATAATAAAGATCAGAAATGAAATTGAGAAAAACAATACAAAATATCATTAAACAAAAAGTTTTTTGTTGAAAAGATAAACAAAACTCACAAACCTTTAGCCAGACTAACCAAGAAAAACAGAGAGAAAATCCAAACAAATAAAATCAGAAATGAAAAAGGAGACATTACAACTGATACTGCAGAAATTCAAAGGATCATTTGTGGCTACTATGAGCAACTATATGCCAGTAAATTGGAAAAGCTACAAGAAATGGACAAATTCCTAGAAACATACAACCTAACAAGATTGAACCAGGAAGAAATTCAAAACCTGAACAGACAAATTAGTAATGAGATTAAGTAATGAGATTGATGTCATAGTAAAAACTCTCCCGGTAAAGAAAAGCCTGGGACCTGATGGCTTTACTGCCAAATTCTACAAATCATTTAAAGAATAATACCAATCCTACTCAAACTATTCCAAAACATAGAGAAGAAAATACTTCCAAACTCATTCTACAAGGCTATAGTACCCTGATACCAAAACCAAAGATACATAAAAAAAGAACTATAGGTCAAATATCTGATGAATATTGACACAAAAATTTTCAACAAAATACTAACAAACTGAATTCAACAATACATTACAAAGATCATGCCCTATGACCAAGTGGGATTTATTCTTGGGATGCAAAAATGATTCAACATGTGCAAATCAATCAATGTGATACATCATATCAACAGAATAAAGCACAAATACCATATGGGCATTTCAGTTGATGCTGAAAAAACATTTGATAAAATTCAACATCCTTTCATAATAAAAAGCCCTCAAAAAACTGGGAATAGAAGGAACATGCCTCAACACAATTAAAGCCATATATGACAGAACCACAGCTAATATCATACTAAGTGGGGAAAACTGAAAGCCTTTCCTCTAAGATCTAAAATACAACCAGAATGCTTCCTGTCACCACTATTATTCAGCATAGTACTGGAAGTTCTAGCTAGAGCAATCAAACAAGAAAAGCTATAAAGGGCATCCAAATTGGAAATGAAGAAGTCAAATTAGCCTTGTTTGCAAATAATATGATCTTATATTTGGAAAAACCTACAGACTCCACAAGAAAACTATTAGAACTAATAAATTTAGTAAAGTTACAGGATATAAAATCAACATACAAAATTCAGTAACAGTTCTATAAGCCAACAGTGAACAATATAAAGAGAAATAAAAGGCTGAGTGTAGTGGCTCATGCCTGTAATCCCAGCACTTTGGGAGGCCGAGACAGGCAGATCATTTGAAGTCAGGAGTTTGAGACCAGCCTGGCCAACATGGTGAAACCCTATCTCTACTAAAAATACAAAAATTAGCCAGGTGTGGTGGTACACACCTGTAATCCCAGCTACTTGGGAGGCTAAGGCAGGAGAATCACTTGAATCAGGAAGGCAGAGGTTGCAGGGAACCAAGATTGTACCACTGTGGCACTCCACCCTTGGTGACAGAAGGAGACTCCGTCTCAAAAATAAGTAAATAATATTTAAAAAATAAAAAGTAATGCTATTTAGAATAGCCACATATAAAATTAAATAGGAATTAGCTTAACCAAAGAAGTAAAAGACCTCTATAATGAAAACTAAAAAAACATTGATGAAAGGAATTGAAGAGGACACCAAGACAAAAAAATGTAAAAAATATTTCATGTTCATGGACTGGAAGACTCAATATTGTTAAAATGTTCATACTACTCAAAACAATGCACAGATTCAATGTAATCTCTACCAAAATAAAAATGACAGTCTTCAAAGAAACAAAAAAAATTCTAAAATTCATATGAAACCACAGAAGACCCACAATAGCCAACACTATGCTAAGTGAAAAAACAAAACTAGAGAAATCATATTACTTGACTTCAAATTATACTACAGAGCTATAGTAACCAAAACAGCATGGTACTGGCATAAAAACAGACACATACACCAATGGAACAGAATAGAGAACCTAGAAACAAATCCACATACCTACAGTGAACTAGTTTTCAACAAAGGGGCCAAGAATATACACTGGAAAAGAAGAGTCTCTTCAATAAATTATGCTGTCAAAACTGGACATCCATATACTGAAGAATAAAATTAGACCCTTATCTCTTGCCATATGGAAAAATCAAATTAAAATGAATTAAAGACTTAAATCTAAGACCTCAAATATGAAACTACTACAAGAAAACATTGGGGAAAATCTTGAGGACATTGGTCTAGGCAAAGATTTACTGAGCCATACTGCATAGGCCAGGCAACCAAAGCAAAAATGGACAAAAGAGATCACATCAAGTTAAAAAGCTTCTGCACAGCAAAGGAAACAATCAACAAAGAGACAACTCATAGAATTTGAGAAATTATTTGCAAACTACCCATCTGACAAGGGATTAATAACCAGAATATATAAGATGCACAAACAACTTTATGGGAAAAAAACCTAATAATTCAATCAAAAATGGGCAAAAGATCTGAATGGACATTTTTCAAGAGAAGACATACAAATGGCAAACAGCCATATGAAAAGGTGCTCAACATCATTAATCATCAGACAAATGCAAATGAAAACTACATTGAGATATCTCACCCCAGTTAAAATGGTTGTATCCAAATGACAGACAATAACAAATGCTGGTGAGGACATGGAGAAAATGGAACCCTGTACACTGCTTGTGGGAAGTAAACTTAGTACAACCACTATGGAAAACAGTTTGGAGGTTCCTCTAAAACTAAAAATTGAGCTACCCTACTATCCAGCAATCCCACTGCTGGATACATATTCAAAAGAAATAAAATTACTATATCAAAGAAATATCTGCACTCCCATATTTGTTATAGCACTTTTTACAAATGCTAAGATTTGGAAGCAACCTAAGCATCCATCCAACAGAGGAATGGATAAAGAAAATGTGGTACATATACACAACAGAATGCTATTTAGCCATAAGAAAGATTGAGATCCAGTCATTTGCAATAACATGGAAAGAACTGAAGATCATTATGTGAGGTGAAATAAGCCAGTCACTGAAAGACATATATCACATGTTCTCAAATTTGTGGGATCTAAAAATTAAAACAATTGAATTAATAGACATAGAGAGTAGAAGGATAGTTACCAGAGGCTGCTAAGGGTAGTGGGGGCCTGGGGGTGGGGGAAAGTTTGAGATGGTTGATACCAAAAACTAGAATGAATAAGACCTACTATTTAATAGTTACAATAAGTTGACTATAGTCAATAATAACTTAATTGGATATTTTAAAATAACTTAAAGGGTGTGACTGGATTGTTTGTAACTCAAAGAAAAAATGCTTGAGGGGATAGATACCCCATTCCCCATGATGTCCTTATTTCACATTGCATGCCTGTATCAAAATATCTCATGTACCTCTTAAATATATACACCTACTGTGTTCCCAAAAACATTTTTTAAAATAATAAAATATGGGTAATAGCAACAATTTAAAAAAATTAAAGTGAGGTAGGAAAGATGGGAGTACAAATACATTCATGAGCTGGCCATAGCTTTTCAACAAACATTTCAATACATTGTTCAGTCTCATGTAGTGTCTTCAAAGAGGCTATATGAAACTACCTCTTAAAAATAGTCTGTTGGAAGAGAGAGAGACAAAGAGAGATAAATATATCTGTTATCACCTTCCTCTCTCCCATCTTGTCTTGGTATAAGACTGCTCTACAGGTAATTGGCTGCAGCCTTGCCCATGTTTTGTCACCTGGTTCTTTCAAGTAATCAATGTGGAATCCAGAGTCCTCATTATGTAATCCAGTTGGTGCACAGTAATGATAGTCCCTTCTTGCCAGTTGGTGCCACACCTGTGCGCTGCTTAGTCTGTGGTATATAAAAACAGCTCCTGGGCTTCATGATCACAAAAACAGTGTGAGCTGTTCCTAAGGAAGCACAGAAGTGGGGGAAGGGTTGGGAAAGAGGAACTAACAGATCTGAAGTATGACATACAAACTGAGGCTGGTACAGACTTACTGTCATCATAGGAAAAAAAATACTTGAAATGACCAAATGTCTAACCACAGTAGACTGGCCAAAAAAGTTAGGTGTAGTCACATAATGAAATAGTATACAGCTGTAAAAGTAAATAAACTACAGCTGTGCACATTAACGTTGATGAATTTACAAATTATAAAGTTGAGAAAACAAAGCAACAAAAGAGTATGATTACATTTCTATAAGGTACTGAAATAGAAAAAGTAACATGTCTTTGCAAATACATAGGTAATAAACAATAATGATAATCAAGAGAACTTTTATTAATCATGGTAGTGGTTATCCTCAGGAGAGGGCCACAATTGGCACAGGGATGTACAGGGGTTTCTGAGGTTCTGGTAAAAATCTGTCTTACACTTAATGGTGGGTATACGGGTAATGGTTTTAATATTATTTTTTCAACTGAATATGCATGTTTGTTTCACAAAAATCAATCAGAAATGAGTTAGTGGTCTTAGCCAGAAAAAGAAAATGAAGTTTCACAAATTACTTAGGCATATATTTATAGAATCATTAATATTCTAAATTGATCATTAAATTGTTAAGTTATACTTTACAGCATTATTTGAGAACAAATGATATCAAAAAAAAAAAAAAAAAATGTATTTGCAAACTGGGCTAACACGACTGTTAAGAATTATTGCCCTCTAATTTCTCTCCCCTGACTCCAATGTTTTGCTCGTCCAGTTCATCTTTGCCAGTACTCCTAGCTAAGCTGTCAAAATAATTACCTATGTTTTGCATCCATTCTCAATCTTTCCATGACTTCTCACTATTCTTCTAGCATTCTGGGGGACCCCACACAAATCTCAGCACTTCTGTCCTTTCTTTGAGAAAACAATTTATTTAATTAGGGTGTAGTTTTCTTTAGTTACAAATTCAATCTACAGATATAACCTGACCACCTTGATTAGTCTGAAAGAAACTGGGGAGCTGTTGATTAGACTAATGTGCTTTCTAAAACTGTTTCATAACAAATGGTGTCTGTATATCAAGTCTATAATTAATCCTATCTATAGGTGCTGAACTTAATTAGTCTGGTGCTCAAATGGTAAGCTTTTTCTGACTTTTCCCTGAACATCTCAAGGAAACTTACTATGGCTCCTTACTGTGATGACTACCATGCCAATGTACATTTAAAATCTAATTCTCCTGAGAGAACGTTCTAGTTCTACCAGATTGCATGTAATTGCCCCCTAAATAAGCCATCCCTGGTCTGGGCACAGTGGCTAACACCTGTAATTCTAGCACTTTGAAGGGCTGAGGCAGGAGGACTGCTTGATACCAGGAGTTCAAGACCACTCTAGGCAACTTAGTGAGGCCCCAGTCTCTTCAAAAAATTAGAAACTTAGCCAGGCATGATGGCTTGTGCCTGTAGTCCCAGCTACTTGGGAGGCTAAGGTGGGAGGATCACCTGAGCCAAGGAGGTCCAGACTGCAATGAGCCAACATCACACCACTGCACTCCCGCCTGGGCAACAGAGCAAGACTGTATCTCAAAAAAAAATAATAATAATAAGCTATTCCTACTTCTGTGACAAGGCTCATCTTTGACCTTGATATGAAATGCCTTCTTCCATTCTTTTCACCTATCAAACTCTTTCAAAAACTTTCTCATGTCCTAACCCCTCCTTAACAGCTATATTTTAAAAAGCTTTACTATGTAACAACCATTGTGCTTGCTGTTTAATATGCATGATTTTATAAAATCCTCACAATAACCCAATGAAGTAGGCACTAGTATCATCCTCGCTTTACAAATGATAAGGATAAGGCTCAGTGGGGTTATTTAAGATGCGCAAGATTACACAAATATTTAAGTAGTAGAGCCAAGATTAAAATAAGATGTATTTGATTCCAAAGACTGTGCACTGTGAAGCAATTTTCAATCATCCTTATCAACATTAATCTTTTCCCAATTTGGCATCCTAGAGAATTCAGAGCATTTTTGGACTGATGCTGCCACTACAACATTTACAGTCACATAGAATTTATTAATATTATATGTGTTCATCATCTATCTTATATCCTAAAAAACTTATAAGTTCCATTAAGATAAACTTTCTATAGCATACTTTTTTCTCTGCCATAGAACCTAATCTACATTGTAAACACACACAAAAAACCTCTTTATTATTAATTTAATCTCATTGAAACTCTATGTTCTATCTTGTTCATTTCTTCTTATATCTGGCAACTCTTGTGTGAAATTGCTCCCTTGTTTTTACCTTGTGTTAAGAGTTAATAAACATCAGGAAGTTGAAGATTCATGGAAAATAGGTTTCAATTTGAATCAATAATTCCATATGCAAGGCTAACTACTGAGACCTTCATGAAGAAGCTGCACCTCTACATCTATCTACATAAATGTGTAGAGGAGCTAACCCTCCATCCACAAACCCTCTTTGCTTTCCCCCTCCAGCTTTCCCTTCCATGTCAATGAAATCCTACCTACTTTCATGAGCAGGAAGTCTTGCTCTGACCTCTAGTGTTGTCAATTATAATGTGTTTTCTATGTTATTTGGAAATTAGTGGTGAAGAGAAAGTTCTAAAATAACAAGAAAATATAAAGGGGAAAACATTCATCCATTCTCACTCTGCTATAAAGAAATTCCTGAGATTGGATAATTTATTAATGAAAGAGGCTTAATTGACTCATAGTTTCACATGTCTGGGGAGGTTTCAGGAAACCTACAATCATGGTGGAAGGGGAAACAGGCACGTTCTTCACAAGGTGGTGGAAAGAGCTTCTTATAAAACCATCAGATCTCATGATAACTCACTCACTATCATGAGAACAGCATGGGGTAAACCTCCCACATAATTCAATTACCTCTGCCTGGTCACACCCTTGACATGTGGGAATTATTACAATTCAACGTGAGATTTGGGTGGGGACACAGTGTCAAATTATATCATTCTGCCCCTGGTCCCTTCAAAATCTCATGTCCTCACATTTTAAAACACAATCATGCCCTTCCAACAGTCACCCAAAGTCTTAGCTCATTCCAGCAGTAACCCAGGAATTCAAGTCCAAAGTTTCATCTGAGACAAGGCAGGTCCTTTTTGCCTATGAGTCTATGAAACCAAAAGCAAGTTAGTTACTTCCTAGATACAATGAAGATATAGTCATTGGGTAAAAACACCTATTCCAAATGGGATAAATTGGCCATAACAAAGGAGTGACAGGCCCCATACAAGTCCAAAACCCAATAGGGCAGTCATTAAACCTTAAAGTTCCAAAATGATCTCCTTTGACTCCATATCTCACATTCAGGTCATGCTGATGCAAGAAGTGGGCTCCCATGGCCTTGGGCAGCTCTACCCCTGTGGATCTGCTGGCTACAGGACTGCTCCTAGCTGCGTTCATGTGTTGGCATTGAGTGCCTGTTGTTTTTCCAGGCACATGGTGCATGCTATAAGTAGATCTATCATTCTGAGGTCTGGAGGATGGTGGCCCTGTTCTCAAAGCTCCACTAGGCAGTGCCCCAGTAGGGACTATGCATTGGGCCACTACCACACATTTCCCTGCTGCACTGCCTTAGCAGAGGTTCTCCATAAGGGCTCTGCCTCTGCAGCAAACTTCTGCCTGGACATTCAGGCATTTCCATACATCACCTGGAATCTAGAAGGATGTTCTCAAACTTCAATTCTTGACAAGTGCACCCACAGGCTCAACACCATGTGTAAGCCAAAAAGCTTGGGGCTCGTGGCCTGAGCTGTACCTTGACTCCTTTTAGTCATGGCTGTAGCTGAAGCAGCTGCCATGCAGGGCACCATGTGCCAAGGCTGCAAAGTGGGGGAGCAGGGGACTGGGCACAGCCCACAAAACCATTTTTCCCTCTGAGGCCTCCAGGCCTGTGATGGGAGGGTCTGCTGTAAAGGTCTCTGTCATACACTGGAGACATTTTCCCCAATGTCTAGGTGATTCACATTCAGCTCCTTGTTACTTATGCAATGTCTGCAATGGGCTTGAATTTCTTTCCAGAAAGTTGATTTTTCTTTTCTATCATATTCTCAAGCTGCAAATTTTCCAAACTGATATGCTCTGCTTCCTCTTGAATGCTTTGCCACTTAGAAATTTCTTCTGTTAGATACCCTAAATCATCTCTCTCAAGTTCAAAATTCCACAGACATCTAGGGCGGGGGTAGAATGCTACCAGTCTCTTTGCTAAAGCATATCAAGAGTCACCTTTTCTCCAGTTCCCAAGAAGTTCCTCATCTCCATCTGAGACCACCTCAGCCTGGACTTCGTTGGTCATATTACTATCAGCATTTTGGCTGAAACCATTCAACAAATCTCTACTTTCTCACATCTTCCCATCTTTTTCTGAGCCTTCCAAACTGTTCCAACCTCTGCCTGTTACACAGGTCTGATGTCACTTCCACATTTTCAATGTGAAATCTTTATAGCAGTGCCCCCTACCTCTGTACCAATTTGCTGTATTAGTCCATTCTCACATTGCTATAAAGAAATACCTGAGACTGGGCAATTTATAAAGGTAAGAGGCTTGATTGACTCACAGTTCTGCATGGCTGGAGAGGCCTCAAGAAACTTACAATCATGGCAGAAGGGAAAGCAGGCACCTTCTTTACAAGGTAGCAGAAAAGAGAAGTGAGCAAAGGGGGAAGAGCCCCTTATAAAACCATCAGATCTCATGAGAACTCACTCACTATCACAAAAACAGCATGAGGGAAACCACCCTGATGATCTAATCACCTCCCTCCCTCAACATGTGGGGATTATAATTTGAGATGAAATTTGGGTGGGGAAACAAAACCAAACCACATTAGGGAATAAACACCCCTCATTAATGTTGCAAAATATTATCTTTATTCTCCAATCTCCCTAGTAAATATTTGTACCTCCATCAAGGAAATTTACTGCTCATCTGGCTAATCCTGCCTACACACAAACACACACATATAATATGTAACCAAAGCAGGTAGAAACTGGATCTGTGTCCTGAATTTCTTCCTATAGAAAGTCAACTTTTCCTGAATATTTCACCTTCATCTAAATACTGGATCTCCTTCTACCCTCACTCTGGGGATTTTGGCTCCTTGTACAATCAGAGTAATCACTAGCTACAGTCCACCTTTGACAGAGCTCACCTAAAAAGGGCAAGAGTGAGCAACTTAAACACTGTAGCTTGTGTAGATTGTCTCCCCAACCTGAATCCCCTGTCATATTCTATCTTTCTCAGTAATTTTTCTAGTCTTCCAGCCCTGGTAGTTTGTTTCAAAAAGGAAAATTGTTGCTGAATGAGGCTTGACTCTTAGAAGATAAGTGGTTATTTCTTAGTTTCTGAATAACCAGCTATGAGTTTTCTTCATTGGTAAAATCATCCCAGGAATGTGAGAATGCAAAAAGCATTGTGCTTGCATTTCCTTAATCTTTTAGTAACTGTATTAGAAATATTTATCTTCTATTCTTGCCTTGCTATGTGGCTCATTAAGCCTTCCTGCAGATGCCTTAGGTGACTGTTAATAGGCATGTAATTTTTTAGATCTAAAAGAATCCCACTATTTTGAAAGCTGGAGCTTGTCCCACTGGGATAATCCTTCCTTCCTTCCTTATTCAGAAAGAGGTTCAGTTCTCCTAAATATTAAATCCAAATCTGATCTCAACAGCAGGCTCCAACAAGCCTTCATTAGACTCTCCCTTCCATACTTCTGCTGATTGTCCTGCATCAGTATAAGAAGTATGACACATTCTATAGTAAATTTTAATTGCCATTGCCCTCATAGCCCACCAGTACTACTTTTGAAACCATCAATATCTTCTTCTTGGAGTCTATCAATCTCTCTATCACTACTTTCATGGGTACAAGGTAATATATTCTTATGCTCCTGGATCATGAAGGACCATAAAATAGTCTAAGGTTGCCTCTGAACCATTTGCCTAAACATAGCAAAAATTTACTTTTATTTTCTCACTCCAATGAAATCATAGGATTGGATGGAAAAATGGAATTTCAGATCTCACCCAGGCCTGGTATCTCATGCCCATAATCCCAGCATTTTTGGAGGCCGAGGCAAGTGGATCACTTGAGGCCAGGAGATGAGACCAGCCTGGCCAACATGGTGAAATCTGGTCTCTACTGAAAATACAAAAATTAGCCAAGCATAGTGGCACATCCCTGTAATCCCAGCTACTTGGGAGGCTGAGGCACAAGAATTGTTTAAACCCTGGAGGCAGAGATTGGCAGTGAACCAAGATCATGCCACTGCACTCCAGCCTGGGCAACAGAGTGAGACTGTGTCTCAAATAAATAAAAACATAAATACATAAAGAGCTTAATTTTTCATGAGCATTGCTGAGTAAACAAGGGCAAAATATATTCTGCCTTATGTATATGAATAACAAAATATTGTTATCACATATTTCTAAAGTTGATTAGACTACAATGTCATTGACAACATATGGTTTAGGTGTTTTACATATTAGTGAAGCCTTACTTAGCTCTAACTAGTCTAGATTTTTCCACAGTTCTTCTTTGTAGCCAGTTTGCATACAGTCATCCAGGGCTAGGGACAATAAAGGTTATCTTTGAATGAAGCAATATTCAATTGTCTACATAGGAATCAAATCAAACACTGTGGCTTAGCTAGTAAATGAACCATGAGATTTATACAGAAATATTGTTTGTCTACCTGTTTAAAAATTATTCATATAGAAATATAACTTAATCAATTTCCTATGCACAGAACCTATACAAAAAGACTTTAAAATTGAGGAAAGAAGATAATTATATGGGAGAACTAGGCTGTGGACAATTACTATAATTTATCACTACATTAAGCTGCAAGCGTCCTGATAGTCAAAGCAAACCTGGAAATACGATCATGTTAATGTTTGTTATTTGATTTAAAATACCAATTCATCTGGATATAGACTATTTTTGCTTTTGTCTGAAACTAAACTCTTTGAAGAATTTGTCGTGAAGCTCTTTATATAAGAAACATTGAATCAAAGGGGTAATGTTCTTAGGGAAGTATTTTTCCACTGGCGATTTTAAAATACATCCTCAATGAAAATTGGCATAGTATTAATTTATAATCCTGTGAAGGCATGTCTTCCAAGACATATATTAATAAAGACCAGATAAGTGGTGAACTAACTTGATTCAGAGTTTTAAGTCCATGCTAACCAGCCATTTCTCTACCTTTTATTTTATTTTTCTCTTAAACATCAAGGGTCTTCACCTTCATTATGTTTTAAATCACTGTTAACGTGAGAAGTTATGGTACTACTACCAGTTTATCTATATTCCACTGAACTCACACAATTAGCACAAATATTATCTCATTTATCTTTACAATACAATCTACAGAAAAGGAGTTACCTTCATGCTTCAGAAATGCATCATTTGCATTGTAAAATGAAGTGAATCACCTAGAAGCCACATAGTTGATTGAGACACAGCTAGGATTAGAATACAGGGTCTCTTAACTTCCAATCTCATATTTATTTCATTATATTAATACATAGATAAAATGTAAAGCAGACAAATGTCCACATAACTTGGATATAAAACATTCCCAACAAAATCACAGGCACAATATATCTACCAAGAATAATAATGTTTCCACTATTGCCTAAGGTTAAATGACAATAAACCCTACTAATGAAAGGTTACCAGGAAAAATGTGATGTTTAATTTCCTTAATTTTTAAGCCAAGAAATGATATAATCTTTCAAGATCTTAATATTCAAAATATGCTTATAAGTAATACTGCTAAGTTTTTCAAAATGAACAAATACTCTGAAAGAAAAGTGCTCTGAAAAAACAGAAAGAACACAAGTATCCAGACTTAATAGCTTACTGTATCATGCTTGGGTCTCTTCTGCTTTTTGTTGTCATTATTTAAGGAACACATCTGAAAAGTGTCTACTTACTGAATAAAATTCTGTGCTACACCTCCATCCCTATCAAAGATTTATGCTCACATTTTCAGAACAAATGTTCATTTTTCAAACATAGCATGGAAAACAGAAAGGAGGGAAATAAACTTTTCATACACTGGATATAGAAGAGGAGGCACACTGTCTTATCTGAGCTGAACAGACTCTAGAGCTTGAAGATGGGTGGCTTTCAGAGCTGCTGCTGCTGCTACCCTTTCTGTCTGCTGCCACTCTTTCAAACAAAGCTGAAGTTACATCCCTCTGTGCCTGCCTAGGGAATCACTTGCCCTTTCAGGCTAATGACATGCATTTTTGTAGCTCTTATAAGTCAGAGAAAATTTTTTAAAAATGCAGATGGTACATATTCTCTCTGCTGGAACAAAGCTTTTTCTGCTGCGTCCTGCTATGGCAGCTGAATGAAAAGGTAGTAGAATCTAAAAGTGTTGATACAGAGTAAGTGCCAGGCACTTGAATAAGGTGCATTCACCTTGATTTTTTGGGTTAATCCTCAGAGCAAATCTGACAAGTAAATATTATTATTTCTATTTTGCAGATGAGCATATTAGGGCTCAAACATGTTAACTAATGTCAAACTGGTAAATGCATTGGTAGAATTAAAGTCTGTCCAGTATCTCCCAAGTTTTCTTAGGAATACAGTCATCATTGTGTCTTAAGAGACTTCTCAATTCTCTAGGACTAATCCATAATGAATAGGGTAAAAGAAACCATTCAGAGAACCCACATATCACATAAGCTTTGGCCTCTAACTTGCCTTGAGAAAAGGACAAAAGAAATCACAACATAAGCATTGCAATGATTAGAGCAAATATTCAAAAGGGAGTAAGTAGAAGAGAAAGAAGAGATTATTACATTTGAGGATGGATTTGGGTTGTTTTCGGGCCTAAAACTTACGAATATAAATTAGAGGGGAGAGTGCTTTTAAGAAAATTATACAAAATTACAAATATAAAATTAAGTACAATGTCTTGGGATGGTCATTTCAAGTAAGAAACCCTGATGATTAAGTTTCTCTCACTTCAAAAATAAATCTGTCTCTGCTTACAGTATTTAATAAAGATAAATTTTGGAGCAAAGGGAGTTATGAATATGTGGATGAGGTAAAGAGATATAAGGTTATACGATTTTAAGGTAAAAGAAAAATGATAGTTCTGTTTCTAACTTTTCACTTTAGCACAAAGAGTTATTAACAAGAAATTAAGCCCTTCCAGGTAAAAGGGGTGGGCACAAATGACCAGAATATCTCTTTTCTTTTGTTCAAGTCACTATTTTTTGGAAATAGAGATATTTTCACCTGAACCACACCATGTGATCACTACCCATTATACAAGAGGACTGTCAAAATATAGACTTAAAACTTAATATAGGATGACAACAGGAGAAATAAAATATGTATAAGAATAAAACATAGGGTGGAGTGAACAGAGAGAATGGATTAGAGCAACTATTGGAACACTTGGGGGAACAGCAGTATTTACATGAAGATGTCAATGTTATGTTTATTTGCAGTGATATTAACCATTCTACATTCTACAAATCAGTCAATTTAAAATTGATATCTAGATTGAAGGGTTGTTGTCACGGTAACTGAGTAGCTGACCTAAGTCCATAAAAATGACTACAAACACCATTTCTGTTGGTTTTCATTCTAGTGCTTTAGACACATAAATGAAGCTACTATGTGGATGAAGGTCAGAGGGGCCTCCAGAAAAAAAGATATATTTGAGAGTATTGTGATAAAATAGTGTATCCAAGGTTTGACTATGGCCTCTTGAGACCAATTTTTCCACAAACATAACAGAACTGAGACAGCCAAATGAGCACTGTTACTCAAAGTGTTCACACTTATTTTAACAATGATGCTACTATACAAATATTTCTAAAATTACTCAGTGGGATTAGCTGCAGACCCTAAGAAACACTGTCATGAGTATCCTCACGTATGGCAAATCTTGATCCTCTGAGGGAGGATTTGACTTTTTAAAACAGCTAGAAGTCACTCAGAGTCAGATCTTATGAACAGAGTGAGCAATCAAATTGCTAAGACATTTGGATCAAATATGAAATGTAACTATAAGTAATGAAACTGATCATCTGATGCAGTTCAGGATGTGAATTTGAATGCAATTCCACAAAAGCTGTATTAGTTTGTTTTCATGCTGCTGATAAAGACATACCTGAGACTGGGAAGAGTAAGAGGTTTAATTGGGCTCACAGTTTCACATGGCTGGGGAGACCTCATAATCATGGCAGGAGGGGGAAAGGCACTTCTTGTATGGCAGCAGCAAGAAAAAAAAATAAGAAGCAAAAGTGGAAATCCTGATAAACCCATCAGATCTCATGAGACTTAATTCACTATCATGAGAACATCACAGAAGAGACCAGCCCCCATGATTCAATTACCTCACCCTGGGTCCCTCCCACAACATGTGGGAATCCTGGGAGATACAATTCAAGTTGAGATTTGGGTGAGGACACAGCCAAACTATATCATCCCACCCCGAGCCCTCCAAATCTCATGTCCTCACATATCAATACCAATCATGCCTTCCCAACAGTACCCCAAAGTCTTAACTCATTTCAGCAATAACTCAAAAGTCCACAATCCAATGTCTCATCTGAGACAAGGCATGCCCCTTCCACCTATGAGCCTGTAAAACTAAAAGCAAGCTAGTTACTTCCTAGATACAACAGGGGTACAGATATCAGATAAATATTCATTCCAAATGGGAGAAATTGGCCAAAACAATGGGGTTACAAGGGCCCATGCAAGTCCAAAATCCAGTAGGGCAGTCAAATTTTAAAGCTCCAAAATGATATCCTTTGACTCCATGTCTCAGATGAGGGTCATGCTGATGTAGGAGGTGGGTTCACATGGTCTTGGGCAGCTCTGCCCCTGTGGCTTTGCTGGATACAGCCTCCCTCCCAGCTGCTTTCATGGGCTGGCATTGAGTGTCTGCAACTTTTTCAGGTGCACAGTGCAAGCTGCCAGTGGATCTACCATTCTGGGATCTGGAGGACGATGGCCCTCTTCTTACAGCTCCACTAGGCAGCACCCCAGTAGGAACTCTGTGTGGGCACTCTGACCCCACATTTCCCTTACACATTGCCCTAACAGAGGTTCTCCATGAGCCTCTCCCTGTGCCCTGCAGCAAACTTTTGCCTGGGTATCCAGGCATTTCCATACATCTTCTGAAATCTAGGCAGAGGTTCTCAAACCTCAATTCTTGACTTCCATGCACCTGCAGGCTCAATACCATGTGGAAGCTGCCAAGGCTTGGGGCTTCCACCCTCTGAAGCCACAGCTCTTCCTCTACATTGTCGCCTTTCAACCATGGTTGGAGCTGCTGGGACACTGGGCACCAAGTCCCTAGGCTGCACACAGCATGGGGACTCTGGGCCCGGCCCACAAAATCACTTTTCTTTTCCTGGGCCTCTGGGCCTGTGATGGGAGGGGCTGCCATGAAAGTCTCTGACATGGCCTGGGGATATTTTTCCCCATGGTCTTGGGGATTAAAATTAGACAGCTTACTAGTTATGCAAAGTTCTGAAGCCAGCTTGAATTTCTCCTCAAAAATTGTGTTTTTCCTTCTCTACTGCATTGTCAGACTGTACATTTTCTGCACTTTTATTCTTTGTTTCCTTTCTAAAATGAAATGCTTTTAACAGCACCCAAGTCACCTTTTGAATGCTTTGCTGCTTAGAAATTTCTTCTGCCAGATACCCTTAATCATCTCTCTCAAGTTCAAAGTTCCACAAATCTCTAGGGCAGGGGCAAAATGCCACCAGTCTCTTTGCTAAAACATAACAAGAGTCACCTTTGTTTCAGTTCCCAACAAATTCCTTATCTCCACCTGAGACTACCTCAGCATGGACCTTATTGTCTATATCATTATCAGGATTTGGTCAAAGCCATTCAATAAGTCTCTAGGGATTTCCAAACTATCCCACATCTTCCTGTCTTCTTCTGAGCCCTACAAACTATTCCAACCTCTGCCTGTTACCCAGTTCCAAAGTCACTGTCACATTTTTTGATATCTTTTCAGCAATCCCCCACTCCCAGTACCAAATTACTGTATTAGTTTGTTTTCACATTGCTGATAAAGACATACCCAAGACTGGGAAGAAAAAGAGGTTTAACTGCACTTACAGTTCTACATGGCTGGGGAGCCCTCAGAATCATGGCAGGAGAGGAAAGACACTTCTTACATGATGGTGGCAAGAGAAAAAATTAGGAACAAGCAAAAGTAGAAACCCCGGATAAACTCATGAGTTCTCATATTATTTAATTCACTATTATGAGAAGACCAGCCCTCATGATTGAATTATCTCCTCCTGGGTCCCTCCCACAACACATGGTAATTCTGGAAGATACACTTAAAATTGATATTTGGGTGGGGATACAGCCAAACCATATCAAAAGGTGTTTACAGAAAACATCTTACCTGTTGGGCTCCCATTCTCACTAGACTGTTGTTTCTAATTCTCCCTGGTAGCAACTATCCATCTGTGACTATTGGTTGTGTAAATTAATAAACAATGCTTGGCATGACCTAGCTGATTAAGGCCTGGTTGATTCATACAAAGGGAAAAACCTTACTTGCACATACACGGACTTCACCCTAACACAACTTCATAAATATGAGCTGCATATCACAAAATAGGATAAATATAACTCAGTAAAACTCATCTTCAAAATGAAAGGGAAAATTAGGAGGAAGAAGAGAAAGAAAGGTGATAAAGGTATTCAGTGTAGTAATTTTCTAGGAATTATACTGGGCATTATGCTAGGAACTGTGCTAGATATGCACTAGGTACTTTAAAGACCTTTTATCATTTAATATTATCCTTGTTACATAGCATAAGTAATTTAATATACTGCTGAAGAATTAAAATAAGCCTAAGGGATATGTATTATTAGTCCCATTTTTAATAGACAGAGAGTTATTAAGCAACTTGTTTAAGGTCTCATAGCAAATAAATGGCAGAACTGGTAAGGAAATCCAGGTCTGGCTAAGCTCAAAGCCAATGTTCCTTGCAGGATACCATGGGGCACATGTCCTCTTACTGTAAGCATTTATAAAGTTAGCCACCTCATTTATTCAATAAATATCTACTTAGCACCTATTATATTCTGGCACACTTCTAGATGCTAAAAAATACGCAAGAAAGAGGATGAATCTTATCCTTCATGAAGTTTACATTCTAGTGGGAAAAAGGAGGCAATTATGAGATAAACAGGCAAATAAAAATAGTATGTTAGGAGGGGTGGAGCAACATGGCTGAAAGAAGGCTCTACTTACTCATCTCCCCATTAAGGACACCAATTTGACCATAATCTACCAAAAAAGTATCTGCATAAAAATAAAAAATCAGGTAAGCACTCAAAATACCTGGTTTTAAATTAATATCACTGAAAGAGGCATTAAAGAAGGCAGGACAGACAGTCTTGAATCTACTGTCGCCACCCTGCTCTCATCTCCTGGCAGTAGCTGTATGGTAAGAGAGAGAAACTGTGTGCTTGGCAGAGGAAGACCATAGCAATTGTAAGATATTGCATTGAATTCAGTGCTGCCCTGTCACAATAGAAAGTAAAATCTGGCTGAACTAAACTGATTCCTGCCCATGAGGGAGTATTTAAATCAGCCCTAGCCACAGGAGAATTGTCCATCTTAGTGGCTAGAACTTGAGTTCCAGCAAACTTCCCCAACATGGGCTAAAGTGCTCTGGGATTCTAAACTTGAAAGGCACTCTAGGCCACAAGCACTGCCTTAGTTGCCCTCACTCTTGTTTCAGTTGGTTTCATGGCCCCTGAAGACCAAGCTCAGAGCTTGTGGTCTTCAGGGGCATGAACACAACTGAAACAACAGTGAGGGCAACTAAGGGAGTGCTTTGTACCACCCTTCACCCAACCCCAGGCTGCACAACTCATGGCTCCAAAAGACAACACTTCCTTTTGCCTGAAGAGAGGACAGAGAAGAGTAAAGAGGACTTTGTCTTCCATGTTGGATACCAGCATAGCCACAATAAAATAGAGAACCAGTTAGAGCCATAAGGCCCCCTTTCCAGGAACTTGCTCCCAGATGACATTTCTGAGCACACTCCAGGCCAGAAGGGAATCTGCTGCATTGAAGGAAAGGACCCAATCTTGGCAAGACCCAACACTTACTGAAGAGCCCTTGGGCCCTGAATAATCAGCAGCAATATCTAGGTAGTATGCCATAGCCATTAGGTGAGACTTGCTGGCTTCAGGCAAGACTCAGCACATTACCAGCTATGGTTGCTACAAGGACAGACTCCTTCTCCTTGAGAAAAGTAGAAAGAAAACTTAAGAAGACTTTGTCTTGAATCCTCCATAACAGCTCAGTCACAGTAGGATAGAACACCCAGGAGGCTTTGGGGACCCTGATTCCAGGCTTTGGCTCTTGGATGGCATTTTGGTACCTGCCCTGGGCCAGAAGGGCATACACTTCCCTAAAGGATGAATCCCAGGCCAGACCACAAGCTGACTGAAGAGCAATTGGGCCTTAAGGAAATATCAGTGGTAGTCTACAGTATGCCTTTTGGACCTGATGGTGGCTATGGGTTGAGGCTCATCTGACCGGAAAGGAGAGGAAAGAGTGGGAAGGATTGTGCTTCATGGTTTGAGTGCCAGCTCAGCTGCAGTACAGTAAAAAACAAGGTAGACTTCTAAGGTTCTTGAATCCTATGCCTGGATCCCAGCTGGAACCTTGGACCCACCCAGGGCCTAGGGGAATTTTCTGCCCTACTGGGAAGTATACAAATCTGGTTGGCTTTGCCACCTGCTTATTGTAAAGCCCCACAACCTTGAGCAAACTTACATGCTAGCCAGGTCATAAATACAGTGGACTTTGTGTAAGAGCCAATGCTGTGTTGACTTCAGGTCTGACCCAGCACAGTCCCAGTGGTGGTAGTGACAGGGCTGTTTATGTCACTTCACCCCTGATCCAGGCAGCTCAGAAAAGAGAGAGACTTTGTTTATCTGGGAAAATGTAAGGGAAGAAAACAAGAGTCTCTGCCTGGCAATCCAGATAATTATTTTAGACTTTATCTAATACCATCATTGTGGTACCTCTATGAGACTACAAGAACCACAGTGTTACTGGGCTTTGGGTTTCCCTTAACATAGATACAGATTAGATCACAACACCTAAGTCTTTTCATATACCTAGACAGCCTTTCCAAGAAGGATGGACACAAACCAGCCCAGACTATAAAGACTCCAATAAGTACCTAACTCATCAATACCCAGACACAGACAACTACAAGCATCAAGACCATCCAGAAAAACATAACATCATCAAACAATGTAAATATGATACCAAGCACCAATTCTGGAGAAAACAGAGATATGTGATCTTTCAGACAGAGAAATCAAAATAGCTATGATGAGAGAACACAAAGAAACTCAAGATAACACAGAGAAGGAATTCAAAATTCTATTAGATGAATTTAACAAAGAGATTGAAATAATTAAAAACAATCAAGCAGAAACTCTGGAGTGAAAAATGCAATTGGCATACTGAATAATTCATCAAAATCTTCTGATAGCAGAATTGGTCAAGCAGAATGAAGAATTAGTGAGCTTGAAGACAGCCTATTTGAAAATACACAGTCAGAGGAGACAAAAGAAAAAAGAATAAGTAACAATGAAGCATGCCTATAGGATCTAGAAAATGGCCTCAAAAGGGCAAGTCTAAGGGATATTTGGCCTTAAAGAGGAGGTAGAGAAAGAGATACTGGTAGAAAATTTATTCAAAGTGATAACAAAGAATGTTCCAGACCTAGAAAAAAGATATCAATATCCAAGTACAAGAAGATTATACAATGTCAAGCAGATTTAACTCAAAGAAGACCACTTCAAGGCATTTAATAATCAAATGTTCAATGGTCAAGAGTAAAGAAAATATCCTAAAAGTAGCAAGAGAAAAAACATAACATGTAATGAAGCTCCAATATGTCAGGCAGTAGACTGTTCAACGAAAACCTTAAAGGCCATGAGAGAGTGACATGACATATTTAAAACGCTAAAGGGAAAAAACTTTTACCCTAGAATAGTATTTCCAGTTAAAATATCCTTCAAACATGAAGACTCCCAGGCAAACAAAAGCTGAGGGATTTCAACACCAAACCTGTCCTATAAGAAATGTCAAAGGGAGTACTTCAGTCAGAAAGAATATTAGTGAGCAAAAGAAATCTTCTGAAGGTAAAAAACTCAGTGGTAATAGTAAGCACACACTAAAATACAAAATATTATAACACTCTAACTGTGGTATGTAAACTACTCATCTTAAGTAGAATGACTGAATGGTGAACCTGTGAAAAATAATAACTATAACAAATTTTCAAGACTAAGAAAAGTACAATAAGATATAAATAGAAGCAAAGGAAAGCTTAAAAGTGGGGGTGCAAAGTTAAGATACAGAGCTTCTATTAGTTGTTTTTTTTTATTATTATTTTGCCTTTTGCTTGTTTGATGTTTATGCAAACAGTGTTAAGTTGTTATCAGGTTAAAATAATGGGTTATAAGAAAATATGTACAAGCCTCATGGTAACCTCATACCAAAACACTTAACGATGGTTACACACACACAAAAAAAGCAAGAAACTAAATCATATCACCAGAGAAAATCTTTACTAGAGGAAGGGAGGAAGGACAGAAAGAAGGAAGAGATCATAAAACTACCAGAAAACAAATAATTTGGTAAAATAAAAAAAATGGCAGGAGTAAGTTCTTATCAATAATAATATTGAATGTAAATAACCTAAACTCTCCAGTCAAAAGACATACTAAGTCTGAATGGATTAAAAAACAAGATCCATTGATTTGTTGCCTACAAGAAACACACTTAACCTATAAAGACACACATTGAGAATAAAAAGGATGGAAAAAGATAATTCGTGCCAATGGAAACCAAAAAAAAGAGCAGGAATAGCTACACTTATATCAGACAAAATAGATTTCAAGAGAAAAAGTATAAGAAAAGACAAAGAAGGTCACTATATAACAATAAAGGAGTCATTTCAGCAAGAGGATATAACAATTTTAAATATATATGCACCCAACACTGGAGCACCCAGTTATATAAAACAAATATTATTAGAGCTAAAGAGATAGATATACCTTAATAAAATAATAGCTGGACACTTCAACATCTGATTTTCAGCATTGGACAGATCTTCCAGACAGAGAATCGACAAAGAAACATCAGACTTAATTTGCACTATAAAGTAAATGGACCTAATAGATATTTACAGGACATTTCATCCAACAGCTGATGGATACACATTCTTTTCCTTAACACAAGGATCACTCTCAAAAATAGACCATTTGTTAGGTCACAATACAAGTCTTAAAACACTCCAAAAATTTGAAATAATATCAAGCATTATCTCTGACCACAATGGAATAAAACTTCTTAATAACAAGAAGAATTTTGGAAACTATAAAAATACATGGATATTAAACAATATATTCCTGAATAACCAGTTGGATTGTTTGTAACACAGAGGATAAATGCTTGAGATAATAAGAAATAAAGAGGTGACAGATACTCCATTTACCTTGATGTGATTATTCTGCATTGCATGCCTGTATTAAAATATATGTACCCAAAAGATAATAAAATAAAATAAAGTGAAATAAAAAGTAGTATTGTTTGATAGAGGTAAGTAGTATGTTGAAAAATAAAAAGAGGGAGGAAGGGAAGATATGTGTTGGGGGTGATTGAATATTATACTGATGAGAAGTTGACACTGAGTAAAGCTCTGAAGGATGTGAGAAATATAAAGTATTGATGATAAAGGAATATATTCAGGATACATATATGTACATATATACTTGTGTGTGTGTGTGTTTAGAGAGAGAGAGAGAGAGAAAGAGAGACTCTCTGTCATCCATGCTAGAATGTAATGGCATGATCTCAGCTGTGGGCTCCCTACAAACTTTGCCTCCTGGCTTCAAGTGATTCTCCCACCTCAGCCTCCCAAGTAGCTGGGATTACAGGCAATTGCCATCATGTCTGGCTAATTTTTGTATTTTTGTAGAGACTGGGTTTCACCATGTTGGCCAGGCTGGTCTCAAACTCCTGACCTCAGGTGATCCACCCACCTCGGCTTTCCAAAGTGCTAGGATTACAGGCATGAGCCACCACACCCAGCCAATATTTTGACAGTAGACACCACAGGGTTTGCTTGTGCATTGGATTTGAGATGAAAGAAAAGAGAAGAATTACATGATTCTAAGTTTTTTTTTGTTCTTCAAAATAGTGTATTTATCACAGAACAATAGTACCATAATACATTCTGTGAAAAAATATTCTACAGTCAAATAAGTTTTGTAAATTGCACATTCTATATGGTACATCATGCTTTTGGATATTAACTACACACATGAGCATATTATAGGTTCCTGCAAGTATTGATTTAAAAATAAATAAACGAATGAATGAATAAATAAACTGTTATGGTTAATTTTAAGTGTCAGCTTGATTGCATTAAGGGATGCCTAGGTAGCTGACAAAATATTATTTCTTGGTGCATTTCTTAGGGTATTTCTGGAAAAGATTAGCATTTGAACCAACATATCAAGGAAAGAAGATCCACCCTCACAAAAGTGAATGAACATCATCCAATCCATCAAGGGCCTGGAAATGGAAGCAGCCTCCCTGCCCACAATGGCATAAGTGATTTCACTTCCTTCTGAGAGAATTAACCATGCATTGGCTGAGAAGATAGTAATGGCCTTTACCTGCCCTGAAGCAGTTGCCATGGAAGACAATGCCAATATTTCTCAGGACCCACTGCCACAACCACTCTCTGCTTCTAGACCTATAACTAACATCTCAGCAGGCCCCTAATGGTAAGGTGCAAAGTGTGACTCATGAGGTGGTCTACTACACCCCAAAGCAATTACTTGCCTTTCCCAATTAATAGAACCAAAATCCTGGAACACACGTGGAAATGAATTTTATTGGCAAGGGATAATGGTATAAGCAATATAAAGTTAGATCTAGCTAAATTTCTTGATATGGGCCCACTAAGCAGAGATGTTGCATTTAATGTTATAGTGGCTTGGGGATTTGGAAAGGACTCTAACAATTTGATTGATTGGCTGAAACATCAATCAAAAGATAGCTAACCATGAGCAATTTGTAAATAAATAATCTCTCTTTCATTAACATAGAGAAAGGAAATCAAAAGCTTAAGGAGATTGGAATGTTAGAGCAGATTTGTCATTTAAGACGTACTTATTCACCCTAGGAGAGTCCATAGGACAAATCTTTCACCAATACTTTGAAAAATAAATTTGTGAGGGGGAGCCTCAGCATCCTTGAAGAGCTCAGCAATTGCTCTTCTCCATAGGCCAGACTTTATAGTGGGAATAGAAACTGCAGCCACTCAAATGAAAAACCTAAATGCAATGGAAGGAATCGAATCCCAGGGTGCTAGAGGTCAAGCTGTGGCATTCAACTGCCAAAGGCAGCCCAAGAAGCTGTTTTCTTCCAGCTGGCAAGGCAAGCAAATACACCTTTACTGTTCTACCTGAAGGATATATCAACTTTCCAGCCCTATGTCATTATTTAGTTTGTAGAGCTATTGATTGCTTTTCTTTTTAACAAGATATACTGGTCCATTACCCTGATGACATTACAATGATTGGGCCTAAAGGAAAAAGTAGCAACTACTCCAGATTTACTTGTAAGAGATTCATGTGTCAGAGAGTGGGAAATAAATCTGACAAAAATCCAGAGGTCTTCTACTCAGTGAAATTTCTAGGGCCCAGTGGTGTGGGGCATGTCAAGATATCCCATTTAAGGTGAAAGATAAGTTGTTGCATCTCTCTGTCCTAAAACCAGGAAAGAGGCACAATGCCTAGTGGGCCTGTTTGGATTTGGGAGGCAACATATTACTCATTTTAGTGTGTTACTCTGGCCCATTTACAGAGTGACCTGAAAAGCTGCTAGTGGATGTTGAATGGATCCCAGAGAAAGCTCTTCAACAGATCCAGGATGCTATGTAAGCTACTCTGACACTTCATTTGTACGATCCAATAGATTCAATGGTTCTTGAAGAGGCAATGGCAGACAGGGAAGCTGTTTGGAGACTTTGGCAGGCCCCATAAGTGAATTGCAGTGCAGGTCTTTAGGATTTTGGAGCAAAGCCCTGCCATTATCTGCAGATAATCACTCTTCTTTTGCAAGACAGTTCTTGGCCTGATACTGGACCCTAGTAGAACCTGAACATTTGACCATGGACAACCAGGTTTTCATGCAACCTGCATTGCCCATCATAAACTGGGTGTTATCTGAGCCACCAAGTCATAAAGTTAGGCATGCACAGCAACAATTCATCATCAAATGGAAGTGGTATGTACATTATTGGTCTCAAGAAGGCCATGAAGGCAAAAGTAAGTTAAATAAAGAAGTTGACCAAATGCCCATGGCCTCTGCTTCTCCTACATTGCTTTCTCTTAGCCTGCACCTACGACCCATGGATCAGTTAACAGAGGAAGAGAAGACCAGAGTCTGGTTTACAGATGGTTCTACACAGTATAAAGCCACCACATGAAAGTGGACAGACATCTGTAGCTAACGGTTTGGTAGATGGTCAGGAACTTGAAGGGAACATAATTGGAAAACTGGTGACAAAGAAATTTGGGAAAAAAAAAAATTGATAGATCTCTGAATGAGCAAAAAAAATAATTTTTTTTTGAAGAGATTTGTGTCCCAAGTGAATGCTCATTGAAAGGCTGATCTCAGTAAAGGAGAATTTTAATGATCAAGTAGATAGACTGACCTATTCTTTGCATATCAATCATCTTGTTTCCCTAGCCATTCCTGTCATTGTTCAATAAGCTCATGAACAAAGTAGCCATGGTGGCAAGAATGGAAGTTGTATATGGGCTCAGAAGAATGGCCTTCCACTCACCAAGACCAACCTGGCTATAGCCACAGCTGAGTGCTCATTCTGCCAGCAGTGGTAACTAGTATTACCCCCAATATGGCACAATTCCTCAAAATGATCAGCCAGCTAGCTCATGGCAGGTTGATTATATGGATTTTTTTCCATCATGGAAGGGGCAGCATTTGTCCTTGCTAGAACAGACACTTAACTGGATACAGATTTGCCTTCCCTACACACAATAATATATATGTGTGTACGTGTATGTGTGCCTCTCTCTCTCTCTCTCTCTCTCTCTCTCTCTCTCTCTATATATATATATATATATATATATATATATTCTATTGCTTCTGCTTCTCTGGAGAAAACCAACTAACAAACAGAGTTCTCTCAATTATTTTGACCACAAAACCCATTTTTCTGGCATAAAGGGGTTGGGGAGGTACTTATTAATATTTCTTGGAACTACTGTCCTGACAAAAAGCACATGGGAAAATGCAGCAGTACAGAAAAATTGTTAATGATCATTATATGAAATTTTTCAAGATAACACTCCATGTGTAAGAATGCCTCTCCAGTGGTAAAATATACAGTCTAAGGTTTCAACAAGAATAGTGGCATTTGTTAATACTGTACTGTCATTGTGATTTGTGTAAAAAACTCCTCAATTGGGACCAAACTGCGAGCCGTTAACAAAAGAATTATTAAACCTTCCGTATATCAAAGGTTAGAAGTTACAAGGTGTTAACAAGCAGAGTATGAGCAGAATACCAAGAATACTCTTTTTAAGCTATTTATAGCATGCATTTTTTGGATCAGAAATTTCTACCACAAACACTAAAAATGGATTTCTTACACAGCTGTCACCCTGGAGGAGTTCCTGTATGTCTTTCTTCATTCTGGTTCCTCAGGAGCATTTTAATATCATGGAAACTCAGAGATGAAAAAGACTTTAAAATTTTTACCCAGTATCAGATTCTCTTTTACCAATGCTCTAAAAGACTGCCATCTAACCCCTTCTCAAGGTGAATAATAGGCAGCTATCTGATCTATGAAATAATCCATTCTATTTTGGAGCATTCTAATTGTTAGTAAAATTTTCTTAATATTAAATGTAGATTGCCTTCCCTCCCTAATTCACACAATTACACTTAGCATGGTACTTTGGAGCAAAACACAATGAGTTTTTTTCTTAAAACTAAACTTTAACTAAATTTTCAATAAGATAGGAGGGATAAGTTTAAGAGATACATTGTACAACATGAAAAGTATAGATAATAGAAATGTATTATATTTTGAAAATTACTGAAAGTAGATTTGAAGTGTTCTCATCATAAAAAATTATATGTAAGATAATGTATATGTTAAGCAGCTCTACTGGGCCATTCCACAATGTACACATATTTCAAAACATCATGCTGTACATGATGGACATATAAAATTTTTATTTGTCAATTTTTAAATTATTATACTTTAAGTTCTGGTATATATGTGTAGAATGTGCAGGTTTGTTACATAGGTATACACAAGCCATGGTGGTTTGCTGTACCCATCAACCCATCACCTACATTAGATATTTCTCCTAATGCTATCCCTCCCCTAGCCCCCTGTGTGGGCTCTGACAGGCCCCAGTGTGTAATGTTCCCCTCCCTGGGTCCATGTGTTCTCGTTGTTCAACTCCCATTTAGGAGTGAGAAAATGAGGTGTTTGGTTTTCTGTTCCTGTGATAGTTTGCTGAGAATGATGGTTTCCAGCTTCATCCAAATCCCTGTAAAGGACATTAACTCATCCTTTTTTATGGCTGCATAGTATTCCATGGTGTATATGTGCCATATTTTCTTATCCAGTCTATCATTGATGGACAGTCTATCATTCATGGTTCCAAGTCTTTTATATTGTAAAGACTTCTGCAATAAACATATGTGTGCATGTGTCTTTATAGTAGAATTATTTATAATCCTTTGGGTATATACCCAGTAATGGGATTGCTGGGTCAAATGGTATTTCTGGTTCTAGATCCTTGAGGAATTGCTACACTGTCTTCCACAATGATTGAACTAATTTACACTCCCACCAACAGTTTAAAAGCATTCCTATTTCTCCACATCCTCTCCAACATCTGTTGTCTCCTGACTTTTTAATAATCACCATTCTAACTGGCATGACATGGTGTCTCATTGTGGTTTTGATTTGCATTTCTCTAATGAAGAGTGATGATGAGCTTTTCTTCATATGTTTGTTGGCTGCATAAATGTTTTCTTTTGAGAAGTGGCTGTTCATATCCTTTGCCCACTTTCTGATGGAGTTGTTTATTTTTTCTTGTAAATTTGTTTATGTTCTTTGTAGATTCTGGATATTAGCCCTTTGTCAGAGGGATAGACTGCAAAAATTATCTCCCATTCTGTAGGTTGCCTGTTCACTCTGGTGGTAGTTTCTTTTGCTGGGAAGAAGCTCTTTAGTTCTTAATTAGATCCCATTTGCCAATTTTGGCTTTTGTTACAATTGCTTTTGGTGTTTTAGTCATAAAGACTTTGCCCATGCCTATGTCCTGAATGGTATTGCCTAGGTTTTCCTCTAGGGTTTTCATAGTTTTAGGTCTTACATTTAAGTCTTTAATTTATCTTGAGTTAATTTTTGTATAAGGTATAAGGAAAGGTCCAATTTCAGTTTTCTGCATAAGGCGAGCCAGTTTTCCTGACACCATTTATTAAATAAGGAATCCTTTCCCCATTGCTTGTTTTTGTCAGGTTTGTCAAAGATCAGATGGTTGTAGATGTGTGGCATTATTTCTGAGGCCTCTGTTCTGTTCCATTGGTCTTTATATCTGTTTTGGTACCAGTACCATGCTGTTTTGGTTACTGTAGCCTTGTAGTATAGTTTGAAGTCAGGTAGTATAATGCCTCCAGCTTTGTTCTTTTTGCTTAGGGTTGTCTTGGCTATAAGGGATCTTTTTTGGTTCCATATGAAATTTAAAGTAGATTTTCTAATTCTGAGAAGAAAGTCAATGGTAGCTTGATGAGAATAGCATTGAATCTATAAATTACATTGGGCAGTATGGCCACTTTCACAATATTGATTCTTCCTATCCATGAACATGGGTTGTTTTTCCATTTACTTGTGTCCCCTCTTATTTCCTTGAGCAGTGGGGTTTGTAGTTCTCCTTGAAGAGGTCCTTCACATCTCTTTTAAGTTGTATTCTCAGGTATTTTATTCTCTTTGTACCAATTGTGAAGGGGATTTCACTCATGATTTGGCTGTTTCTCTATTATTGGCATATGGGAACGCTTGTGACTTTTGCACACTGATTTTGTATCCTGGGACTTGCTGAAGTTGCTTATCAGGTTAAGGAGATTCAGGGCTGAGATGATGGCATCTTCTAAATATACAATCATGTCATCTGCAAACAGACAATTTTACTTTATCTCTTCCTATTTGGATACTCTTTATTTCTTTCCCTTGCCTGATTGCCCTGCCCAGAACTTCCAGTACTATGTTGAATACAAGTGATGAGAGAGGGCTTCCTTGTCTTGTGCTAGTTTTCAAAGGGAATGCTTCCAGCTTTTTCCCATTCAGTATGATATTGGCTATGGGTTTGTCATAAATAGCTCTTATTATTTTGAGATATTCATTTGCAAAGAGTGATCATCTCTCATTGTTTCTTAATGTGAAGAAAAACTATCTTTAGGAGTTAATCCAAACTCTCCATTATCTCCAGATTACAGGATACCTCAAAACTTTTGGAAGACAGCAAACATGTACTTGCTTGAAAAAAATTCTTACAATCAAAAAGTAAATTAGGGGAACTTTCTGTTTTAGAAACATTTAAGCTAATAAGTGAAGGAATGACAGAATTAAAATATAACCATTTTTTTGCACGGTAATTTTTTTAAAAAATTTAGGTATTTATCATTGGCTTATCTTTCTTTATATTAAAAAGCAAAGAAAGATTATCAGAAATTAAATGTCTCTTAGTGGGGGGAAATCAACATTGCCTATGAAACATGCTTTCAAAAGAAAATAAAACAACTAAATCTGACCTACCCTCAAGATCCAATTATGAATTCATAAGAAATACAGAGGTCAGAGGAGGAAAAAAAACTGCACCACAATAATTCAACCCATAAA
The DNA here is from genome assembly GCA_036589455.1 of Ateles fusciceps. Lineage (NCBI taxonomy): Eukaryota > Metazoa > Chordata > Mammalia > Primates > Atelidae > Ateles > Ateles fusciceps. The sequence goes on along the minus strand of JAZHEH010000134.1, from coordinate 992,316 downwards.
ATTCAGAGTCCAGAAAAATTTAAAGGACAAATGATCAATAAATAACACAGTTCAAAAAATAAGAGAAAAGACAAACCTATAGATTTAAATGGAATTAAAATGTATATTAACCAATTACAATGAATGGATTAGTTCTGATTCTGCTTTAAAGAAATTAAAAATCATATTTGTGAGACAACTGGTAAAATTTGAAATCTAACTGGTTATTTAGTGATATTAAGAAAGTATCGTTAATTTTATGTGTGAAAATGGTACTGTAATTATCTTTTTAAAGTTTTTGTCTTTCAAAGATACACAGCAAAATATTCACAGATGAAGTGACATATATCTGAAATTCTTGGATTTCCTTAAAAATAATTTTGTCTGATGGATAACAGATGAAACAAAATCGCCCATAATTGAATAATTATTTCAGATGGATGATGAGAATATGGGAGATTATTATAATAATCTTGCTGTTTTTATATGTTTCAAGTTCTCCATAATAAGCAACGCGGAAAAATGAAACAAAAGACACTTCTTTTCATTGTATACTACCCAATCCGTGTCCTATAAGTCTTCTTCTCCTCCAGCAGAATAATTTTCAACTTTTAAGCCATTTCTCATTTGACAGAAATTCCAGACTCTTCACCATCCTAGTTATTCTTCTCTGGAAAAGTAAATGTTCCCTTTCAACAATCTCCCAAATGTGATCTGAATACTGCAAAGTATTATTTCCCCTAATCAAAATACTATAGTTTTACTAAAAACATATATTACATTAACTGGCTTGTCATCTATGTGATATTGAAGTTATAGTCAACTAAAACCGTTGTCTTATTCACATGAGATATAATATATTCAAGTCCTCCATTTGTACAATTGATTTTAACCTAATTGCTAAATTTCATATTTAATTTTACCCCATCTTTCTGGCCTGTGGAAATAATACTGATTGTATAAGTGCCAATCAAGAATAGAAGCCGTTTATTGTTTTATGTGTGATCACTCAGTCTTCATGACTTAGAGAAAAGTAACTTTCTCCAGGTCATACAAGCTAGCAAGTGGCAGAGTTGACTCATGTCTTTAATCTCTGCAACTTCCAAATCCACATTTTTATCCTCTCTGCTCTCGGGTACTGTCTACAATATTAGGTATTCTCCTTAATGCCATCTGCATGCTTTATAAGGATGCCTTTTCCAAATCTGTGGTAAAAATTATTTATCTGGACATAACTAAGTATAGAGCATAGGGTATCTACAGACCAAGTCACCTGGTACTGATTTAGTAATCAGTGTATTTTGTTTAAGATTATTTGACCACTTATAAAATTTGACTTTACTTTCACTCAGCCCACATATCCTTATCTATTCTAAATAAATAACATGCTAAATATTGCCAAGTGTTTGCTAAAAACAAAAGACAGCTTCCTATCTACCAAACCAGTAATGTGATAAGAAATATGAGGTTCTTTTAGCATGACTTATTACTAGAAGAAAGCATCTGGTTCCTCCTGGTGATTACCAATTTCTCTTCTTAATGTGCATAGGACATTTATTTAACAAGCTAGTCTAGAATCTTGTCAGGAAAACACATCTAGATTATATATCAGTATGGTCTGGAATCCATTTATTCCTCCATTTTAAATCATCACTTACACCTATCTCCTGGCTCATAAAGTCTCAAAGATTACCAAAGTGATTCTAAAATCACATTTTCAGATTATTTTACTACCCTAAGATGTAACTTCTCTGGGACTGGAAACTTGTCCCCCACTGAGAGTTGGCAGCCTGGTTGATTTAAAACTACACATGATATTTATTCACAAGTTGTAATTACTAAAAATGCAATTTACGATAAAAGTACACAGTTTTATGGAGCTTTAGAAATGGCAGAACGGAGTCAATATGGACTGGAGTGCAGACGAAGGACCTGATGAACGTGAGGCTGAGGAAAGTGTTGAGAAATATACAGAAGATGTGAAACCGCCTTTGCAAAATTAGTCAGTGAGAAGGTTATGGCAGTGAGAGAAATCTAAGCTAGACCAACCCCCTCATGGCTCTTGCTTCTGACCTGCTTTTGACTATTCCTGGACTACCTTTCAGAGACATTTAGTTCAAAGTTTAAGTGATAATAGTCCTTCCCCAAAACTCAACCACCTTTGCAGAGCTAATGAGAGGTTGCCGGCTAGAAGGAGCAGAGGCGCCCAACTTAGCTAAGGTGCAGGCATAGATGATTGTCAGCCATTATTCCCCAAGTTATAGGATATGCGCCTTCTCAAATTGCTCCGGCACATAACATCACTGTGGTAGAACCTACAATTGGCCCTTTGAGATCTCTTTTCAGATTTTTTTTATGTCTGACAATCATAGCTCCAACTTGGACCCAATGACTCCACCTGGACCCTCCAACCCTGCTCCTTTGGCCCAAATCAGAAGCGATTCATCCCACAGGATTGCTTCAACCCCCCTATGATTTCATCTCTGCCCCAACCAATCAGCAGCAAGCACCTGTTCCTGGCTAGCCCCACCCCCTTCCCCAAAACTGCCTTTGAAAAACCGCTAACCTATGAGCTTTGAAGGAGACTGATTTGAGTAACAGTAAAACTCCATTCTCCCACATAGCAGCTCTGAATAAATTACTCTTCCTCTGTTACAATTCCCCTGTCTTAATAAATTGACTGTCTAGGCAGCAGGCAAGGTGAATCAGTTGGGCAGTTACACACGTAAAACGAGAATTCATGAGTTTCTTTTTGTTTCTTGCCATCTGTCCCAATCCTTTTAGTTCTTCCTTCAAATACTGATTTTTAAGTATTTTATTGACCTTAGCTTCTTGGCATTTCTCATATAACAATTTTTGGCTTTCTCCTTTACTATCTACCTTTATTCCTGAGTAAATAGTGCTCAGGGCCTCTTCTAGAGAGGGAGTTCTGAAGTCTAGGGCCTCTTTTAGAGATAGAGTTCTGAAGTTGACCAGGCCAGCATTTAGCTGTTCAGTATAATTCCTGGAACAAAACCAGCTCAAGAAGGAAAGGCTGGGCCAAAGTGGAAAAAGGAAAGGAGTAGAAAAAAAGCAAGAAATTATCCAAAGTTAGGGGTCTGCAATCAGTGTCAGCCATTACTTACTAGGCAGGTTTGAGTGTCAAAGCCGAAGGAGAGTTCTTGAAATTACAGTAAATACAAAAGTAAGAAAGCCTATTATACAAGCAGAAGACTAACTGATTTGAGCAGTCCTTACACTATTCTTAGGGGTATAAATATTAGCAGCAGAAGTTATCCGTGTCACGTGGCACCAAAATATGTTACTGGAAGTGAATATGGGTCCACAGAAACCTCAATTATTGCCTCCTCAGAAGAAGGAATTTGACTGAGGGGCATAAGGCAAGTTTTAGAGCAGGAGTGAAAGTTCATTAAAAAGCTTTAGAGCAGGAGTAAAAGGAAGAAAAGTATAAAAGTACACTTGGAAGAGGGCCAAGGGAAGAACTTGTGAGACAAGTGCACAGTTTACCTTTTGACTTGGGGTTTTATATGCTGGCATACTTCTGGGGACTTGCATTCTTTTTCCTTTGAATCTTCCCTTGGGGTGGGTTGTCCACATGTTCAATAGCCTACTAGCACTTGGGAGTGGAGCATGCACACTTGGAGTTGTATGCATGCTCACTGGAGGCATTCTTCTCTTACCAGCCAAATGTCCCTAGGAGGTCATATACCAGTGAAATTCCACCATTTTGCCTCTTAGTGTGCATGTGTGAGCCCACCGCAAAACTCCTGAGATTTTATCAGAAAGCTGCTGATCACTAACTTCAGTTATTTCTGTTTACTGGGAGACTGCCTTTTCCTGGTGCTGGCTGCACCAGGAAATTATTGTTTTAGAGAGAGTTAACAACAAACTGACCATCATCTGATGGTCACCTGACATTCCTGGTGTGTGTGTGTAGGGGAGGGGGAGTGTGTAGGGGAGGGGGGAGTGTGCAGGGGAGCCCTCTCCTGCTCTGCTCATGTCTGACTAGCTACATCATTCATGTAACATAAATGATGTTTCTAAAATCTAATAAGAGGAAATGGCCAATTAGAAAATTTCCTATCTAGAATAAATATTACGGATTTTCTTGAATAATGTACTCTGTTGCTTAAAGTAATAAAATTACACCTGTGGCTCAGTCAATAGCATACATTTCCTGTAGCCTACAATGTTCCAGAAACAGCAATGTACCTTTGATAAGAAACAATATAATAAGGATGTTTAAGATATAATCCTGAGAAGCAGGGACTTCATAATCACATCAGAGAGATGAGATATGAATACTGAAATATTTGAATAATAGGAGGCTGTATATAAGGGTAAAATGAGTGATATGAATAAAATGTTACAAGTGTTCAGAGAAGGGAAGCAATTCTAGCGGGAATAACTCGCTGAGGTTAGCAAACGCATGTCTTGAAGATTATGACAGGAAGAAAAATATTTAAAAGAGCATTTCTCTAAATTCCTTACAGGCAGTGTGAACACAAATGTTTCCTTCTAAAACGTGCTTTGACTAACTAGATTGAATTCTACACAATCCCTTCTTAATTTTGTACTCCAAAAATTATTGCTTCTTTTGTGCCTCACAGCCAATATTGGGAGACGGGGAATGAGTAACTTCAGAAATATAGAAAGCCTTTCGGAACATTTTGTTAAGGAAGGAAAAAACATGATCACCCTGAGGCTCCACAGTGGTAATCACTACTAAATACAAATATCCATCTGTCCTTTTGGTATCTCTTTCAACCTACAAGAAGGCAAAGTTCCAAAGCAAAGGTTGTAATAAAGCCCTTTTGTGGGGGACCACAAAAAACAAAAGGACTATTCAACAGCTTAAAATTTGCGTTTATTTGCAACTCAGAGAACAGCTGCTTTCTGTCTTGTTAATAAATTTCAGTAGGTGTCCTCTGCTGTTTACAGTCCATCAGCGTTTCTGGGAAAACACTGGAGTAAATCATGTAGTCAAGATCCCGGAGTTATGTATACTCTGATGTTCATTTTCTACATTACAGTTAATGAGGACAACAGATGCCAAAAAAGAGCCACACAATTAGTTACTTCATTTCTGAGATTCTGTTAATGAAATGTAAGTGGAATTTTACCTTATTAAAGGTTGAGACAACTTTCAGGTTTAGTTGCTGTCATATTTAAGAATGCATATGCAATAGTTCAGGCACAAGAAATGACATATGGTTTACAACGATTGTTTCCTGACTTTTAAATCAATAATACAGTGGACTGTCTTACCAAAGAGAACAGTAGGACACATTTTTAAACCAAAAGCAAGTTAGAATAGGTCATACAACTTGAGAATCTATGAAAATCCCCTAGAGAGCAATGTAAACTGTTCAGATTTCTTCTAAACAACAGTTCATTGAGTTCCAGTAACAAGATTTTAAAATGTGCGATTTCCAGATTTTGCACATGAAATATTATCATTATAATTGCTTAAAACACCACCAAGTAAATAGATGATTTTTGTGTCAAATAATTTACCTGGTTGAACAGAAGCTTAGAAAAAGCTCAACTATATCAAAAGATAAAACAGAATAAAATCTCCTGTCCCTATTTTTTATGCATTAATTAATTCATTCAAAAACACTGATTGAACCATTATGTGCATTTTCTGAGATGAAAAAGACTTCTTGCATTCATTCAAAAAATATACAATCTAATTAAATGACAAACTGTAAACAACTGTGATTTTAAAAACAAAGTAAATGCTAAAATAGAAGTACAGATACAGTATTTACTAAGTACAGATAAAAAAACAAAACAAAAAATAAAATAAAATCCATTATGAATACTGAACCTGGCCTAGGATTTGTGCTACGTACTAATACACATACTCTTTTATTTGTCTCACACAACAATCTGGTGATCTAGGAATTATTTCCCACATTTTACAGATGATAAATCTGTGGCTCATGAAGGATAGGTAACTTCCTCAAGGTAATGCAGCTAAGAAGTGCAGAGCTGTAATCTAAACACAACTATGCTTTATTCCAAGGTTTCCACTTTTGGACTGTTCCTTGTCGGGTACAGAAGAACTCTCAATGGCTGCTGAAGTGCACCCTGAAGGAAGCAGTCTTTCAGTACCCAGTTAGAAAGAGTATAAGCATATCTGCATTTTGCAGGATAATAGTGTAAGAAACGCTACCTGCTTACATACAGTAAGATGATGACAGTAACCCAAGTTACAATAAGAAAGCACCTAGAAACCCAAAAGGGGTAATTTGGATACTATTTTCATTTTATATTAAAAAAATAGATTACAAGTAAGTTCAGTTTGAATATTTGCGACTGAGGTGCTTGAGAGACATCCAAATAGACTTGAAGAGAAGCTAGCTGAATATGCCGCTCTGTAGGTCATGTTAAATGTCTTTGTTGGAAATATTATTTTAGGAGTCTTCAACATAATTGAAACCAAAGGTATGAATAAGGTTGCCTCCAGAGAGAATACAGAATAAAGAGAAGAAGGCTTAGAAATGATGTTTAAGGGATGCCACACTCTTTATTACTTTGTGCACTGCTGTAAAATTATCTGGTTTTTTAAAAACAGCAATGCTGTAGAAAGAGGATCAGAGAGGACTTTATGCAAACTGTGATCAGACATTGGGGCTGAGCTTTGAAGTGTGAGTATTATTTCCCTAGCTTGTGAAGGTAGGATGAGCAATTCATTCTTGAGGAAAAAGTATAAGCAAGGGCAGAGAGGCATAAAACGAAATGGTATATTTGGAGAATAACAAGTAAATCTTTTACTGCAACCATAAAGACTAGTGGGAGAAAAGGTCACAAAGATAACCAGACACCACTTACGGGGGAATTTAATGTATACACAATAAGAATTTGTCAAAGTTTTTAAGAAAAACAATAGATTTATATTTTAGGGAATGATTTCTGGCTATTATGAATAAAACTGATGAATATGTAAAAGTTTTTCGTGTGAACATATGTTTTTAATTCTCTCGTGTGTATACCTAGGAGTAGAATTATAGGGTTATATAATAATTATATGTTTAACTTGTTGAGGAATGACCAGTAGCTGCACCATTTTGCATTCCCGCCAGCAATGTATGAGGGTTCTGATTTCTGCACAAATCATTGGAAAAAACTCTTTCATGGTAAAAATATTCAACATTCTGTAAATATTATAGGAGGGAATCTTCTCTATATGGTAAAGGGTACCAAGGAAAACCCCATATACTATATTATATTGAATGTTGAAATATTGAGAGCTTTCATCCTAACACTTGGAACAAGACCCTGGATATCCACTCTTGCTATTTCTATTCAACATTATACATTGTACTAGAACTTCTAACTAGAATAGTATAGTGGTCACTGAATGACTGGATAGAGATTTATTTAAACATCTGTAACCAAAAACCTTCCAATCTTTGTTCAGGGGCTCTCTGCTGGCCAAATTTTCAACACTCAGCCTGGCCATTTATAGCTCTGCCTTAGCCATTGCTTCTTCCTGCTTCCTCAAAGCAAAGCCTCAAGATCAGCAGGGGAAGTGAGTTTAGTACCTTCTCAGGTATTCCCTTAGCCCGTGCATGGCCCTTACCATGTGCACAGCCTTCTAAATTCCCAGGAATACACTGGAGATTTTCAAATACATTAAGGATTTCTCATTCCCCAGTGTTTCCTCCCAAACTTTTTGATTAGTTTATTATTTGTTCCAACTCTTATCTATCACCTCTGGCAGAAGCAACTAACACATTAGCCTGCAAGTGTTTTCAACAAATGTCCCCTGGGAAGTAGTTTTAGCACTAAGCCAATTCTGAGTTAAGGACAAATAACAACAAGCCTTTTCAGCCAGTCTTCTAGGAAGCCATGAGACAGGTCAGAACAAATAATTAATTACAGTTCTTATAAATGAGAGGTGCTGTGTTCCCTCTGGTACCAAGGGCTGTTATTGTCATAGCTACTGCTGAGTTTGGTAGCAGAGGACAAGACTAGACTAAGTTAAAATTTTTACAAAGTTTACTCTTCTTACTGAAAATCCACCATTTTCATTGAATAAGTACTCTCTGGGTTGCTGCAAGCCTTTGGTTAATTTCCACAGTTCTGCAAAAGTCGATTCTGGCCATTTTTTACCATTTTTTATTGCTTTTTTAGTGAAGTAGAATGAATTTGGTTCTCCTTACTCTGCAATTTTTGTTGATATCACTCTGTATTTTTATATTAATGCAGCACTTACTTTTTACATTTTTAATTTACAAATAATAGCCAAGTCAAAAAGTTTTTTACAAGTTTAATTGTATAAGGTATTAAGCATGTGGATTATATGAGAGAAAAGTAAGTCTTTTGAATAAGGGCATAAAATACGAAGCTGCTCTTGTTTGTACAACATTATGCTATTATTAATAATATTCTATATGTCAAGTAAGTCTTTTACAGCAAATATGAAAGCTATATGCATTCACAGTATTGTTCTAGAAGTTTCCTGATCACTAACATTACCGTTCTCCAATTTCCACAACACTCTGTGTAATCCCATTTAAAATATGTAAAACAGACTTACTATATCTAAGACTTACAATATAAGACCATGTCTATAATGAGAAATATTACCATGAAAAATTAATTTATTTCAAAATATGAATAATGCTAGTGAGACACCAGTTTTCCAAAAATTGGATAAAACAGATGTTAGCTAGATGTAGAGGAAGTGGGAAAGGCAGTGATACATAATGATCCAACTTGAAACCACCATTGCAAAATTATAACTGAGACAGTGAAAGAAATCTGACCTAACTAACTCCATCTTGTTTCTAACCTCCAAGCTGTCCTTATTCATTCCTAGGTGTTGGCCAAACTAACTGTGGGAGGACCTTAGTTTATAATTTAGCTTTAAAATAAAGATAATAGCAGCCCTTTCCAAAAAAAAAAAAAAACTTTTTGCCTGGGGACTAGACTGCCCTTGTAGGACTAACAAATTAGCCACAAGATGAGAAATTATGGCCTAGCTGGCACCACGCAGATCAGTAAACTGGCTCTTCTGGTCTTGTGCCCGCACCCATCCAGGAACTGACTCAGCCCAAGAGGACAGCTTTGACTCCCTATGATTTCATCTCCGACCCAATCAATCAACACTCCTGACTCACTGGCCACCTACCCACCAAATTACGCTTAAGAACTCCAATCCTCTAATTCTTGGGGGAGACTTATCTGAGTAATAATAAAATTGGAGTTTTATTATTACTCCTATACAGGTAGCTCTGCGTGAATCACTCTTTCTCTATTGCAATTCCCCTGTCTTGATAGATTGGCTCTGTCTAGGCAGTGGGCAAGGTTAACCCACTGGGTGGTTACAAACTGAAAAATTATCACTTCCCTTTTTGAGAGATAAGCAGATAGGAGGGACAATAATCAAACACATACCTTAATAAAATTATGAAACATATATTACCTTAAATAGGCACCTATGTAAATTGCAATAGTAAAATAATGTATGACTAGTAAGATGCTAAGATTAAAAAATTTTTTCATTTTTTTTTACCATATTAAAAAGACTTCCTGGACTTCTCTTGGTGACAGGAAATAGCTTATTGATATCAGAAGATTTTCAGTGGAAAAGAGTGAAATGTTTCAGGTAGAGTCTACAACTTGGGAGAACACACAATGAATACATTTTTTAGAAGAAAAAGTAGATGGAAAAGAAGACTACTTGAGAAGTAAAATCTGCAAAACATTGGGCAAAAAACAGATCTCTGACATAAGTCCTCAATGGTCACAATCTTGAAAGTTTAAAAATTCAAAACAGCACCATAAATGCCAAATTTGCTCACAACATTTACTTGTAAAAATTTTATATGTTTCCCTCTTTTGTTTATGGATTTTACTGATAAAACTATCTATCTCTCTGTTTCCATTCTGAGAGAAATAAATTTTTGTGCTCATAATAAAAATGCATTAGTTAGCTCAGACTGCCATAAAATAACAGAAATTTCTTTTCACTGGTCTGAAGTCTAGAAGTCTGAAATCAAGGTGTTCACAGGGTTGACTTTCTCCTCCTTGTGTCCGTACATGTTTTTTTTTTTCTCTCTGCACATTTCTGTATCCTAATTTCTTCCTCTTATAAGGATCTAGTCATATTGAACTAGGGCCTACCCATATGACCTCATTTTACCTTAATTACCTCTTTAAAGATTGTCTCTCCAAATACAGTCACATTCTGAGATACATGGAGTTAGAACTTCAACATATGAATTTCAAGAGACACAATTCAGCACATAACAGCCATATGTTTTCCTACATATTTCTTGGGATAGTTGTCTTTTTCTCTGTATGTGAGTTGCTTATTAAGCAAGTATATTAATTATCTCAGACTGCTATAACAAAATACCATATACTGGGTGACATACATGGTATTTAGTTTTTTCTCACAGTTAAAGGTATTTTCTCACAGTTCAAAAGGCTGGCAGTCTGAGATCAGGGCACTAGCATGGTCAGTTTCTGGTGAGGACTCCTCTTGGCTGGTAGAACTCATCTTTTCACAGTGTCTTCACATGGCAGAAGGAGAGAAAGAGTGAGAAAGCTCTATGGTATCTCTTTCTTTAAGGGCACTATTTCCAACATCTTAAATGTCATCTGAATCAGCTATGGGTTAAATTCAAAGTACAATTCATTATAAGGCAAAATTTGTCTTCAGCTGGGAACCTGTGAAACCAGACGAGTTATGTGCTTCCCAAATATAGTAGTAGGATAGGTATTCACATAGACATTCCTATTCCAATATGGAGAAATTAGAAAGAATAAAGAAGTGATGGGTCCGAAGCAAATCTAAAACCTAGAAAGGCAAATTCCATTAGATCTTAAGCTTCCTCAATGATCCTCTTTGGTTTGATGTTCCATCTTCTAGGTTCACTGGGATAGCAGCATCACTCCCAAGGCTCCAAGTGTTTCTATCCCCATGGCTCTGCAGGGTAGTCCTTCCCCCAAGGTTTTGAGCTGAAGCCATCTGGCCCATTGAAATCAGGGCAGTAACCCTGATGAACTCTGAATAATCACCTTTGAAGTCATTTTTCCCCTGTTTTGGAAGAATAAAGCATGTTTTTAGCCAAATAGCTCCATTGTCCTGTCCTGTAAAATCCAAGAAGTTCAACCGCTTTCCTTCATTTCATTCCATCTCCATCCCCTTCACTTTCACTTCCAACTGGTAGCATTTCTATGCATATAATCCCATAAACATTATCAAATGTTTATTCAGCCACATCCTAAGTGTTTTCTTAAGAGCAAGATTTATCATTATTTGCAATGTAGATAGGCTGAGAATTCTTTTTAAATCTTCAAGTTATGGTTACTTCTTGCTGAACAATTTCTTCTTTAGTTCATCTATCTCCTTTCACATTTCACTGTAAACAGTCAGGAACCAACCTGCCCCTTCAATGGTTTGCTTAGAAATCTCTTCAATTAACATACAATTTGTCACAAGTTTTACTTTCCTATGTCTCTAGAACACAGTTGAGCCAAGTTCTTTGCCACTTTATAAAAAGGATCACCTGTTTTCCATTTTCCAATAATATGGACATGTTCTGTTCCTTATTTCTTTCTTTCATTCTTTTTTTTGAGACAGAGTCTCTCCGTTGTCACCTGGGCTGGAGTGCAATGGCGCAATCTAGGCTCACTATAACCTCCACCTCACAAGTTCCAGCAATTCTCCTACCTCAGCCTCCTAAGTAGCTGAGATTACAGGTGCCTGCCACCATGCCTGGCTAATTTTTGTATTTTTAGTAGAGACTGGGTTTTACTGTGTTGGCCAGGCTGGTTTCAAACTCCTGACTTCAGGTGATCCACCGGCCTTGCCCTCCCTAAGCTCATTTCTTTCTGAATTCTCACCAGAATGACCTTACATCCATATTTCTAGCATGGAAGTGAACACTCTTCCAGTTTCTACCTATTACCCAGTTTCAAAGGCATTTTCACATTTTTAAGTTATTTGTTACTGCAGCACATCACTTACCAGTACCAAAATTTGTCTCTTTTGGTTTGGGCTATCATACAATAATAGACATAAAAGCCATAGACTGGGTGGCTTAAGCAACATTCGTGTATAATCTCATAGTTATAGAGGATGGAAATCTAAGATTTAAGGGCCAGCATGGCCAAGCTTGTACGGTAAGCTCTCTCTTCCTGACTTGCAAATGACTATCTTCTCAATATAGGCTCATATGGCCTTTCCTAAGTGAGTACTCATGTAAAGAAAAATAGAGCAAGCTCTCTCTTTCATGTCTCATCTTATAAAGATATAAATCTCATAATGAGTGCCCCACCCTCATGACCTCATCTGAATCTAATTATTTCCCAAATGTTCCATCCCTAAATACCATCACACAGGGAGCTAGGGCTTGAACATATGAATTTGAGAGTAAGGCCACAGTTCAGTACACAGCAGAAAAAATGTGTCATTAATTATGCTTCATTCTTCTCCTAGGACTTCTATTTTAAGAAAAAAATGTATGCGTGTGTATAATTCTTTATGTCAGCTTAATTTAAAGATGGAGTCAAGAGACATTTGTTAATCAAGTGAAACATTTGAATATTAAAGTCTTAAGAGATCATATGTCTTGTTACCTAAGGAAATGGCCTTCTTTGAAGTAGGTAACAGCAAAAAAACAGAGGTTCTCTGATAGAAGAACTAGAGCAGTTATTGGCAATCGAGCCATTAATGTTTCTCTGAGCAAGTTTAGTAATTCATCTCATCTCACCTGGGCTATACTGAGAAGTTTATTGAGGCAGTGTAATTTCTTCATATTGCAGTTTTAATGAGCCAGCCATTTCACTTTTATCTTAATTCAGTGACTTAACTCATTTACTAATTGTTCCAGTACAATGATCATCAGAAAGTTTAGGGATTCTGTGATCTACAAAGATTTTGATGTATGCATACTTTTTCATCATAGGAATCTCTTTTACTTCCACCTTAGGTGCTGCCAAAAACATCTTCTAAGAACAGAATAATAAATATGAAATTAATAAGATCAATACTTCATCATTCCAAATATCACAGTGTGATAGCCTCATTTTGGATTTAAAAATTATATGTTAAGATTAAACATCTAGGGGCTTTGTTAACCCTGAGGTTAAAATTCTTAGTTCAAAGAAACTTTGATTCTTTAATCATTTCCATCATATTGTACACTGACTGGTGTTATATTTATTATTATTCAAGAAAATCAGTAAAATTTCTGATGTGAAAGTTGATTATGATATGTTTGAAGAAATTATTTGTCTTGGTTTATTAAATATCTACTCCAAAAATAAATGAAATAGATTAGTGAGCATGTGGAAAGAAAATATTTCTAAAGATGGTTCATAGTAAAAAGAGCTTTCCTCTTAGGATTATTTAATTTATAAAGAGTGAACAAAGCTCTAGCCAACACTTCTGGCAAGAAAGATTTCACTTGAGCAAACTGACCACGTGACAGCTGGTATGTCCTAGGTTTCTCCTTGCATTAAGTCTTTGGCACTTTAAATTTATTTTCCCTCATGAATTCTTTTATGTAAATGTTAATACTAATACTTTATTTATGGAATAATAAATTATTGGCTGGAGAAAAAATAACTTAAAGACAAATATAATCCAAAGAAGCATCTTTAAGAGAAGAGCTAATATAATCCAAAGAGGCATTATGATGCACAGAGACAATTAGTAATAAAGTGGAGTCTAGACAGAGGAAATCTCATTTAATTAAAAGTTCTTCCTCTACTGTGGATGTAATCTCAATAGGTATAAAATAAGCCTAAAATTGAATTAGTTGATTTGGAACATATTGTTCACTTTTCCAACTGGATGGTTTGGCTCTGTTATGTGCAACTGATACATCTGGGAGCCAGCATTATGCCAAGTAAGAAACAATATTTAAATTTCAACTGAATAACTACCTCACTGTTGCAACCTAGATGAAATACCAGGTATGTATTCTGCTATAGCTTCATAGAACTATAATTTCACAATGTAATTTTACCCCAAAATAAAAAATGTTGAACTAGTAACAACATTTAAACAAATGTTCACCCACTTCACATGTATTTTAGAAAGTTACAAAAACAAAGCCCTGTTTTGTTTTTGTTTAAATAAAGCACTTATTTAGGTGTCTTTTAAAGTAGAATTTTAGCAGAACTGAGCATGTGATTAGTTGCCCTTTTCTCGTCTTCTTCAGACTCTGCACCATATTAATCAAATATAATACATTGTAGTAAAACTGGCTAAGACAAAAAAAAGATAGAAAAATTGAGTCTTTATAACTGGAAATCAGCACACTTGCTTTAACTCTAATTGTTTAGCATGTTAACTGAACTCTACCAAGTAGAAAACATGCAACTTGACCCTTTATTTATTTTTGAACATCTAGGGTTTAATGCTTGGGTTTAACCTTAGGGTCTAACTTGACCTTTAATTTATTTCTTTTTTTTTTCTTTTTTTTTTTTTTAGGAAGTGAACAATCCTTATAATTGTTGAGTTCATCACTTAGAGTAGGAAAAAGCCTATTTTTATGTACAAACTTTTTATGTCTTAAACCAGAGAGAGTAAACTGGTAACTTGTTCATAAGTATTTTGTTTGGCCTACGCAGTGCTTCAAAAATAGGGAGAAAAATGTACTTGCCAGTATTTAAAGATCAGATTTCTTTCTTTTTTTTTTTTTAGAAACAAGAGAAAAAGAGAAAGAAGGAAGAAAAAAATGAAATAAAGAGAAAAAGAAGAGAAAAAAAAAGGGAGAGAGAACGGGAATCTTGCTCTATTGCCCAGGCTAGAATGCAGTCTACAAATGAATATTAAAAGCTTTTTTTATACTAATAATTGTGTTATACAATGAAGACAGGAAGGAATAAGGGAGGAAAATAACGAACAAACAGCCAACCAATATTTCATTTAAACCTATGAAATGCTAGGCAACTGCTAGGGGAGTGATTTACTCCCAACCATGTGGTCACTTTTAGAATAAATTTGATGTGTTACTGAAAAAAAAATGTATATTTTTGTGGATTTGGAGTAGAGAGTTCTGTAAATGTTTATTAAGTTTACTTATTTGAGGTTTAAGTTCAAGTCCCGGGGTATCCTTCTAACCTTCTATCTCATTAATTTGTCCAATATTGACAATGTAATGTTAAAGTCTCCCACTATTATTGTGTGGGAGTCCAAGTCTCTTTGTAAGTCACCAGAAGTTGCCCTATGTATTGGGTGCTCCTATGTGGGTGCGCATAGACTTAGGGTTGTTAGCTCTTCCCATTACATTGATCCCTCTACCATTATACAACGTCCTTCTTATCTCTTTTGGTTTCTATTTACTTTAAAGTCTATTTTATCAGAGATGAGAATTGCAACTACTGCTATTTTTTTTTTTTTCTCCATTTGGTTGGCAAATCTTCCTCCAACCCTTTGTTTTGAGTCTCTGTATATCCTTGCATGTAAGATGGATCTGGATGCAGCTTACTGATGGGTCCTTTGAAGTGGCTGGTACTGGTTGTTCCCCTCTATACATAGTGCCTCCTTCAGAAACTCTTGTAAAGCAGGCCTGGTGGTAATGAAATCTCTGAGTACTTGCTTGTTTGCAAAAAATTTTATTTTTCCTTCACTTATGAAACTTAGTTTGGCTGGATATGAAATTCTGGGTTGAAAGTTCTTTCTTTAAGGATGTTGAATATTAACCCCACTCTCTTCTGACTTGTAGGGTTTCTGCTGAGAGATCAGCTGTGAGTCTGATAGGCTTCCCCTTGTGGGTAACCTGACCTTTCTCTCTAGCCGCCCTCAGTATTTTCTCCTTTTTTTTGTTTCAACCCTGCTGAATCTAATGATTATGTGCCTTGGGGTTGCTCTTTTTGAGGAATATCTTTGTGGTGTTCTCTGTATTACCTGGAGTTGGGTATTGTCTTGCCTTGCTAGGTTAGGAAAGTTTTCCTGGATAATAACCTGAAAAGTATTTTCCAGCTTGGATTCATTCTCTTCGTCACATTCAGGTACACCTATCAAACGTAGATTAGGTCTTTTCACATAGTCCCATATTTCTTGGAGACTTTGCTCATTCCTTTTACCCTTTTTTTCTCTAATCTTGTCTTCTCGTTTTATTTCGTTAAGTTGGTCTTCGACCTCTGAAATCCTTTCTTCTGCCTGATCAATTCGACTGTTAAAACTTGTGCATACTTCGCGAAGTTCTCGTATTGCGTTTTTCAGCTCCATTAATTCACTTATATTCCTCTTTAAATTGTCCATTCTCATGAACATTTCGTCAAACCTTTTTCGAGGTTCTTAGTTTCCTTGCATTGGGCTAGAACATGTTCTTTTAGCTCACAGAAGTTTCTCATTATCCACCTTCTGAAGCCTGACTCTGTTGATTCCTCACATTCATTTTCTATCAGGCCTTGTTCAATTGGTGATGAGGCACTGCAATCCTCTGTAGGAGGAGAGGCATTCTGATTTCGGGTGTTTTCAGCCTTTTTGCGCTGGTTTCTTCCCATCTTTGTGGATTTATCCACCTGTCGTCTGTGTAATTGCTGACTTTCAGATTAGGTCTCTGAGTGGACGTCCAGCTTGTTAGTGATAAAGTTTTTTCTATTTCTTAATTTTCCCTCGGCGGATGCCCCTCCCCCACAGAGCTGGACCTTCCCGGGTTCAGCTGTACTTGCTGTGAAACTCTCAATCTTCAGCGGTTCCAACTGCTGTTTTATTTTTATTTTTTTTTGTGGAGGGGGGTACCAGTCTTCCCCTGTGGCGACCCACTATGCCGGCCGAAACAGCGGCATTAAGATTCGTGGTGCTTTTCTGCCCGGGAATCTCCTGGTCTGGTTCCCCCACTTTAGTCCGCTTTTCAATCAGCTGAATGGGAGACTCTGCTTTCCCGGAGCTCCAAATGCCAACCAAAAGGGCACTCAGTCCCGTATACTCCGGACTGAGAACCCCCGCGTCGGGGCGCCTGCAAAGCAGCCGCGCCCTCCAAAAGGGTCGCGCTGGTGACCCATGGGGCTCCTCCACCAAGAATCTCTTGGTCCGTGGGCAATGAAAATTCGTCTGAAAATGTGGTGTCCACTCACTCTCTGCGCTTTCAGTTGGAGCTACAATCCTGAGCTGCTGCTAATCGGCCATCTTGGATCGACCTTTAATTTATTTCTAAATGACTGGAGTTTAACACAATGTCTGGTTTGTAGAGAAATGCTCAACACATATTTGCTAAATGTCTTAATGAGATCTAAAACTCTGGTAGAGAAAATAAAATTTTATTATACTTGGCTAATATGTATGTGGGGGATATTTGCTTTAAAATTACAATGTATATTTGGGAGGCCAATGAGGTTGCATTGCTTTAGCTCAGGAGTTTGAGACCATCCTGGGCAATATGGCAAAACCCTGTCTCTACAAAAAATACAAAAATTAGCCAGGCATGATGTCATGTAACTGTGGTGCCAGCTAATCAGGATGCTGGGGTGGGAGGACCACTTGAGTGTGAGGAACAGAGGTTGCAGTGAGCAAAATTTATGCCACTGCACTCCAGCCTGGGTGACAGAGTGAGGCTCTGTCTCAAAAATAAATAAAATAAAATTACAATGTCTAAACACATAGTCAACATCATACTAAAAGGGGAAATGTTGAAAACACTTCCCCCCAAAGAACTGTAACAAGACGAGGATGCCCACATTTACCACTTCTATTCAACATAGTAGTGGAAGTCCTAGCCAGAGCAATCTGGCAAAGGAAAGAAATAAAGGGCATCTAAATTGGAAAGAGAAGACGGACTATCACTGTTCACCAACGATATGATCATATATATAGAAAACCCTAAAGAATGTTCCAAAAGACTCCTGCATTTGATAAGTGAATTCAGTAATGTCTCACACTACATAATGAATGTACACAAATCAGTAGCACTGCTATACACCAACAACAACCAAACTAAGAATCAATCAAATCAATCCCTTTTATAATAGCTGCAAAAAAGTAAAATACCTAGGAATATACATAATCAAAAGGTGACAGTTCTACAAGAACTACAAAACATTGCTGAAAGAAATCATAGATGAAACAAGCAAATGAAAACACATCCCATGCTCATAAATGTAAAGAATAAATATTGTAAAAATGATAATACTGCCCAAAGCAATCTACAAATTCAATTCAATTTCTATTAAAATACCAGCATAATTTTTCACAGAATTAGAAAAAAATGATCTTAAAATATGCATGAAACCAAAAATGACCATGCACAGCCAAAGCAATACTAAGAAAAAGAAAAAGAAAAAAAAAAAAAAACCTATGCTAAAAGAATACCTGGGAAATTTATCCCAAAAAATCATCACCTAGGCACATAGTTATCAAGTTATCTAAAGTCGAGACAAAGAAAAGAATCTTAAGAGCTGTGAAGTGAAAGCACAAGGAAACCTATAAAGAAACACCTATCAGATTAACAGCAGATTTCTCAGCAGAAACTCTACAAGCTAGAAGGGATTGGGCCCTATAATCATCCCCCTTAAATGAAACAGTTATCAGCCAGGAATTTTGCAACCAGTGAAACTAAACTTCATAAATGAAGGAAAGATATAGTCTTTTTCAGACAAACAAATACTGAGAGAATATGCCACTACCAAGCCCACACTACAAGAACCGCTAAAAAAAAGCTCAAAATCTTGAAATATATTCTTGAAATACACCAAAACTGAACCTCCTTAAAGTATAAATCTCATAGGAACTATAAAACAACAACATTAAAAATTAAAACAATAAAGGTATTCAGGCAACAAAGAGCATGGTGAATAGAATACTACTAATGCTGAAGGTAAATGGGCTAAATACTCCACTTAAAAGATATAGAATGGCAAAATGCATAAGAATTCACCAACCAAAGATCTGCTGCCTTCAAGACATTCACATAACACACAAGGACTCACATAAACTTAAAGTAAAAGGGTGGGAAAAGACATTCCACTCAAATGGACTCCAAAAGCTAGCAGGAGTAGCAATTCTTACATCAGACAAAACAAATTTTAAAGAAACAGCAGTTAATAAATACAAAGAGGGACATTCTATAATGATAAAAGACCTTGTCCAACAGAAAAATATCACAATCCTAAATATATATGCACCAAACACTGGAGTTCCCAAATGTATAAAACAATTACTACCAGACCTAGAGAAATGAAATAATCAGCAATAAAATAATAGTGGAGGAATTCATTGCTCCACTGACAGTACTAGACAGATCATCAAGTAAGAAAGCCAACAAAGAAACAATAAACTATACCATAGAACAAATGGACTTAACAGATAGTTACAGAATATTGTACCCAACAACCACAGAACATACATTCTACTCATCAGTGCATGAAATATTTTCCAAAACAAAATATATAATAGGCCACAAAACAAGTCTCAATTTAATTTCAGAGAATTAAAACTATATCAAGTACTTCCTCCAACCACAGTGGAAAAAAATTGGAAATCAACTACAAAAGGAACCTTCAAAACCATACAAATAAAAGGAAATTAAATAACCTGCTCCTACATGATCATTTGGTCAACAATGAAATCAACATGGAAGTGAAAAAATTCTTTGAACTGAATGATAATAGTGACACAATCTATCAAAACCTCTGAGATACAGCAAAGGCACTGCTAAGAGGAAAGTTCATAGCCTTAAAGGCCTACATCAGAAAGTCTGTAAGAATACAAATAGACAATCTGAGGTCATTCCTAAAGGAACAGGAGAAACAAGAACAAACCAAACCCCAAACCCAGCAGAAGAAGAGAAATAACAAACATCAGAAAAAACATAAATGAAATTAAAACAAAAAATATAAAAGGTAAATAAAATGCCGAGTTCTTTGAAAAGATAAATAATATAGATAGACCATTAGAGAGATTAACCAGAAAAAGGACAGAGAGAGATCCAAATAAGCTCAATTAGAAATGAAATGGCAGATATTACAACAATAACACAAAAATACAAAAGATTATTCAAGGCTGCTATGAACATCTTTACACACATAAATTAGAAAACCCAGAGGAGATGAATACAATCCTAGAAATATACAACCCTCCTAGCTTAAATCAGGAAAAATTAGAAAAGTTGAACAGATCCATAACAAGCAGTAATATTGAAATGGTAATAAGAAAATTGCCAAAAAAAGGTCCAGGAATGGAAGGATTCACAGCAGAATTCTACCAAACATTTAGAAGAACAATTGGTACCAATCCTATTGACACTATTCCACGAGATAGAGGGAATTCTCCATAAGTCATTAAATGAAGCCAGTATCACCACAATACCAAAACCAAGAAAGAATATAACAAAAAAATAAAACTACAGACCAATATCCCTGGTGAATATAGATGCAAAAATCCTTAGCAAAAACTAGCTAACCAAATCCGACGGCATATCAAAAAGATAATCCACCATGGTCAAGCAGGTTTCATATGAGGGATGCAGGGATGGTTTAATATACATTAAGTCAATAACTGTGATACACCACACAAACAGAATTAAAAATAAAAATAGCATGATCATCTCAATAGATGCAGAAAAAGCATTTTACAAAATCCAGCATTGCTTTATGATGAAAACTCTACACAATCGGCATAAGCAGGACATACCTTAATGGAATAAACACCATTTATGACAAACCCACAGCCAACATAACACTGAATGGGGGGAAAAGCTGAAAGCATTCTCCGTGAGAACTGGAACAAGACATGGATGCCCACTCTCACCACTAATATTTAACATAGTGCTGGAAGTCCTAGCCAGAGCAATCAAACAAGAGAAAGAAATAAAGGGCTTCCAAATCAGTAAAGAGGAAGTCAAACTGTCACTGTTTGCTGATGATATGATCATATACCTGGAAAGCCCTAAAGACTCATCCAAAAAGCTCCTAGAACTGATAAATGAATATAGCAAAGTTTCAAAATACAAAATCAATGTACACTAATCAGTAGCTTCTGCTATACACCAACAGTGACCAAGCTGAGAATCAAATCAAGAACTCAATTTCTTTTAAAATAGCTACAAAAAATAAAATAAAATAAAAAATACTTAGGAATATACCTAACCAAGAAGGTGAAAGACCTTTACCAAAAAACTACAAGACGCGTCTGAAAGAAATCATAGAGGACACAAACTAATGGAAACACATCCCATAATCATGCACAGTTAGAGTCAATACTGTTAAAATGACCATACTTTCAAAAACAATCAACAAATTCAATGCAATTCCCATCAAAACATCACCATCATTCTTCATAGAACAAGAAAACACAATCCTAAAATTTATATGGAACCAAAAAAGAGCCCACATAGACAAAGCAAGACTAAGCCGAAGAACAAATACGGAGGCACAACATTACCCAACTTCAAACTATATTATAAGGCCACAGTCACCAAAACAGCATGATACTAGTGTAAAAATGGGCTCTAGACCAATGGAACAGAATAGAGAACCCAGAAATAAAGCCAAATATTCACAGCCAACTGATCTTCAACAAAGCAAACAAAATACTAAAGTGGGGAAAGGATGCCCTAGTCAATAAATTTTTCTGGGATAATTGGCAAACTACATGTAGATGAATAAAACTGAATTCTTACCTCTCACCTTACATGAAAATCAATTCAAGGTGGATCAAGGATTTAAATCTAAGACCTGAAACCATAAAAATTCTAGAAGAAAACATTGGAAAATCCTTCTGGACATGCTTCAGCAAAGACTTCATGATCAAGAACCCAAAAGCAAATACAACAATGATAAATAAGTAATTAAACTAAAAAGTTTCTGCACAGCAAACAAACAAACAAAAACAAGCAGAGCAAACAGACAGCTTACATAGTAGGAGAAAATCTTCACAATCTATACATTCGATAAAGGACAAATATCCAGAATCTACGCGGAACTGAAATTAAGAAGAACAAAACAATTCCATCAAAAAATGGGCTAGGACATGAATAGACAATTCTCAAAAGAAGACATACAAATGAACAACAAACATATGATAAAATGTTCAACATCACTAATTATAGGGAAATGCAAATCAAAATGACAATGTGATACCACTTCACTTCAGCAAGAATGGCCATTATCAAAATCATTGTGCAGAAATTGCAAGCATTCCTATACAAAAATAACAGAGTAAAAGACAGCCAAATCAAGAGTGAACTGCCATTCATGATTGCTACAAAGAGAATGAAATACCTAGGGAAACAACTAACAAAGGAGGTAAAGGACCTCTTCAAGGAAAACTTACAAACCACTGCTCAAGGAAATCAGAGAGGATACAAACAGATGGAAAAACATTCCATGCTTATGGTTAGGAAGAATCAATATTGTGAAAATTGCCATACTGCCCAAAGTAATTTATAGATTCAACACTATCCCCATCGAGCTACCTATGACCCTCTTCACAGAACTGGAAACAACCACCTTACACTTCATATGGAACCAAAAGAGAGCCCACATAGCCAAGACAAACCTAAGCAAAACAAACAAAGCTGGAGGCATCATGCTACCTGACTTCAAACTATACTACAAGGCTACAATAATCAAAACAGCATGGTACTGGTACCAAAACAGAGATACAGATCAGTGGAACAGAACAGAGACCTCGGAGGCAATGCCACGCATCTACAACCATCTGATCTTTGAAAAACCTGACAAAAACAAGCAATGGGGAAAGGATTCCCTGTTGAATAAATTGTGTTGGGAAAACTGGCTAGCCATGTGCAAAAAGCAGAAACTGGACCCCTTCCTGACACCTTACACTAAAATTAACTCCAGATGGATTAAAGACTTAAACATAAGACTTAACACCATAAAAAAACCCTAGAAGAAAACCTAGGCAAAAGAATTCAGGACATAGGCATAGGCAAGGACTTCATGACTAAATCACCAAAAGCATTGGCAGCAAAAGCCAAAATAGACAAATTGGATCTAATTAAACTTCAGAGCTTCTGTACAGCAAAAGAAACCATCATTAGAGTGAGCCAGCAACCAACAGAATGGGAAAATATTTTTGCAACCTACCCATCTGACAAAGGGCTAACATCCAGAATCTACAAAGAACTAAAATAGATTTACAAGAAAAAAACAACCCCATTCAAAAGTAGGTGACAGATATGAACAGACACTTTTCAAAAGAAGAGGCATATATGAGGCCAGCAAACATATGAAAAATGTTTATCATCACTGGTCATTAGAGAAATGCAAATCAAAACCACATTGAGATACCATCTCACGCCAGTTAGAATGGCGATCATTAAAAAATTTGGAGACAACAAATGCTGGATAGGATGTGAAGAAATAGGAACACTTTTACACTATTGGTGGGAGTGTAAATTAGTTTGACCATTGTGGAAGACAGTGTGTTGATTCCTCAAAGACCTAGAAACAGAAATTCCATTTGACCCAGCAATCTCATTCTTGGGTATATATCCAAAGGATTATAAATTGTTCTATTCTAAAGACACATGTACATGTATGTTCACTGTGGCACTGTTTACAATAGCAAAGACCTAGAGTCAACCCAAATGCCCATTGATGATAGACTGCACTAGGAAAATGTGGCACATATATACCATGGAATACTATGCAGCCATAAAAACAATGAGTTCGTGTCCTTTGTAGGGACATAGATGAATCTGGAAACCATCATTCTTAGCAAACTGACACAAGAACAGAAAATCAAACACCACATGTTCTCACTCATAGGCGGGTGTTGAACAATGAGAACACGTGGACACAGGGAGGGGGAGCATCACACACTGGGGTCTGTTGGGGGTGACTAGGGGAAGGACAGTGAGGGGTAGGGAGGTTGGAGAGAGATAACATGGGGAGAAATGCCAGATATAGGTGACAAGGGGATGGAGGCAGCAAACCACATTGCCATGTATGTACCTATGCAACAATCCTGCATGCTCTGCACATGTACCCCAGAACCTAAAGTGCAATAAAACATATATATAGAGAGTATATATATATTGTGTATATATATATATATAGTACATATATTGTGTATATATAGTATATACATAGTATATATATATATTTTGTGTGTATATATATAGTATATATAGTGTGCATATATAAGTGTCTGTGTGTGTGTATATATATATAGTATATATATATTGTATATATATGTATACAAAAACAGAAAAAAAATGAAAGTTGCTGGGGATGCAGTGAAAGGGAACATTTTATGCTACTAGCAGGAATATAAACTAGTACAACCACTATGGAAAGCAGTGTGGAGATTCTTTAAATAACTAAAAGTAGACTCCCATTTAATCCAGCAAACCCAAGTGTACCCAGAGGAAAAGAAGTCATACGAAAAAGATACTTGCACACACATATTTATAGCAGAACAATTTGCAATTGTAAAAATATGAAAGCAGCCCAGGTGCCCATCAATCAATGAGTGGATAAAGAAATTGTGAGATATATATATACATACATACACACACACCACGGAGTACATACCATGGAATACTATTTATCCATAAAAAGTAATGAAATAATGGCATTCAGAGCAACCTGGATGGAACTGGAGACCATTATTCTAAGTAAAGTAACTCAGGAATGGAAAACCAAGCATCATATGTTCTCATAAGTGGGAGCTAAGCTATGAGAACACAAAGGCATAAGAATGATACAATGGACTTTGGGAACTTGAGAGAAAGGATGGAAAGGGAGTGTGGGATGAAAGACTACAAATTGATTACAAGGTATACTGCTTGGGAGATAGGTGAATCAAAATCTCACAACTCACCACTAAAGAACTTACTCATGTAACCAAACCCCACCTGTTCCCCAAAAACCTAAGGAAATAATAAAAAATAAAAATAAATTTAAAAAAAAGAAAAAACCCGGAGGCATCACATTACCAACTTCAAATAATAGTGCAAGTCTATAGTTAACAAAACAGTATGGTATTGATATAAAGTAGGCCCATGGAACAATGAAACAGAATAGAGAACCCAGAAATAAAGCCAAATACTTAGAAGCAACTGATCTTTGACAAAGCATACAAAAATAGAAATTAAGGAAACAACACCCTATTCAATAATTGTGCTGGGAAAACTAGCAAGTCACATGTAGAAGAATGAACCTGGATCCTTACCCCTCACCATATACAAAAACAACTCAAGGTGGATAAAAGACTGAAACCTAAGACCTAAAACTATAAACATTCTATAAGTAAACCTAGGAAAAACTCTTATGGATATTGGACCAGGTAAATAATTCATAACTAAGATCCCAGAAGCAAATGCAACAAAAATAAAAATAAATAAATGAGATCAAATTAAACTAAAAAGCTTCTGCACAACAAAAGAAACAATCAGAAGGGAAAACAGAAAATCCACGGAATGGGAGAAAATATTTGCAAACTACGCATCCAACAAATGAATAATATCCAGAATCTACAAGGAACACAAATCAGCAAAAAAATAATAATATTAATTCCTTTAAAAAGTGAGCAAATTACATGAATAGACATTTCTCAAAATAAGATATACAAGTGTATGAAAAACAAACATATGAAAAAATGCACAACAGTACTAATCATCAGGGAAATGCAAAATAAAACCACTTATACACTGCTGCTGGGAATGTAAACTAGTACAACCTCTATGGAAAATAGTATGGATATTCCTTAAAGAGCTAAAATAAATCTACCATTCAATCCACCATCCCACTTCTGGATACATACCAAAAAAAAAGACATCATTATACCAAAAAGACCCATGCACACGTATGTTTATTGCAGCATGTTTCACAACTGCAGAGATATGAAACCGACTTAAGTGACCACTGACCAACGAAAAGATAGAGAAAATATGGTACTTTTATTCAGCATAGTATCATAAGTCCTAGCCAGAGCAATCAGGCAAGAGAAAGAAATAAAGAGAATCTAAATAGGAAGAGAAGAAGTCAAACTATCTCTGTTTGGAGATAACATGATTGTATATCTAGAAAACTCCATAGTCCTGGCCTTAAACCTCCTTCAGCTGATACACAACTTCAGCAAAGTTGCAAGATGCAAAGTAAATGGACAAGAATTACCAGCATTCCTATACACTAACAACAACCAAACCGACAGCCAAATCAGAAAGGCAATCCCATTCACAATTACCACAAACAAAATAAAAAACCTAGTAATACAGCTAACCAGGAAGGTGAAAGATCTCTTCAGTGAGAATTACAAAACACTGCTCAAAGAAATCAGAGAAGACAAAAACAAATGGACAAACATCCTATACACATGGATAAGAAAAATCAATATCATTAAAATGGCTATACTGCTCAAAGCAATTTGCAGATTCTATGCTATTCCTATAAAACTGCCAATGACATTCTTCACAGAACTAGAAAAAAAAACTATATTAAATTTTTTATGGAATGAAAAATGAACCCAAATAGCCAAAGAAATCCTAAGCAAAAAGAACAAAGCTGGAGAAATCACATTACCCAACTTTAAACTATACTACAAGGCTACAGTGACCAAAACGGCATGGTACTAGTACAAAAACAGGCACATAGACCAATGGAACAGAAGAGAGAGCCCACCAGTAAGGCTGCACCTCTAGGACCAACTGATCTTCGACAAAGCTGACAAAAACAAGTAATGAGGAAAGGACTCCCTATTCAATAAGTGGTGCTGTGATAACTGGTTGGCCATATACAGAAGATTGAGGCTGGACTAACTTCCTTACACCATATAAAAAATCAACCCAAGATGGATTAAAGACTTAAATGTCAAACCCATAACTATAAAAACCCAGGAAGACAACTTAGACAATACCATCCTGGACATAGGAATGGGCAAAGATTTCATGAGAAAGACACTAAAAGCAGTTATGACTAAAGCAAAAATTGACAGATGGAATCTAATTAAACTTAAGAGATTCTGCCCAGCAAAAGAAACTGTCAACAGCATAAATAGACAATATACAGAGTGGGAGAAATATTTGCAAATTATGTCTCTGAGAAAGGTCTAATATCCAGCATCTATAAGGAATTTAAGCAAATTTACAAGAGAAATAAAAACGACCTCATTAAAAAGTAGGCAAAGGACATAAACAGACAATTTTCAAAAGAAGGCATACATGCAACCAACACACATATGAAAAAAAGCTCAACATCACTAATCATTACAGAAATGCAAATCAAAACCACAATTCGATCCCATACCACAACATTCAGAATGGCTATTATTAAAAAGTCAAAAAATGACAGATGCTGGTGAGGTTTTGGAAAAATGGGAACACTTACACACTGTTGGGGGTGAAAATTAGTTTAATTATTGTGGAAAGCAGTGTGGTGATTCCTCCAAAAGCTAAAAGCACAACTATCATTTGGCCTAGCAATCCCATTACTAGTCATATACCCAAATAAAAATAAATTATTCTACCATAAAGACACATGCATGTGAATGTTCATTGCAGCACTTTTCACAATAGCTAGGATATGGAATAAACCTAAATGCCCATCAATGACAGACTAGATAAAGAAAATGTGGTACATATACACCATGGAATATTATGCAGCCATAAAAAAACAAATATCTTTTGCAGAAACATGGATGGAGCCAGAGCCGAAACCAAAGGCTGCATGTTATCACTTATAAGTGGAAGCTAAATGATAAGAACTTACAAACACAAAGAAACAATGGAAACAGGGATCTACTTGAGAGGGCAGGGTGGGAACAGGGAGAGGAGCAGAAAAGGTAGCTATTGGGTACTGAGCTTAATACCTAGGTGATGAAATAATATGTACAACAAACCCCTGTGATACATGTTAATCTATGCAACAAACCTTCACATGTACCCCCAAACCTAATATAAAAAATTTTTAGAAAGAAAATGTGATATATATATATATATATATATATATATATATATATATATATACCATAAAATACTACTAGCCATGAAAAAGAACAAAATAATGTCTTTTGCAGCAACTTGGATGCAGCTGGTGGTCATTATTATTATTCTAAGTAATGTAACTCACAAATAAAAAACCAAATACCAAATGTTCTCACTTATAAGTGGGAAATAAGCTGTGAGTACACAAAGGCATACATAGTGATACAATAGACTTTGAAGACTCAGAACTGAGAGGGTGGGAGGAGTGAGGAATAAAACAACTACATATTGGTTACAATGCACACTATTCAGGTGACGGCACATTAAAAATCTCAGAATTTACCAGTGTATAATTCAACAATGTAACCAAAACCACTTGTACTCTAAAAGCTATTGAAATTAACAATATATTAAAAAATAAATACATAAATAAAATTACAATATCTACCAACTGGATTATTTACCACCAAATCAGATGTTTGTTATGAGGTATTTGATTAAGCTTACAAGGGAATCATGGGTATCTCAACACTCCAATTGATAGAATTATCATAGAATAATTTCTAGCATAGTATCAACTGGATCTAAGCAGCTACA
The DNA here is from genome assembly GCA_036589455.1 of Ateles fusciceps. Taxonomy (NCBI): domain Eukaryota; kingdom Metazoa; phylum Chordata; class Mammalia; order Primates; family Atelidae; genus Ateles; species Ateles fusciceps. Next base: position 963,874 of record JAZHEH010000134.1, on the reverse strand, counting down.
CTATCTTCATGGCAGCAGAACAGACTGATGCCTGGAAGTATCAGTCTCTCTGTAAGCATGACCATGGTAACAGTTTGTTAATGATTCCCTGTATTAAAAGATATGGGCAAAGCCATTCACTAACTTTCCTGCTGTTGAATGTAAATTCCTTTAAAACAGGTAGACCAGTTGTATGCATACAGATAACTTAGGTCTGAGGGGGTAATCTAAATTCTTGTTTTAGGTAAATAATCCTTTTTTCTGTGTCTAGTAACTAAAGAAGATGTAACATTTTCTAAAAAGTGAGACCTAATTTAATGATGATGGGTGAATATACTGCAAACAAGAATCAACAAAATATTACTTTACCCTTTGGTATTTATATTATCAGTATTCAAAACACTAACTTACTTTTTAAAGGTAAAGAAGTCATAACTCAACTTATGCTTCCATCTTTCAGTTAAATACTCATTAAACACATATTTCAAAATGACACCGCTCAATAGAATTGTATCAGAGACTGTTGTAAAATGTTGGTGCAATAACATGTGTGGTCCAGGAAAATGACATTTTAATGAGATCCCTTACCATTTTGCCAGTTATGAATCAAAAGTTGTAGAAATAGAAAGGACACTAAAAACATCTTGCCTTTGGACACTAAATGTATTACCATGCATATTTCACAAGATAAAGTAAATGAAGCATGGAAGAGTTTATACTTGTCCCATATATTATTTGTGGAGAGAAAAGAAAGACTAAAATGTGTATGCGTGTGTGTTGTAAATAGTTATTAATATTATTATTAAAGCTATTGGCATTTCTTTTTCCTATCTAAATTTAAGGGTAAACTACAGGCCAATATCTCTGATTTGATGTAAAAATCATTAAAATAACACTAGCAAACTGAATTCAAGAACACATCAAAAAGATTACACACCATGAACAAGTGGGATTCATCCCTGGGAACAAGCTCATTTGACATGTTCAAATCAATGTGGTACATCACATTAACAGAATAAAAGATAAAAACCACATGATCACTACAATCGGTGCAGGAAAAAACACAACAAGGTTCTACATACTTTATGATAAAAACATGAATATAATAGGTATAGAAGAAAATTTCCTCAGTAAACAATAAAGGCCATTTATAAAAGGCCCACAGCTAAAATCACAATCAATGGGGAAAAACTGAAAGCTTTTTCTCAAATATTTGGTATAAGTCAAGGATGCACACTCTTTCCAATTCCATTTAGGGTAGTACTGGAAGCACTAGCAAGAGCAATCAGACAAGAAAAAATAAATATAAGGAGTACATATCAGGCAGAAAGAAGTAAAATTATCTTTATTTGCAGATGACATGATCCTATATGTAGAAAACTTTAAAGACTTCAAAAAACTGTATAAATAAACTCAAAAATAATAAATGAATTCAGAAAAATAGCAGGATACCAAATCAACATACAAAAATCAGCTACATTTCTTTACACTGTAACAATCCATGCTAATAAATGTAAAAATATCATTTACAATAACATCAAAAAGAATAAAATAATCAATTTAACCAAGGAAGTAAAAGATCTGTACACTGAAACTATAGAACATTGATGAAATTGAAGACACAAATAAAAGGAAATGTATGTAACCCATGTTTGTGGATTGAAAGAAGACTTAATATTATTAAAGTGTCCATAGTACTCAAACCAATATACAGATTTGACAGACTCTCTTTCAAAATTTCCATAGCATTTTTCACAGAAAAAAAAAAAAATTCTAAAATTTACATGAAACAACAAAATATCCTGAATAGCCAAAGTAATCTTGAAAAAGAAAAACAAAGATAGAGGTATTATATTCCCTGATTTTAAACTACATTACAAAGCTATAATAATCAAAATAATATGGCACTTCTGTAAAAACAGACACAGACCAGTAGAACAGAAAAGAGAGCACAGAAATAAATCTAAGCATATGCACTCAACTGATATTCAACAAAGCCACCAAGAAGACACAATAGAGAAGGCGTTGTCTCCTCAACAAATAGTGATGGAAAAACTGGATATTCATGTGTAAAAGATTGAAACTGGACACTTGTTTTACACAAAAATTAACTCCAAATGGATTAAAGACCTAATCATAAGACCTGAAACATTAAAACAACTAGAAAAAAAAAATAACAGAGAAAATGTTTCTTGATGCTTGCCTTAGCAATGATTTTTTGAATGTGACATCAAAAGTTAAGGCAAAAATAAACAAGTAGGACTAGATCAAACTGAAAAGGTTCTGTACAGCAAAAGAAACCATCAACAAAATGAAAAAGCAGCCTACAGAAGAGGAGGAAATATTAGTAAAATATATATCCAATAAGAGGTAATATTGAAAATACATAAAGAACTCACACAACTAAATAGCAAAAAAGAAAAAAAGTAAGAAAAGAAACCTGCTATAAAAAATGGCCAAAGGACCTGAATAGACACTTTCCCAAAGAAGCCATACAAATGGCCCACAGATATATGATAAAGTGCCCCACACCACTAATCATCAAGAAAATGCAAATAAAACCTGCAATGAGATACCACCTCACACCTGTTAGGGTGGGTATTATCAAAATTACAAGAGATAATAAATGTTGGAGAGGGTGTGGAAAAAAGGGAACCCTTGAACACTGTTGGTGGGAATGTAAATTGTTACATTTAGTATGGAAACAGTATAGAAGTTTTTTAAAAAATTAAAAATAGAGCTACCATATGATCCATCAATCCCACTTCTAGGTGTATAGCCAAAGGCAATAAAATCAGTATATTAAAGAAATGTCTGCACTGTAATGTGGACTGTAGCATTATTCACATTCACCAAGATAAGGAATCAACTTAAATGTCAATCAATGGATGAATAAAGAAATTGTGGTATACATGTACAATGCAATATTATTCATCCTTAAAAGAAAGGGAAATAACTGCCATTTGCAGGACATGGATGAACTTGAAGGACATTGTGTTAAGTAAAATGTGCCAGACACAGAAAGAAAAATACTGCATAGCCTCACTTATGTGTGGAATCTATAAAAAAATAGATTACATAGAATGTGAGAGTAGAAAAGAGGTGATCAAGAGCAGGAAGGGAGAAGTGGGGAGATGTAGGTCAAAGACTACAAATGTGCAGTTATGTAAGCCTAGAGATATAATTAATGCACAGCATGAGGGCTATAGGCAATAAGATTGTATTGTATATTGAAATTTTGCTAAGACAATAGATTTTAGGTGCTCTTACCACTGGAAAAAAAAAGATAATTCTGTGAGATAATAGATACGTTAATTTGCTTGATGGTAGGAATCAATTCACCATGTTTATATATATCAAAATATCATGTTACAAGCCGGGCACAGTGGCTCACTCCTGTAATCCCAGAACTTTGAGAGGCCGAGGCAGGTGGATCAACTGAGGTCAGGAGTTCAAGACCAGCCTGGCTGACATCATGAAACCCCATCTCTACTAAAAATACAAAAAAATTGGCCAGGAATGGTGGTGGGTGCCTGTAATCCTAGCTATTTGGCAGGCCGAGGCAGGAGAATCACTTGAACCCAGGAGGCAGAGGTTCCAGTGAGCTGAAACTGCGCCATTACACTTCAGCCTGGGCAACAAGAGTGAAACTCCATCTCAAAAAAAAAAATTATGTCATAAAGTTTATATAATAAAATGAAAGAAAACCTATTGGATATGAGAAAAACATGTTCAAATAAAATATATGGAATTAGAAAATTGTGGTTCTAATGAATAAAGGATTCTACTTATTCTATAACTTTCCCATTCTCATACCTTGTAGTCACTTTTTCAGTTTCCCCTAGGATACCTGGATCTCATGAGGGGAAAATACTAAGTCAATTCCAATTTCAGATAAAATAACAATGAAATAATTTTGCTGTCAACATCTCTATGCTTATCCAACATATCACGATTCTTCCAAAGTCATGTTTCTGTACTTCAATGAAATACTACATAGAAATCCATAATCTTCACTATCAGGTGGTTATGTCAAATATTGTGCTCTTAACATTTCTTCTTCGTTCTGTACAATACAACCAGAAAACTAAGCAGAGCATTTGAAACAAAACTAAACAAAAAGCATACAAATCAAGTAATGTCTACTTAATAGTTCAATTGGGTGGACTACTTAAATTCTCTTTTGGTAGCTAATCCCCAAAAAGTGTCCCTTTGCTTAAGACCATTGACTAATTACACAATGAGTCAGGATAATATGAACTAACTCAAGAGAATATGATACCAATACATCACAAATTGTTTGTCACTTTCCACTCCCATCACTCAAACCACCCCAGTTTAAATCTAAACATACTAAAATTTTAGGTGACCATAAAGGGAATTCTAGCTCTGAGTTTTAATTAGCAAAAAGTACCAAAACAGTCTCTTTTATTTGTAAAAATATAGAGCTATCACTAATTCCTCTGTCATTCACATAGATATAATTTAGCAATCCACTTTATTTCCCAAAATTCCTTGTTTTTTATAGTATCAAATTTTCTGAGTGCTAAATTCTTGCATTATCTAACAGTTCTTATTTTCTGTCAATATCTTTTTGCATTAGATACTTCAATAGTCACAGAAATTCCCTAAATCTTTCAATGTTTTATGCTAAAATGAGTCATTTCAGGAACACCAAGTCTCTTTCCTAAATACATTATAAATCCAAGTCTGATTAAGCTTTGAACTCTACAATAAAGAAAACATTGGTTTTAGTAAGGATTAATAGCCAGAGAGAGAATACATTTCTACAATGGATGATGAATCTCCATTGTATAGAGGAATATCAATAATTTCTGATGCAGAGACCTAAGAGGGTACATTTGAAATGTAGAGAGATCTACATTAAACAGACTACGCATGCCAAACACATATTCCTGGCTTTCAACCTTTTAGTTCAATATGATTCAACATATTTTTATTTACTTAATCTGCATGACATAAATAACCGGTTATTATGTGAGAACTTGAGCCCCCTGTGGAAGCTGTAAGTTGACTATTATAACTACAACACAAATGAGATTAGAGTTCTCCCATGTTTTCAAAATGCTTACTAGGTAATCGACGATCTAGATCAGGGGTAGGGGGAAGGCCTCAGATTCAAGATCCTGAGAAAGCTTGTTCCTTTGTGCAACATCTCTCCTGATTAGCATTACAAAATGAATACAACAATATACAAAATCCAGTGAATTAACTAATTTGCTCCTTGTACTGTGCTTGAGTCAATATCTCAAATTTTCTTTAGCAATGAACAAACACAAATATTAAAGAAAGAGATGGAGGAAGAAAAGAATGAACTAAAATTAAAATTGTTTTTAATAGTCAATTTAATTTCTATTATGTATCTATACACAATCCTTAATACAGTACATGGCTGGGGTATTAATATAAGTTGACCAAATTTTAATACTTTTTATGAAATAATTTTATCTTTGCTAGCTGAAGTGTACAGTTGGAAAATTATGCCAAAATTTACAATATTCTCTTGACATTTCTAAAGACAGTTGAAATAAATTGCTGAATAAAAAATCAAAAATCACTCCTGTTCATGACAAGATTTTCATTATCTGAAAAGGGTTTCAAAGTTGTCACTTCTTGTTCTTCTAACCATTATGGAAAGAAGATTATCTCATGAGAAAGCTGAACTTTATTTTAGTCCAAAATGATCCAGAATCATAGCACCTAAAGTTTCACAACTGTTAACTGAGACTGAATCATTCCAATCTAATGTCTTTCATCTACAGTCTCCAAAATGATTTTATACATGCTCTTTCATCAATACATGGAATTTCTTCATTCAGTATAGTGTGAAAAAAATGTGAAGTGAAACCTAGAGGCTATTGATATTTTGGATATTTTACTTGTAAGTTGTGGCAAAATTCTGTTTTATCTTTATCTTCTAAATTTTTTCCAAAATTGTCATATAAAATAAAATTTTATTTCAATACTAAAAATAATCTTTCACACTACTTTAGGTTTTTGGTAATGTTAACATTCTTGGAATCATTCCCTTCTAGCTATAAATGGCCACATTCCTGGATGTTGAAGTGAAAGAATGAGAAAAATGCACATAATGTTAATAAATCTTATAGCAAATTAATTATATTGTTTTCTGATATATTTTTCATAACAAAACTGAATATGAAAAAGATAGAGATATATACCACCTATAAAGAAAATTCGTAAGGCTCAATTTATTACATATTCAAGTCAGTTTGTTAGAGGTTATATCTTGGTTCTACTGTGTTCATACATATTTAAAAACAGGGGAGCCTGGTATATGAAAGAATTCAGCTTCCAAGCCTCTCAGTTGTTTTAGCTTTCCATTTTGAATCATCTTCACCTCCATTCTACCTCAGTCACCACTTCACAGCCACACTCTAGACCTTTTTATCTCCTGAAATTCTCCAACTCCTGAAATATTGAACTATAACACATTCTCTTCAGTGTAATATTTTTCTAATTTGCTCTGTAACATGCTCTTCTGTTCTTCAATCACCCAGACATTGCTGGTTGCTTTCTTCCTTAATCAGCTTAGATCCCATAGGCCATTACAATTAAGAAGTCTCTTGCCTAAATCCCAATATTCCTTTTTCCACAGTTTTCTTTTTATATACTTTAAGTTCTGGGGTACTTGTGCAGATCGTGCAGGATTGTTACATAGGTATACACATGCCATAGTGGTTTACTGCCTCCATCCCCCCATCATCTACATTAGGTATTTATCCTCATGTTATCCCTCCCCATTCATCCCACCACCTGCTAACCCTCCCCTAGCTGTCCCAACTCCCAATAGGCTCTGGTGTGTGATGTCCCCCTCTCTGTGTCCATGTGTTCTCATTGTTCAACACTCACTTAGGAGTGAGAACATGTAGTGTTTGGTTTTGTGTTCTTGTGTCAGTTTGCTGGCAATGATGGTTTCCAGATTCATCCATATCCCTGCAAAGGACAAGAACTTACCCATTTTTATGGCTGCATAGTACTCCATGGTATAAATGTGCCACATTTTCTTTATCCAGTCTATCTTTGATGGGCATTTGAGTTGGTTCCAAGTCTTTACTATTGTAAACAGTGCCGCGATGAACATATGTGTGCATGCGTCTTTATAACACAATCATTTATAATCCTTTTTGTATATACACAATAATGGGATTGCTGGGTCAAATAGTATTTCTAGTTCTAGATCCTTGAGGAATTGCCACACTGTCCTCCACAATGGTTGAACTAATTAATCTCCCACCAACAGTGTAAAAGCTTTCCTATTTCTCTAAATCCTCTCCAGCATCTGTTGTCTTCTGATTTTTTAATGATCGCCATTCTAACTGGCATGAGATGGTATTTCAAATGTGGTTTTGACTTGCATTTCTCTAATGACCAGTGATGAGGAGCATTTTTTCATATGCTTGTTGGCCACATAAGTGTCTTCTTTTGAGAAGTGTCTGTTCATATCCTTTGCCCACTTTTTGATGGGGTTGTTTGGTTTTTTTTTTCTTGTAAATTTGTTTAAGTTCTTTGTAGATTCTGGATATTAGCCCTTTGTCAGATGGGTAGATTGCAAAAATTTTTTCCAATTCTATTGGTTGCTGGTTCACTCTAATGATAGTTTATTTTGCTGTGCAGAAGCCCTTAAGTTTATTTACATTCTGTTTGTCTGTTTTGACTTTTGTTGCCAATGCTTTTTGTGTTTTAGTCATGAAGTCCTTGCCTATGCCTATGTCCTGAATGATACTGCCTAGATTTCTTCTAGAGTTTTTATGGTGTTAGGTCTTATGTTTAAATCTTTAATCCATCTGGAGTTAATTTTTGTGTAAGGTGTAAGGAAGGTGTCCAGTTTCAGCGTTCTGCACATGGCTAGCCAGTTTTCCCAACACCATTTATTAAATAGGGAATCCTTTCCCCATTGCTTGTTTTTGTCAGGTTTGTCAAAGATCAGATGGTTGTAGATGTGTGGCCTTGCCTCTGAGGCCTCTGTTCTGTTCCACTGATCTGTATCTCTGTTTTGGTACCAGTTCCATGCTATTTTGATTACTGTAGCGTTTTAATATAGTTTGAAGTCAGGTAGCATAATGCCTCCAGCTTTGTTTTTTTTTTTTTTTTTTTTTGGCTTAGAATTGTCTTGACTATTGAGGCTCTTTTTTGGTTCCATATAAAGTTTAACATGGTTTTTCCAGTTCTGTGAAAAAGGTCATTGTAGCTTGATGGGGATAGCATTGAATCTATAAATTAGTTTGGGCAGTATGGTCATATTCATGATATTAATTCTTCCTAACCATGGGCATGGAATGTTTTCCCATCTGTTTGTGTCCTCTCTTATTTCCTTGAGCAGTGGTTTGTAGTTCTCCTTGAAGAGGTCCTTCATGTCCTTTGTTAGTTGTATTCCTAGGTATTTTGTTCTGTTTATAGCAATTGTGAATGGGAGTTTGCTCATGATTTGGCTCTCTGTCTGTTATCAGTGTATAAAAATGCCTGTGATTTTTACGCATTGATTTTGTATCCTGACACTTTGCTGAAGTTGCTTATTATCTTAAGGAGATTTTAGGCTGAGACAGGGGGGTTTTGTAAATATACAATCATGTCATCTGCAAATAGGGAGAATCTGACTTCCTCTTTTCCTAATTGAATAGCCTTTATTTCTTTTTCTTGCCTGATTGCTCTGACTAGAACTTCCAGTACTATGTTGAATAGGAGTGGTGAGAGAGGGCACCCTTGTCTTGTGCCAGTTTTCAAAGGGAATGCTTCCAGTTTTTGCCCATTCAGTATGATGTTGGCTGTGAGTTTGTTATAAATAGCTTTTATTATTTGGTGGTACATGTCATTGATACCTAGGTTATTGAGAGTTTTTAGCATAAAGAGCTGTTGAATTTTGTCAAAGGCCTTCTCTGCATCTATTGAGATAATCATGTGGTTGTTGTCTCTGTTTCTGTTTATGTGATGGATTATGTTTATAGATTTGTGTATGTTGAACCAGCCTTTCATCCCTGGGATGAAGCCTATGCTTACATCTTCCCAAGAATAAACCAGGAAGAAGTTGAATCCATGAATACACCAGAATATACCTTCTATTCATCGGCACATGGAACATTCTCCAAGATAGACCATATGATAGGCCAGAAAACAAGCCTCAGTACAGAAAATCAAATTATGTCACAAACTCTCTCAGACCACAGTGGGATAAAATTGGAAATCAATTCCAGAAGGAACTCTCAAAACCATGCAAATACATAATAATTAAATAATTAATTAAATAACCTGCTCCTTAATGATCATTGGGTCAACATTGAAATCAAGACGAAAATTTAAAAATTATTTGAACTGAACCATAATAATGACACAACCTATCAAAACCTTTGGGATACGGCAAAAGTGGTGCTAAGAAAAAAGTTCATAGCATTAAATGCCTACATCCAAAAGTATGAAAGAGCACAAATTGACAATCTGAGGTCACAACTCATGGAACTAAAGGAAGAAGAACAAGCCAAACCAAAATTCAACAGAAGAAAGAAAATAACAAAGAAGACAGCAGAACTAAATAAAATTGAAACAAAAAAATACGAAAGATAAATGAAACATAAAAGTTGGTTCAAGTCCGAGGTGATGAGGGACAGAAGTAGTCCCCCATTGGGCAAAATCTCCAGGTCCAGGAATACAACCACCCCTCCTGGTGTGTTTAGGCTGGCAACAGGTCTGTACTTCCCTGGGATGGAGCTCCCAGAGGCAGGGTCAGGCCACCATCTTTGCTGTTTCACAGCCATCACTGTTGATACCTTCAGGTTCTGAAAAAGTTGAGTTGAACAGGGGTTGGAACAAACCCCCAGCATACTGAAGCACCCCTATAGAAAAGTGGCCAGACTGCTTGTTACATAGGACCCTGATCCCGTATCTCCTCACTGGGCAGGTCCTACCAGCTTGGGTCTACAGCCACCCTTGGCTGGGGCTATCAAACCAGTAGCAGCTCTGCAACTCCTTGGGACAGAACTCTAGTGGGAGGGGCACGTTGCCAACTTTGCTGTCTCAAAGCCCTCATGCTTGCTGTCTCAAGGTTCTGGAGAGACCACGGAGACCATAGACCAAGAGCTGGTCAGGACCTCTAGCACAGATCACCTTCCTCACAGAAAAGTGGTCAGAGTGTTCTCTGGTCCTCACTTCTTCTCCCTATACAGGATCAACCAACCTAGGACTCCAGCACAACTACCCTGTCCCCACCTGACCACTTCAGTCAGAGGCAGTCCAGTGGTTAAAGGTACACCCATATGCAGAGATGAGAAAGAATCAATGTAAGAACACTGGAAACTCAAATGGCAAGAGTATTATCTCCTCCAAATATCTCCACTAGTTCTCCAAAAAGTATAATTATCCAGGTTGAGTTAGCTGAAATGACAGAACTCGAATTCAGAATATGGATATAAATGAAGATCATCAAGATTCAGGAGAATGACAAAACCCAATCTAAGGACACTAAGAATCACAATAAAACAATATAAAAGCTAATAGACAAAGCAGCTTGTATGAAAAATAATCTGATCTGATGAAGCTGAAAAATACAATATAAGAATTTCAAAACGCAATCATAAGTATTAACAACAGAATAGGCCAAGCAGAAGAAAGAATCTCAAAATTTGAAGATTGGCTTTCGTGAAATAAGACAGTCAGACCAGAATAAAGAAGAAATAATGAAACGGAATGAACATAACCTCTGCAAAATATAGCATATTAGCATCCTTGAACAGAATGAGGAGAGAGCAAACAACCTGAAAAACATATTTCTGGATATCATCTATTAAATGTACCCCAAACTTGCTACAGAGGCCAACATTCAAATTCAGGAAATGCAGAGAATCCCAGTAAGATACTTCACAAGAAGATCATTCCTAAGACAAATAATCATCAGATTCTCCAAGGTTAAAATGAAACAAAAAATGTTAAAGGAAGCTAGAGAGAAAGTTCAGGTCACCTACAAAGGGAAGCCCTTCAGAATAAAAGCAGACTCTCAGCTGAAACCCTACAATCCAGAAGAGATTGGGGGCTAATATTCAACATTCTTAAAAAAAAAAAAAATTCCATCCAAGAATTTCATATGCAGCCAAAGTAACCTTTATAAGCAAAGGAGAAATAAGATCCTTTTCAAAGAAGCAAATGCTGAGGGAATTTGTATCCACTGGACATGTTTTACAAGAGTTTTTGAAGGAAGCACTAAATATCGGAGAAAAAACGACCATTACCAGCCAATACAAAAACACACTGAAGTACACAGACCGGTGACACTATAAAGCAACCACATAAATAAGTCTGCAAAAATAACCAGCTAACATCATGATGACAGGATAGAAATCATACATATCAACACTAACCTTAAATGCAAATGGGCTAAATGCTCCAATTAAAACACACAGAGTGGCAAGGTGGATAAAGAACCAAGACCCATTGGTATGCTGTCTTCAAAACACCTGTCTCACATGCAATGACACACATAGGCTCAAAATAAAGGGAAGGAGAAAAACCGACCAAGCAAATGAAAAACAGACAAAAGTAGGGATTGCGATCCTAATTTCAGACAAAACAGACTTTAAACCAGCAAAGACCAAAAAAGACTAAGAAAGGTATTACATAATGGTAAAGGGTTCAATTCAACAAGAAGACCTAACTATTCTAAACATACATGCACACAACACAGGACAGCTGAGATTCATAATACATGTTCTTAGAGACCTAAAAAGAGACTTAGACTCCCTCACATTAATAGTAGGATATTTCAACACTCCACTGACAGTATTAGATCATTGAGATAGAAAATTAACAAAGATATTCAGGACCTGAACTCAACATTAGAAAAAAATAGATCCAGTAGACCTCTACACCTCAAACCAACAGATTATGCATTCTTCTCATTGCCTTCTTTATTGCAGAACACAGTGCAATAAAAATACAAACCAAGACTAAAAAATGTGTTCAAACCTTTCAATCACATGGAAATTAAACAACCTGCTTCTGAACGACTACTGAATAAATAATGAAATTAAGGCAGAAATCAAGAAGTTCTTTGAAACTAAGGAGAACAAATATACAATATACCAGAATCCCTGGGACACTGCTAAGGCAGTGTTCAGATTAAAATTTATAGCACTAAATGCCCACATCAAAAAGTTAGAAAGATTGCAAATTAACAACTTAACTTCACAACTAAAAGAACTAGAGAACCAGGAGTAAACCAATGCCAAAGCTAGCAGAACACAAGAAATAACCAAAATCAGAGCTGAACTAAAAGGATAATGAGACATAAAAACCATTCAAAAGACCAACAAATCCAAAAGTTGGATTTTTGAAAGAAAACTGATCATATAAATAGGACACTAGATAGACAAATATAGAAGAAAATAAAGAAGATTTTAAAAAACATAATTAGAAATGACAAAAGGGATGTTACCACTGATCCCACAGAAATACAATCATCAGAGGCTACTATGAACACCTCTGTGCACACAAACTAGAAAGCCTAGAAGAGATTAATAAATTCCTGAATACATACGTCCTCCCAAGACTGAACCAGGAAGAAATTGATTCCCTGAATAGAACAATAATGAGCTCTGAAAATGAATCAGTAATAGCCTACCAACCAAAAAAGCCCAGGACTAGACAGATTCACAGCCTATTTGTACCAAATGTACAAACAAGAGATGCTATCATTGCTACTGAAACTATTCCCAAAAAGTGAGGAGGAGGGACGTCTCCCCCAACTCGTTCTATGAGGCCAGTGTCTTCCTGATACAACACTGACAGAGATGCAACAAAAAAGAAAACCTCAGGCCTATATCCTTCATGAATATTGATGCAAAAATTCTCAACAATATACTTGTAAACCAAATCCAGCAGCAAATCAAAAACCTAATCCACCATGATTAAGCAGGCTTTATCCCTGGGACGCAAGGTTGGTCCAATGTACGCAAATTAACAAATGTGATTCATCACACAAACAGAACTAAAGACAAAAAAACACATGATTATCTCAATAGATGCAGAAGAGGCTTTAGATAAAATTCAACATCCTTCATGTTAATAGCTATCAATAAACTAGGTATTGAAGGAACATACCGCAAAATAGAGAAGCGCCATCTATCACAAACCCACAGCCAACTTCATAAGGAATGGGCAAAAGCTGGAAGCACTCCCCTTGAAAACCAACACAAGGATGCTCTCTCTCACCACTTCTTTGCAACATAGTATTGGAAGCCCCGGCGAGAGCCATCAGGAAGAGAAAAGAAATAAAAGGGTATCCAAATAGGAAGATAGGAAGTCAAATTATCTCTGTCTGCCTATGACATGATTCTACATCTAGAAAACCCCATACTCTCAGCCCAAAAATCTCCTCTAGTGGATAAGTTTCAGGATTCAAAATCAATATACAAAAATCAGTAGCATTGCTATACAACACCAACAGTCAAGCTAAGAGCCAAGTCAGGAATGCAGTCCCATTCACAGTTGCCACAGAAAGAATAAAATACATAGAAATACAGCTAACCAGGGAGATGAAGATCTCTACAATAGAATTACAAAACACTGCTCAAAGAAATCAGAGAACACACAAACAAATGGAAAAATATCCCATGCTCAAGGATAGGAAGAATCAATATTATTAAAATGGCTATACTGCCCAAAGCAATGTACAGATTCAATGCTATTCCTATAAAACTACCAATAACATTCTTCACATAACTAGAAAAAATATGTTTAAATTGATATGGAACTAAAAAAGAGCTGAAATAGCCAAAGCAATCCTAAGCAAAAAGAACAAAGCTGGAGGAATCACATTACCTCACTTCAAACTATACTACAAGGCTACGGGAACCAAAACAGCATTGTACTAGTACAAAAACAGGCACATAGACAAATGGAACAGAAGAGAGAAGCCTACAAATAAGGCTGCACATCTAGGACAATCTGATCTTCGACAAATCTAACAAAAACAAGCAATGGGGAAAGGATTCTCTCTTCAATAAATGGTGCTGGGATAACTGGCTAATGATATGTGGACAATTGAAATTGGACCCCCTTTGTTACACCATATACAAAAACCAACTCAAGACTGAAATAAAGACATAAATGTAAAACCCAAAACTATAAAAACCCTGGAAGACAACCTAGGCAATACCATCCTGGACACAGGAACAGGCAAAGATTTTCATGAAAAAGACACAAAAGCAATCATGACTAAAGCAAAAATTGACAGATGGGATCTAATTAAACTTAAGAGATTCTGCTCAACAAAATAAACTGTCAACAGAGTAAACAGACAACCTACAGAATTGGAGAAAAATTTTGCAAACTATACATCTGAGAAAGGTCTAATATCCAGCATCTATAAGGAACTTAAACAAATTTACAAGAAAAATAAAACCACCTCATTAAAAAGTGGGCAAAGGACATGAACAGACATTTCTCAGAAGAAAGACATACTTGCAGCCAGCAATCATATGAAAAAAAGTTCAATATCACTGATCATTAGATAAATGCAAATCAGAACCAAAATGAGATATCATCTCACATTTGTCAGAGTGGCTTTTACTAAAAAGTCAAAAAATAACAGATGCCGGCCAGGTTGCAAAGAAAAGGGAATGCTTATATACTGTTCATTGGAAGTGTAAATTAGTTCAGCCATTATGGAAAGCAGCGTGGTGATTTCTCAAAGAACCAGAAACAGAACTGCCACTTAACCCAGCTATTCCATTACTGGATATATACCCAAAGGAATATAAATTCTTCTACCATAAAGACACATGCATGCATATCTTCATTGCCATACTATTCACAATAGCAAAGACATGGAATCAATGTAAATGCCCATCAATGACAGACTAGATGAAGTAAATTTAATATATATACGCCATAGAACACTAAGCATCCATAAAAAAAAGAAATCATGTTTTTGAAGAACATAAGTGGAGCTGGAGATCATTATCCTAGCAAACTAATGCAAGAAAAAAAACCAGTATCACATGTTCTCACTTAGAAGTGGGAGCTAAATATTACATGCACATGGACATAAAGATGGGAATGATAGACACTGAAGATGACTCAGGGGGAAGGGCTGAAAACTATCTATTGGATACTATTCTCGCTACATGGGTGATGTGAACAATCATACCCCCAAATCTCAACATCATGCAATATACCCAGTTAATAAACCTGTATATGTATCCCCTGAATCTAAAATGTAAGTTAAAAATTTTTTGAAATATTATGAAAAATTATATAATTTGAAAATGTAGATAAAATGATTAAATTTCTGTAAAAATTTTGTTTTCCAAACTGAGTTAAGGAGAAATATAAAATCTTAAAATTATTATGATTATTTATAAAGATCAGTAGTTAGAATTTTCTATGGAGAGAAAGTAAGCACAAATGGTGTTTCATGTGAACTTTTGACAGCCAGGAATTTTAGGCCCCCATCATCTTTGTCCCTGGTGTTATGCTTTTTAATACATTATGTTACATGTCAAAGGGACTTTGCAGATAGAATTAAGGTTACTAATTATCTTATTCAAAGAAAAGGAAACCTCATTCCTACAGCTGTATGGAACTCAGTTTTGACCACAACCTGATAAGCTTCAAAACAGATTCTACCCTTGACATTTGAGAAAGAAATATGGCCCTACTGACACCTTAATTTGGTCTTATGAGATTCAAAGAGATGAAACCAGTCCTGCCCCCTTACTTATCCACAGTACTGTGGGATAATAAATTGGTGTTGTTTTAACTTGCTAGAATTTTTTGGAATTATTTACCAAAGCAAAAGAAAGTGAAGCTAGAACTTTCTCTTAACACATAAGGAATAAATAAATCCAACCTGACAGAATATATATCAAGAAAGAAAAAATGAAGAATCACTCCCAAATATATTTTATGAGGTTGATATGACTTTGATACAAAAACTGGGCCAAAAAAACTATGAGGACATAAAGTCACTGGCCAAACTCAAAATTAGAAAAGAAATCCAAAGAATATAAGTAAAATATTAGCAAACTAAATCCAGCAATGGATAAAACGGTTAATACCGCATAACGAAGATATGTTTATATCAAGAATGCAAGGTTAGTTTAACATTAACAAATCTATAACATAATTCACCATATTAATAGAAAAAAGGAGGGAAGGAAAGAATGATTATCTCAAAAAAAGCCAGGAAAAAAAGGGAATCTAATAAAATCAATCACCATGCAGGATTAGTCCTTCTTTAAATGTTTGGTAGAATTCAGCAGGAAAGCCACCTTTGAGAGGACTTTTTATTATGGCTTTGATGTCATTACTATTGGTTTGTTGAGGTTTTCTATTTCATCATGGTTCAGTCTTGATAGGTAGTATGCATCCAGGAATTTACATATTTCTTCTTGGTTTTCCAATTTGCTAATGATTCTTTGGATATTTTCTAATGATTCTTTGGATTTCTGAAGTTCAGTTCTTATGTATCCTTTTTCATTTCTGATTTATTTATTTATTCGGGTCTTCTCTCTTTTTTTTTCTTAGTCTACCTAAAGGTTTGCCAATTTTGTTATCTTTTCAAAAAATCAACTTTTCATTTTATTGATCTTCTGTGTTTTTTAGTCTCAATTTTATTTATTTCTGCTCTAATCTTTATTCTTTCTTTTCCTTCTAGTTTAGAGTTTAGCTTGTTCTTGCTTTTCTAGTTCCTTGAAGTGCATTGTTAGATTCCTTATTTGAAGTGTTTCAACTTTTTTAATATAGGTATTTATTGCTATAACCTTTCTTAGTACTGTGTTTGATGTATCCCATAGGTTTTGGTATGTTACACACTTCCACTTTTATTTTTTTAAGACATTTTAAGTTTCCTTCTTCATTTCTTCATTGACCCATTGGTCATTCAAGAGCATGTTGTATAATTTTCATGAATTTTCAAAGATTCCTCTCATTGATTTCTGGTTTTATTCCATTGTTGTCAGAAAAATATACTTGATATGATTTTACCTTTTAGAATTCTTTGATACTTGTTTAGTGAACTAATATGTGGTCTATTCTGGAGAATGTTCCATGAACTGATGAAAAGAATGTGTATTCTGTAGCAGTTGGGTGAAATGTTCTACAGATGGCAGATAGGCCTATTTGGTCTTGTGGCTAGTTTAACTCCAATGTTTCTTTGTTGATTTTCTGTCTAGGTGATCTGTCCATCACTGAAAGTGTGGGAACTGAAGTCCCCTATGATTATTATATCGCAGTCTATATCTGCCTTCAGATTAGTGTTTGCTTTATATACTTGGGGATTTCCGGTGTTAGGTGCATAGAAATGTATAATTATTATACCTTCTTGCTTTGTTGACTTCTTTAGCATATAGTAACACTCTTTTACTCTTTGGGCAGTCTTTGACTTATAGTCTATTTTATCTGAAGTTAGTATAGCTACCTTTGCTCTTTTTTGGTTTCCACTTGCATGGAATATCTTTTCCATCCTTTCATTTTCAGTCTGTGTGTCCTTAGAGGGGGAGGTAAGTTTCTTATAGGCATGATATAGTTAAGTCTTTTTTCTTTATCCATTAAGTCATTCTATGTCTTTTAATCAGAGAATTGAGTCCATAGGCATGATATAGTTAAGTCTTTTTTTTTTATCCATTAAGTGATTCTATGTCTTTTAATCAGAGAAATGAGTCCATTTACATTCGATATTATTATTAATAAGTAAAGACTTACTGCTGCCATTTTGTTTCTTGTTTTCTGAATGTTTTGTAACTCCTCTCTTCCCCTATCCCTTTTCTTGCTGTCATCTTTTGTAGTGAAGTAATTTTTCTCTGACAGCATGTTTAGTTTGTTGGGTTTTATTAGTTTATCTATTATAGGTTTTTGTATTGTGGTTATCATGAGTCTCAAAAACACATCAAATTTAAAAGAGTAGAAATTATACAAAGTATGCATTCAGGCCATAAAAGAATTAAATTAGGAATCAATAATAAAGATAAATGGGAAATACTAAAATACTTAGAGATTAAACAACACACTTCTAAGTGACACACAAGTAAAAGATGCCTCAACAGAAGAATAGCTTGAACCCGGGAGACAGGTTGCAGTGAGCCTAAATCACACCACTGCACTCCAGCCTGGGCAACAGTGTGAGACTCCATCTCAAAAATGAAAACAAAAACAAAAGAAAGAAGATGCCTCAAGAGAAACTTAAAAGTACTTTGAACTAAATGAATAAGAAAATGTACTTGGAGAGTACTATGTAACATTGATTACGTTGGAAATCAGAAACAATACCCCAAAATATGGTGCTTTGAGAGGCTGAACTGAAAAAGAAGCCTCAAGGTCTTTCTGACCTCTCCCTGCCCCACTCCTATTTCAATCCTCTGTGTTTTCCAAAGCACAAAGTGAAGTTGTTCTAGGAAGTTCTCTTATCTACCTAAAAGCCATACTTTCCAAATAAGAGAACAACTGCCTTCTCTGAGATTTCATTAATTTAACACATCACAGGAAGAAAGACTGAGTCTGTCGACACACATGGACAAACTTGTCCCTAGTCATTGTGTGCTCTGAGGGCCAAATAGACTTTGTCTCAGGCCAATGTAAAGGAAAGCATTAATAAAAATTAGAACAAAACTCAATAAAATTGAAAACAGAAAATCAGGAAAGAAAATCAATGAAACCAAAAGCTGGTTCTTTGAAAAGATCAATAAAATGGATAAACCTCTAGTCAGGCTATCTAAAAAGAAAGAGGAAGATACAAATTACTCATATCATAAATGAAAGAGGAGTCATCACTACTGAGCCTATGAACATCAAATGGATAATAAGGAAATGTTATGAACAGCTCTATGCCCATGAATTTGATAAAATGAAACTTAGATGAAATGGACCAATTTCTTGAAAGACTCAAACTACAAAAACTCACACAAGGAGAACCAGATAATATGAGTATGCCAATATCAATTGATGAAACTGAATCAATAATTAATATCCTCTTAAAACAGAAATCATAAGCTGTAATGGTGTTTGGTAAGTTGAATCCTACCAAAAATTTAAGGAAGAAATGATACCAATTCTTTAAAATCTCTTCCAGAAAACAGAAGTGAGCAAATACATCCTAACTTATTCTATGAGGCCAGCATTATACTAATACTAAAGCTAAAGAAATTACAAGAAAAGAAAACTATAGGCCAAAATCTCCTGCTAATGGAAATACCAAATTCCTCAACAAAATATTAGCAAATGGAATTCAATAATATATAAAAGAAACTATACAGCGCAACCAAGTGGGATTCATTCCAAATACGCAAGGTTGGTTCAACATTTGAAAGTAAATTATTGCAATAGATCACATTAACAAGCTAAAGAATAAAACTCCTATGATGATATCAACAGATACAGAAAAACATATGGCAAAATCTAATACCCATTCATGACTCGAAATCTCAGGGATCATCTTCAATGTGATAAAGAACATCTACAAAAATCCTACAGTTGATATCATATTTAATGGTGAGAAACTAGAAGCATTTTCTCTAAGATCAGGAATAAAGCAAGGATGCCCTCACTCCCATTTACCAATCCTAATCAGCATTATAGAAGTCCTAATTAATGCAATCAGGCAAATAAAATAAATAAAAGCTATGTAGATTTGGAAGAAAAAAAAAAGGTCTTTGTTCCCAGATGGTATGGTTGTTTGTGTAGAAAAATCCCAAAAGAACCACCACCAACAAAAATCTGCCAGAACTAATAAATGATTATAGGAAGGTTACAGAATACAAGGTTACTATGCAAAAAAATCAACTGCTTTCCTGCATACCAGAAATGAACAACTGGAATTAGAAATTAAAAACACAACACCATTTACATTAGTGCCAAACAAATGAAATACTAAGGTATAAGTCTCACAACATATGTACAATATTCATTTTGAGGAAAACTGCAAAACTTATGAAAGAATTTTTTAAAACCACACATACATCTAAAGAAATAAAGAAATCATCTATGTACATGAAAAGGAAGACTAAATATTTTTAACATGTCAGTTTTTCCCAAACTTATCCAGGGATCCCACACAATCCCAAATTTCCAGCTAGTTACTTTGTAGATATTGGCAAGCTTATTCTAAAGTTTATATCAAAAGACAAAATACCCAAAATAGGCAACACAATATTGAAGTATAACAAAGTTGGAGAACTGACACTACCTGACTTCGAGACTTACTTTACTGTAAGTCTTCATTGTAGCTATACAGGCAGAGTAATAAACAGAGTATGGTACTGGTAAAGAAGAGACAAATAGATCAACAGAAGAAAATATAAAGCCAGAAACACAAATACAAAAAAACCACACAACTATAGTCAACTGATTATTGACAAAGGAGTAAAAGCAATTCAATGAAGAGTCTTTTCAACAAATGGTGCTTGGACAATTGGACAGCCTATAAAAATGAATGAATTTAGACAGAGACCTTACACCTTTCACAAAAATTCACATAAAATATGTCTAGACCTAAATGCAAAACACAAAACTATGAAAGTTCTAGAAGATAACATAGGCAGAAATCTAGGTGACCTTGGGTTTGGTAATGACTTTTAAATATAATGCTAAAAGCAAAATCCATGAAAGAAAAATTTGATAACTTGGACTTCATTAAAATAGAAAGTTCTGCTCTGCAAAAGACACTGTTAAGAGATTGAAACAACAAGCCACAGACTAGGGAAATATATTTCCAGAGCATATCTGATAAAGGACTGGTATCTAAAGTATACAAATAACTATTAAAACTCAGTAAGAAAACAAACAATTCTATTACAAATGGACAAAACATCTTAACAGACACCAGATGGAAAAAGATTTATAGATTTCAAATAAGCATACAAAAATATGTTCAACACCTAATATGATCTATGACCTAATACATCACTAGGGAACTAAAAATTAAAACAAGATATTACTACACTAATAGAATGTCTAAATTCAAAAACAATGACAACACAACATGTTGGTGAGAATGTGTAGTAACAACAACTGTCATTCATTGTTTGGTAGGAGTGGGAAATGCAAAACTATAAAACCACTTAGGAAGACAGTCTGACAGTTTCTTACAAAGCTAAATATAGTCTTATTATATGACCCAGCAGTTACACTCTTTGGTTCATACCCAAGTAAGTTGAAAATTCATATCCACACAAAAACCTGCACACAAATATTTATATCAGCTTTATTCATAATTGTGGGAGTTCAGTCAGGGTGGTGGCAAAAATATTAAGGGAAAAATATTAGACAAAGTTATAGAATATAGTCTCAAGCCCTTTGGAAGGCCTGTGTTTTTTCTATAGTTCTTGGCTGAAGGCAGCCTTGTCCCCTTCATCAAATAAACTAAAAACAAAGGAATGTGGGGGAGTTTACCTAACTAGTTTACTCATGTGGTTCTAAAATTAACCTTTGATCATTCCGGATGGCTCTCTCAGAGGCAGGTAAACGAAGGATATTACCCACTAATAGTGTTTGCTTTAAGCCTCTGAACCTATCCTTTAATCTTTATCTTCTAGTGGTGTTGATTCAAAGTTTTTGTCATTTAATGTGTGCCGAATAAAGGCCAGCAAGGCCAGGGTGTCAGAGCCTGCAGATGCAACTGTTTACAGCACTCTCCAGGGAGTCTGTAACAAGCCCGAACACTCGATTCAACTGGCAAAGCATAATATCTGTGTGTCAGTGTACTTTATTCTTCCATCACCGAGTCAGGGTCTGGGGACAGACCCCTGCATGTGGTAACCCCCACACATAATTCCCAAAGTTCAGAAGCAACCAAGATTTCCCTCAACAGGTGAATGAGTAAGCGAACTATGGTATACTCATACAGCAAGAATATTATTCACTTATGAAAAGAAATGAGCTATCCAGCCAAGAAAAGATCTGGAGGAAACTTACATGCATATTTCTAAGTGAAAGTAGCCAATCTGAAGAGGCTACATACTATATGATTCCAACTATATGACATGCTGGAAAAGGCAAAACTATAGGGGCAGTAAAAAGATTAGTGATTACCGGGAGTTCTAGAAGAGGGAATGAGGAATAACTAGGTGGAACACAGGGCATTTTTAGGGCAGTGAAATTATTCTGTGTGATACTGTAATGGTGGACATATGACGTTATGCATTCCCTGAAACTGTACAACACAAAGAGTGAACCCTAAATTAAACTATGGACTTCAGCTAATAATGTATCAATATTCAATATTGATTCATCAATTGTAACAAATGTGTCACAATAATGCAACATGTTAAAAATAGGGAAAACTATGTGGGGTAGAGGAAGGAAGGAATATATGGGAACTCTATACTTACTGCTCAATTTTTCTGTAAAATAAAACTGCTCCAGGAGGGAGATCCAAGATGGCCGATTAGCAGCAGCTCAGGATTGTAGCTCCCAGTGAAAGCACAGAGAGTGAGTGGATGCCACATTTTCAGACGAAATTTTATTGCCCACGGACCAACAGATGCTTGGCAGAGGAGCCCCCACGGGTCGCCAGCACGACTCTTTGGCCGACGCGGCTGTTTTGCAGGCGCCCCAGCAAGGCGGTTCTCAGTCCGGAGTATACGGGACTGAGTGCCCTTTGGTTGGCATTTGGAGCTCCGGGAAGGCAGAGTCTCCCATTCAGCTGATTGAAAAGCGGACTGAAGTGGGGGAACCAGACTGGGAGATTCCCGGGCAGAAAAGCGCTACGAATCTTAATGCCGTTGTTTCAGTCGGCGTAGTGGGTCGCTGCAGGGGAAGGCTGGTCCCCCCACCACAAAAAAAAGCAGCAATTGGAACTGCTGAGGATTGAGAGTTTCACAGCCAGTACAGGTGAACCTGGGAAGGTCCAGCTCTGTGGGGGAGGGGGTGTCTGCCGAAGGAAAACTAAGAAATAGAAAAAATTTCACCACCAACATGCTGGACGTCCACTCAGCGACCTAATCTGAAAGTCATCAATTACACAGATGACAGGTGGATGAATCCACAAAGATGGGAAGAAACCAGCGCAAAAAGGCTGAAAACACCCAAAATCAGAATGCCTTTCCTCCTACAGAGGATTGCAGTGCCTCATCACCAATTGAACAAAGCCTGATTGAGAATGAATGTGAGGAATCAATAGAATCAGGCTTCAGAAGGTGGATAATGAGAAACTTCTGTGAGCTAAAAGAACATGTTCTAGCCCAATGCAGAAAAACTAAGAACCTTGAAAAAAGGTTTGACGAAATGTTAATGAGAATGGACAATTTAGAAAGGAATATAAGTGAATTTATGGAGCTGAAAAACACAATGCGAGAACTTCGCGAAGTATGCACAAGTTTTAACAGTCGAATTGATCAAGCAGAAGAAAGGATTTCAAAGGTCGAAGACCAACTTAACGAAATAAAACGAGAAGACAAGATTAGAGAAAAAAGGGTAAAAAGGAATGAGCAAAGTCTCCAAGAAATATGGGACTATGTGAAAAGACCTAATCTACGTTTGATAGGTGTACCTGAATGTGACGAGAGAATGAATCCAAGCTGGAAAATATTTTTCAGGATATTATCCAGGAAAACTTTCCTAACCTAGTAAGGCAAGACAATACCCAACTCCAGGTAATACAGAGAACACCACAAAGATATTCCTCAAAAAGAGCAACCCCAAGGCACATAATCATTAGATTCAGCAGGGATGAAACAAAGGAGAAAATACTAAGGGCGGCCAGAGAGAAAGGTCAGGTTACCCACAAGGGGAAGCCTATCAGACTCACAGCAGATCTCTCAGCAGAAACCCTACAAGCCAGAAGAGAGTGGGGGCCAATATTCAACATCCTTAAAGAAAAGAACTTTCAACCCAGAATTTCATATCCAGCCAAACTAAGTTTCATAAGTGAAGGAAAAATAAAATTTTTTACGAACAAGCCAGTACTCAGAGATTTCATTACCACCAGGCCTGCTTTACAAGAGCTTCTGAAAGAGGCACTATATACAGAAAGGAACAACCAGTATCAGCCATTCCAAAAAACCCATCCGTAAGCTGCATCCAGACCCGTCTCACATGCAAGGATATACAGAGACTCAAAACAAAGGGATGGAGGAAGAATTTGCCAACCAAATGGAGAGCCAAAAAAAAAAAAAAAAAAAAAAAAAAAAAGCAGGAGTTGCAATTCTCATCTCTGATAAAATAGACTTTAAAGTAATAGAAACCAAAAGAGATAAGAAGGACATTGTATAATGGTAGAGGGATCAATATAATGGGAAGAGTTAACGACCCTAAGTCTATGCGCACCCAATATAGGAGCACCCAGATACATAGGACAACTTCTTGGTGACTTACAAAGAGACTTGGACTCCCACACAATAACAGTGGGAGACTTAAACACTACCTTGTCAATATTGGACAAATCAATGAGACAGAAGGTTAACAAGGATACCCGGGACTTGAACTTAGACCTCGAACGAGTAAACTTAATAAACATTTACAGAACTCTCTACTCCAAATCCATAAAACATACATTTTTTTTTCAGTAACACATCACATTTATTCTAAAAGTGACCACATGGTTGGGAGTAAATCACTCCCCCAGCAATTGCCTAGCATTTCATAGGTTTAAATGAAATATTGGTTGGCTGTTTGTTTGTTATTTTCCTCCCTTATTCCTTCCTGTCTCCATTGTATAACACAATTATTAGTATAAAAGAGCTTTTTAATATCCATTTCTAGACTGCATTCTAGCCTGGGCAATAGAGCAAGATTCCCCGTTCTCTCTCCCTCTTTTTCTTCTTCTTTTTTCTCTTTCTTTCATTCTCTTTTTCTTCCTTCTTTCTCTCTCTCTCTTTTTCTTTTCTTTCTTGAAAAAATAAAATAAAATAAAATAATTTGGACAATCCTGAAGATGACCAAAAAAAAAAAAAAAAAAAAACTGCTCCAAAAAATTTAAGTCTATGAATAAAGAAAATTTTTTAAAGTAAAAATTAAGAAGCCAAGGAGATGTTTTATAGCTACAGACACACAAAACCGAGAGAATGGAAGAGGAGATGACACTAACAAAATTTTGGAAGCTGCAGAGTATATGGAAAATGGAAAATGACTCAGTAGTTTCTAAGAAAATTGAATCTAAACTGGTAGTGAAGAAGGCAGTAACCAATCAAATTTGACTCACAGAATTCCCCAAAAGGTTCACTAAATAGTCACTGGAAGTAGAACTGTGTTGGAGGGGGATACTTAAATAAGGAAAATTAGCTGCAAATCTCAGAAGCACTCAGCTTTCTAGATCCCCAAATGACCACCCTAATTATGAACAGAAAATTAACCAACCATCTCCCACTTTGAAGCTTATTTTTAGAAGAGGATAAGACAGAGGATCTTATGGTCTGGAGGACACTAGGGACAAGCCAGAGTGGTGGTGGGTAACATACTGGAAAGAAAACAAAAACTAGATGTATGCATATAAACACCACACAACCCCTGACTTTCTTTCCCACATTCAACACTAAGGCCTTCACATTCAAGGTACTATGCAAATTAAGATCTAGTATGCTGCTGAGGTAACCAAAAAGCATCAAAGTCTGTAGCTTAATAGCATAAGCAAAAAAGGTATGTAACTAAGTCTCAAAGAATAGTCTACTTATGTTGTTTTAGTGTTCAGATAATCAGTATACATTTTCTATAATTTGCTTTACTGTATACAAATATGTGCTATTTTTACTTTAGAAAGATTTTAGTTTTAGAAAGTCTTTGCATGAAGCTATTTTATAAATCCATTAATGAAAACAAAACCAATTTGTTGGTAGATACATAAGTATTTCCAACTATTGCTTAATTTTAATTGTTTTTAGAAACACCCTTTCACTCTCCATGAAAGTGCCTCAGTTTGAAAAATAAATTATATGGTTCACCTTATAATTACCAGTTAGGAAAACATGCCCAGAGAAGCTAAGAAACTTGTCCAACTGATGCAGGTGGGATCCAAATCCAGGTTTGCACTTTCTCATAGTCCTCACCATAGCCTGTCTTAGCAGCAACCACTGTACCTAGCATTCAGAAATAAATAAGTGATATATTGTGATAAATGCGCTTGTGTGGACATAAACTAGAGCTGAAGGTGCAAATTAATTTTCCGGTGAGATACAGCAGGCTCACAATGTATATGGTCAGTCAGACTTTCTATTAGTCCATTCTCATGCTGTTATAAAGACCTGCCCAAGACTGGGTAATTTATAAAGTAAAGAAGTTTAATTGACTCACTATTTGGCATGTATGGGGAAGCCTTGAGAAACTTACAATTATGGCAGAAGGCAAAGGGAAGCAAGGCACCTTCTTCACAGGGAGGCAGGAAGAAGAAGTGCGGAGTGAAGGAGAAAGAGCCCATAAGAAAACTGACTCACTATCATGAGAACAGCATGGGGGAATTGCCCCCATCATTCTCTCCCTTAACACTTGGAGATTATTGGGATTACAATTCAAGATGAGAAGAGATTTGGGTGGAGACACAAAGCCTGACCATATCAGACTTGTAGAATGAGAAGTTTAGCAGGGAAAGAAAGAAATACATTAGAAGAAAAGTAACACAGCCAAAGACATGGCAACTCAGAAAAACAGGGAGAGAAGTGATAGAGACTCAGAAGGGTACTGAGTAAAAATGGTACAACTCCAGAGAAGTAGACAAACAAGGAAGAAGATACAGATAAATGAAGAAAAGTAACACAAAAAAGACTATAATACTGACAAAATACCTAGCAGAGATACCAGGAAAGTAAAATATGTTAGGATGAGCTGAAAGGGGAGGGAGAAAACCATTGAGGAAAGAGAAGAGAGCCTAAGAAGAAGAGAGAGTGTGTGTGTGTGTGTGTGTGTCTAATATGAGAGAAACATGGAAGAGTGCACAAAAAGAAAAAAATTAGGAAAGATTAGAGAAATGTGAAGGAGGAGAGAACTAATGATTGGTTTAGAAAAGGAATGAGAGAAATCAAAAAGATATGTGAACTTTGGGAGGGGGAACATGGAAAAACAAACTAAAGGGGGCAAAAAAAGAGAGAAATGGAGAGGGGGTTCATCTTAGTCCATTTTGCACTGCTATAACAGAATACCACAGAATGGGTAATGTATAATGAGCAGAAATCTATTGGCTTACAGTTCTGGAGTCTGGGAAGACCAAGATCGAGGGATTGGTGTCTAGTGAGGGCCTCCTTGCTGTGTCATCCCATGGTAGAAGGTCAAAGAGCATGAGAGAGCAAAAGGGGGTCAAATTTGCCCTTTTATAATGAACCCACTCTGATGATCGCAGCATTAATACTCCCTCAGTCATTATGGCCTAGATCACGTCCCATTAGACCCTACCTTCCAACACTCTTGCATTGAGGATTAAATTTCCAACACATCATTTTTGGGGGGATACATTCAAACCATAACAAGTACTGAAAAAGAGCAGATTCTAAATGAAGCACACATGAGGCATTGAATGTTTATACATATTTACTGTTATATAATTATATGTACATATAGACACACATATATGCATTATACATAAATACACATAAACATATATACATGTATATATGCACGTGTATGTACATGTGTGCATGTATGTGTATGTATATGTGTGCATATGTGTGAAGGGAAAGAAAACAGAGAGCAGGGGGTAAAGACATGAAGCAAAAGAAATATGTAAAAGATATGTGAGGAGAGGAAAGACATGCATAAAGTTATTGCTAGACTGTATAATAGCCATTTTTATATTTTTCTTAGGTAATTTATTTAAAATCATATAATTGGGTTATTCTGATAGACTATGAACTCATTTCATTCACTCCTATATTCACTCAAAAATTTTCTCTTATAAATCACTATGTACCTTAGTTTAACCTTCTTATAAAGTAAAAAAAAAAAAAAAAAAAAAAAAAAAAGATTGCTATATCCCAGAATCTTAGAATATTAAATACAAGAAATAATAGTACTATAGTTAAAATACCAACTTAGGGACATATTTTTTCACCAAAGACTCTACAATTTCCAATTATTCTCTTTCCTCCACATTTCCCTGTGAAGCAGCTGCAAGAACAGCAGGTCAAAGCAACTGGAGAAAATAAATCACTCCAAGAGATTAAAGAGGTGAGGATCAAGGCTGTGGGCTATCAGTTCAAAACCATGGCCACTAGGTTTTTGCCATCCCTGAATATCTTGCCTTACTGAGTTCTAGAGAATATGAGATGTGTGACCTCCCAAAATGTGTCTTACTAGGGCACACACCATGCTGACACATTCATTGCTTCATAACTGAAAAAGTCAACACGGTGACTTGGATTTTAATCTGCAGTTCTCAGGAGTTTTCCCATAGAGATTTTGCAAATAATCAACCTTCATTCTCCCCAAACCTGTGACTCTGCCTTCCTAATAGCTAGTACTGAAACAAATACACATAAGCTCAGAGGAATTCTGCCATTTCATTACTTTCAATTATCAGAATACTAAAAGTTTGTCAGAGATACATTGATTGTACTTGAAATTTATATAATGTTGAATGTGATATGCAGGTAAACATTATTTTAAACACCTAAATATAGGCTTTCAGGAAAGCCCATACATTCACAAAAACTTGATCAATGTTAAACCTGCCTGTCATCTTATAACGTTTTAAATACAGGCAGCATTCCTAATTTATTCCTTCCTACTCCTCTTCTTTTCTCCTGTGTACATACAGTGGTGCTCTTACCACTCACTTTCTGCAATGTGACTAGGCCTATAGTCCCCAAGACCTACCTGAACAGTGTTATTTAAGCTCATACTGGAAGAAACATTCATAACACCAATACAGCTTTTGGTTTCACCATCATTCTAAATATGAATATTTTAAGACTCAAACCAGCATCTCCAAAGATTCCCCACAGCCAGATAATTTGACTCAAGTTTTTGTTTGTTTGTTTTTTAACTTTTAAGAACCTTTAAAGATAGCTACCCAATGTATTCTACAAAGTTAGAGTAACTCATAAAAAATTGTGATTGGTATAGTTCAAAAAATACCAATTTCACTTCTAAATAGAGATGCACAACCCTGAATAAAATTCTGGAAATAAAATTCAATACTAAAGGAACAAACCACCATGATCAAGTAAGTTTCATCTTAAAAATGCAAGGAAGAGAGGGACTTCCACCAAGATGGCTGAATAGGAACAGCTCTGGAATGCCATTCCCAGCAAGAGTGATGCAGAAGGTGAGCGATCTCTGCATTTCCAACCAAAGAACCAGGTTCATCTCATTGGGACTGGTTAGAGAGTGGGTGTAGCTCAAGGCGGGCAAACCGAAGCAGGGTGGGGCATTATCTCACCCGGGAAGTGCAAGGGACTGGAGAACTCCCCCTCCTAGCCAAGGGAAGCCATTAGGGACTTTTCTGGACACTCTAGTACTCTCGTTCAAACACTGCACTTCTCCCATGGTCTTTACAACCCACGGACCAGCAGATTCTTGCCAGTGCCTACAACACAAGATGGGTTTCCAGCACAAAACTGGGTGGCTCTTTTGGGAGGTCATTTTAGCGAGTGCCTGAAACACCAGCAAGATAGAATCACTCATTCCCTGAAAAAAAACGGGGCTCAAGGCAAGGAGCCATGTGATCTGGCTCAGTGGGTCCCACCCCCCACAAAGACCAGCAAGCTGAGACCCACTGGCTTGAAATTCTTGCAGCCAGCACAGCAGTCTGAGCTTGACCTGGGATGGTCAAGCTCGGTAGGGGGAGGGGTGTCCACCATTACTGAGGCATTTCTAACCTTGCCTGTGTAAATAAAATCTTATGGGGAAGTTCACACAGCAGCTGGTTGGAGCCAGTGGCAGCTCAGCAAGGCCTCTGCAGGCAGAATGTGACTAGACTCCCTTCTTGCTGAGCAGGGCATCGCTGAGAAAAGACAATAATCCATCAGGGACAAATTAATAAAGCCAACCTTCCCAGGACATAACACCTGGGAAAGGGAGATTGTGAACTCCACTTCAGCAGACTTAAACCTCCCCACCCAGCAGCTCTGAAGGAAGCAACAGAGCTCCCAGCACAGCACTTGAGCTCTGATAAGGGACAGACTACCTCATCAAGTGGCTCCCCACCCCCATTTATCCTAAGAGACAGCTTATACAGGAGAACTCTGGATGACATCTGAGAGCTACCCTCCTGGGAGGAAGCTACCGGAGGAAGCTACCAGAGGAAGTAACAGGCAGCAATCCTTGCTGTTCTGCAGCCCCCATAGGTGATTCCCAGGCAAAGAGGGTCTGAAGTAAACTTCCAGCAGTCCTGCAACAGAGGGGCATGAGTTAGAAGGAAAAATAAAAAACAAAGAAATAGCTTCAACTTCAACAGAAAGGACATCCACTCAGAGACCCCATCTCAAAGTCACCAACTTCAAAGATCAAAGGTAAATAAATCCACGAAGATGGGAAGAAACCAGCAAAAAAAGGCTGAAATCACCAAAACCAGAATGCCTCTCATCCTTCAAGGAATCACAACTCCTCACCAGCAAGGGAACAAACTGGATGGAGAATGAGTTTGAAGAACTGACAGAAGCAAGCTTCAGAAGGTGGGTAATAACAAATATCTCTGAGCTAAAGGAGCATGTTCTAACGAAATACAATGAAACTAAGAACCTTCAAAAAGGTTAGATGAAATGCTAACTAGAATAACCAGCTTAGAAAAGAACATAAATGACTTGATGGAGCTGAAAAACACAGCATGAGAACTTCATGAAGCATACACAAGTTTCAATACCTGAATCAATCAAGCAGAAGAAAGATATCAGAGAATGAAGATCAACTCAATGAAATAAAATGAGAAGGCAAGGTTAGCGAAAAAAAGAATGAAAAGAAATGAACAAAACTTCCAAGAAAGACAGGATTATGTGAAAAGAACAAATCTATGTTTGATCGGTGTACCTGAATGTCATGGGGAGAATGACACCAAGCAGGAAAACACCCTTCAGGATATTATCCAGGAGAACTTTCCCAACCTAGCAAGGCAGGACAACATTCAGATTCAGGTAATGCAGACAACACCATAAAGATTTTCCTCAACAATAGCAACCCCAAGGCACATAATTGTCATATTCACTAGGGATGAAATGAAGGAAAAAATGCTAAGGGCAGCCAGAGAGAAGGTCAGGTTACCCACAAAGGGAAGTCCATCAGACTCACAGAAGATCTAAACCCTACAAGCTAGAAGAGAGTGGGGGCCAATATTCAACATCCTTAAAGAAAAGAACTTTTAACCCAGAATTTCATATGCAACAAAACTAAGCTTCACAAGTGAAAAAGAAATAAAATCCTTTATGGACAAGCAATTGCTGAGAGATTTCATCACCACCAGGCCTGCCTTACAAGAGCGCCTGAAGGAAGCACTAAACATGGAAAGGAACAACCAGTACCAGCCCATGCAAAAACATATGAAATTGTAAAGACCATTGACACAATGAAGAAACTGCATCAACTAACAAGCAAAACAACCAGCTAGCATCAAAATGACAGGAACAAATTGACACATAACAATATTAACCTTAAATGTAAATGGGCTAAATGACCCAATCAAAAGACACAGACTGGCAAACTGGTTAAAGAGTCAAGACCCATTGGTGTGCTGTATTCAGGAGGCCCATCTCATGTGCAAAGACACACATAGACTCAAAGTAAAGGGATGGAGGAAGATTTACCAAGCAAATGGGGAGCAAAAAAGCAGGAGTTGCAATCCTAGTCTCTGATAAAACAGACTTTAAACCAACAAAAACCAAAAGAGACAAAGAAGGGCATTACATAATGGTAAAGAAATCAATGTAACAAGAAGAGCTAACTATCCTAAATGCATAGGTGTACCCAACACAGGAGCACCCAGATAAATAATGCAAGCTCTTAATGACTTACAAAGAGACTTAGACTCCCACACAATAATAATGGGACACTTTAATACCCCATTGTCTATTAGACAGATGAACAAGACAGAAAATTAACAAGGATATCCAGGACTTAAACTCACATCTGGACCAAGTGGACCTAATAGACATCTACAGAACTCTCCACCCCAAATCCACAGAATATACATTCTTTTCAGCACACACAAAACCACACAACTACATGGAAACTAAACAACCTGCTCCTGAATGACTACTGAATAAATAATGAAATAAAGGCAGAAATAAAGATGTTCTTTGAAACCAATGAGAACAAAGACACAACATACCAGAATCTCTGGCACATTTAAAGCAGTGTCTAGAGGGAAATTTATAGCACTAAATGCCCATATAAGAAGCATGAAAAGATCTAAAATTGATACCTTATCATCAAAATTGAAAGAGCTAGAGGAGCAAGATCAAACAAATTCAAAAGCCAGCAGAAGACAAGAAATAACTAAGATCAGAGCAGAACTGAAGAAGAGAGAGAGCACAAAAAACCCTTCAAAAAATCAATAAATCCAGGAGCTGCTCTTTGAAAAGATCAACAAAATAAACAAACTGCAAGCCAGACTAACAAAAAAGAAAAGATAGAAGAATCTTTATCAATATAAAATGATAAAGGGGACATGACCACCAATTCCACAGAAATACAAACTACTATCAGAGATTACTACAAACAACTCTATGCACATAAACCAGTAAATGTGTAAGAAATGGATAAATTCCTGGACAGTTACACCCTCCCAAGACTAAAACAGGAAGAATTTGAATCCCTGAAAAGCCCAATAACAAGGTCTGAAGTAGAGGCAGCAATTAATAACCTACCAACCAAAAAAAGTCCAGGTCCAGACAGGTTCACAACTGAATACTACCAGACATCCAAAGAGGAACTGCTACCATTTTTTCTGAAATTATTCCAAACAATACCAAAAGAGGGGAATCCTCCCCTAACTTATTTTATGAGACCAACATCATCCTGATACCAAAACCTAGCAGGGATGCAACTAACAAAGAAAATTTCAGGCCAATATCCATGATGAATATTGATGCAAAAATCCTCAGTAAAATACTGGCAAACCGAATACAACAGCACATCAAAAAGCCTATCAATCACGATCAAGTAGGCTTCATCCCAGGTATGCAAGTCTGGTTTAACATACACAAAACTATAAACATAATTCATCACATAAAAGAACCAAAGACAAAAACCACATGATTACCTCAATAGATACAGAGAAGGCCTTTAACAAAACTAAAAAGCCTTTATGCTAAAAACTGTCAAGAAACTAGATATTGATGGAACATGTCTTGAAATAATAAAAGCTATTTATGGCAAACCCACAGCCAATATTATACTGAATGGGCAAAAAATGTAAGCATTTCCCTTGAAAACTGGCACAAGACAAGGGAGCCCTCTCTCACCACTCCTATTCAACATAGTATTGGAAGTTCTGGCCGGAGCAATCAGGCAAGAAAGAGAAATAAAGGGTATTCAATTAGGAAAAGAGGAAGTCAAATTGTCTCTATTTGCAGATGACATGATTGTATATTTAGAAGACCCCATCGTCTCAGTCCAAAATCTCCTTAAGATGATAAGCAACTTCAGCAAAGTGTCAGGATACAAAATCAATGTGCAAAAATCACAAGCATTCCTATACACCAAAACCAGACAACACAGAGCCAAATCATGAGTGAACTCCCATTCACAATTGCTACAAAGAGAATAAAATACCTAGGAATACAACTAACAAAGGACGTGAAGGACTTCTTCAAGGAGAACTACAAACCACTGCTC
This sequence comes from Ateles fusciceps, assembly GCA_036589455.1. Classification (NCBI taxonomy): domain Eukaryota; kingdom Metazoa; phylum Chordata; class Mammalia; order Primates; family Atelidae; genus Ateles; species Ateles fusciceps. The sequence continues at coordinate 930,187 of JAZHEH010000134.1, read as the reverse complement.
AAGGAAATCAGAGAGGACACAAACAGATGGAAAAACATTCCATGTTCATGATTAGGAAGAATCAATATTGTGAAAATGGCATACTCCCAAAGTAATTTATAGATTGAATGCTATCCCCATCAAACTACCATTGACCTTCTTCACAGAACTGGATTAAAACAACTTAAACCTCCTATGGAACCAAAAAAAAAGAACCTGCATAGCCAAGACAATCCTAAACAAAAATAACAAAGCTGGAGGCATCACGCTACTTGGCTTCAAACTATACTACAAGGCTACAGTAATCAAAACAGCATGGTACTGGTACCAAAACAGAGATATAGACCAATGGAACAGAACAGAGGCCCTGGAGGCAATGCCACACATCTACAACCATCTGATCTTTGACAAACCTGACAAAAACAAGCAATAGGGAAAGGATTCCCCTGTTTAATAAATGGTGTTGGGAAAACTGGATAGCCATGTGCAGAAAACTGAAACTGGACCCTTTCCTTACACCTTATACAAAAAATAACTCCAGATGGATTAAAGATTTAAACATAAGACCTAACACCATAAAAACCCTAGAAGAAAACCAAGGCAATATCATTCAGGACAAAGGCATAAGCAAGGACTTCATAACTACAATGCCAAAAGCAAAGGCAACAAAAGCCAAAATAGACAAATGGAATCTAATTAAACTTAAGAGCATCTTCACAGCAAAAGAAACAATCATTAGAGTGAACTGGCAACCAACAGAATGGAAAAAAAATTTGTGATCTACCAATCTGACAAAGAGCTAATATCCAAAATCTACAAAGAACTAAAACAAATTTACAAGAAAAAGACAAAGAACCCTATCAAAAAGTGTATGAAAGATATGAACACTTTTCAAAAAGAAGACATTTATGTGGCCAAGAAACATATTTAAAAATGCTCATCATCACTGATCATTAGAGAAATGTAAATCAAAACCACATTTGAGATACCATCTCACACCAGTTAGAATGGCAATCATTTAAAAATCAGGAGACAACAGATGCTGGAGAGGATGTGGAGAAATAAGGACACTTTTACACTGTTGGTGGGAGTGTAAATTAGTTCAAACATTGTGGAAGACAGTATGGCAATTTCTCAAGGATATAGAAATAGAAATATCATTTGACCCAGCAATCCCATTACTGGGTATATACCCTAAGGACTATAAATCAATCCATTATAAAGACACATGCACACGTATGTTTATTGTGGCACGGTTTACAATAGCAAAGACTTGGAACCAACCCAAATACCCATCAATGATAGACTGAATAAAGAAAATGTGGCACATATACACCATGGAATAGTATCCAGCCATAAAAAAAGATGAGTTCATGTCCTTTGTAGGCACATGGATGAATCTGGAAACCATCATTATCAGCAAACTGACACAAGAACAGAAAATCAGGACACCACATATTCTCACTCATAAGTGGGGGTTGAACAATGAGAACAATTAGAACACATGGACACAGGGAGGGAACATTACACACTGGGGCCTGTTGGGGGGGGTGGGGGGGGTAGGGAGGGATAACACAGTGTGTGGAGATTGAGGAGGGATAACAGGAGAAATACCTAATGTAGGTGATGAGAAATGGAGGCAGCCATGGCATGTGTATACCTGTGTAACAATCCTGAAAGATCTGCACATGTACCCCAAAACTTAAAATAAAAAAAAGAACATGTGTATGTATACGTATATGTATATAACCATTGCAAACCCATTAGAACAGATAAAATCAAAGAGACTGATAATACCAAGTGGTGGCTAGAATGAAAAGCATTAGGAACTCACATCTTATAAACTACAGTGATTGGTCCAGGGATGGATTTGCAAACATGCTAAGTCAAATTACTTCATTGACACATGGAGTTGTTTAGTTGCTTGAGGACATATTACCTGCCATTTGTAGAAAACATGTCTACAGTAGGAAAGAATGAAGCCAAAGGGAAGATAATTACAGTTCAAAAATGGTGGCAGAGAGAAATATGCATATGTTTCAATATATAAATTATATATCTTTGTATATGTATATATTTCTACATATGAATTATATATGTATATCTTTCTGTATATATTATATATATTTCTCTAATATTTACATATATGCAAATGACATAGATAATGACAGAGACAGATGACCCTATGTTTTAGCCCATTTTCTATTGCTATAACTGAATACCACAGACTAGGTAATTCATAAAGAAGAGAAAATTATTTCTTACAGGTCTAGAGACTGGGAAGTCCTAGGCCAAGGGGCCACACCTGGTGAGGGCCTTTTACTGTATCATAACATGATGGAAGACATGATATGGTAAGAGGGCAAGACCAAGAGCCAAACAGGCTTTCATAACAGACTCACTCTCATGACAAAAAAATTCACTCCCATGATACTCCATGAGTCATTTAGTCCATGAATAGATTTACCCATTCATGAAGGCAGAACCATCATGAACCAATCACCTTTTTTTTTTTCTTTTTTGTGACAGAGTCTTGCTCTGTCACCCAGGCTGGAGTGCAGTGGCATGATCTCGGCTCACTACAACCTCCACCTCCCAGATTCAAGCAATTCTCCTGCCTGAGCCACCCGAGTAGTTGGGACTACAGGCACATGCCACCATGCCTGGCTAATTTTTGTACTTTTGTAATTTTTTGTAATTTTGGGGTCGTCTGGCCCCAATCACAACTTAAAGACCCTTCCTCTTGGCCGGGCACGGTGGCTCATGCCTGTAATCCCAACACTTTGGGAGGCTGAGGCAGGCGGATCACCTGAGGTCAGGAGTTCAAGACCAGCCTGGCCAACATGGTGAAACTGCGTCTCTACTAAAAATACAAAAATTAGCCAGGCGTGGTGACACGTACTTGTAGTCACAGCTACTTGGGAAGCTGAGGCAGAAGAGTCGCTTGAACCGAGGTCTCACCATTGCACTCCAGCCTGGGCAACAGAGCAAGACTCCGTTAAAAACAACAACAACAACAAAAAAAAACCCTCCTCTTAATACTGTTACACTTGGGATTAAGCTTCAACAAGAGTTTCAGAAGGGGCAACGTTCAAGCCATATCACCCTGCAATACTAAGTCCCTAGCCAGTATTCACCTGAACACAAATTCACTTCTAGAATCTTTATTAACATAAAACTATAAATTTCCATTTATTCTCAGGCTGATTTGAATTATTTCTCTTTTCAAGAAAGCTCACCCAATTATAGAGTGAGAACATATGATGTTTCGTGTTCCCATTCCTGAATTACTTCATTTATACTAATGGTCTCCAATTCCACCCAGATTGCTGTGAATGCCATTAATTTGTTCCTTTTTATGGTTGAGGAGTAGTCCATGGGGGGGGGTGTGTGTGTGTGTGTGTGTGTGTGTGTAACACACACGCATATATATACATATATATATTTTTTTTTTCTTTATTCACTCCTTGATTGTTGGGCATGTGGCCTGGTTTCATATTTTTGCAATTGCAAATTGTGCTGCTATAAACAGATGTGTGCAAGTGTCTTTTTTGTATAATGTCTTCTTTTCCTCTGGATAGGCACCGAATAGTAGGATTGCTGAATCAAACAGTAGATCTACCTTTAGTTCTTTCAGGAATCTCCACACTGTTTCCATAGTGGTCGTACTAGTTTACATTCCCATCAACACTATATGTGTCCCTTTTTACCACATCCATGCCAACATCCATTTTTTAAAAATTTGATTATGGCCATTCTTGCAGGAGTGAGGTGGTATCGCATTGTGGTTTTGATTTGCATTTGCCTGATAATTAATGATGTTGAGCATTTTTCCATATGCTTCTTGGCCACTTGTATATCTTCTTTTTCTCTCTTGAGAATTACCTATTTATATCTTTAGCCCACGTTTTGAGGGGTTGGTTGTTTTTTCCCTTGCTGATTTGTTTGAATTCTTTGTAGATTCTGGATATTAGTCCTTTGTGGGCTGTATAGATTGTGAAGATTTTCTCTTACTCTGAGGGTTTTCAGTTAACTCTGCTGATTATTTATTTTGCTGTGCAAAAGATTTTTAGTTTAATTAAGTCCCATCTATTTATCTTTGCTTTGGTTGCATTTGCTTGTGGGTTTTTGGTCATGAAGTCTTTGCCTAAGCCAATGTCTAGAAGGATTTTTCCAATGTTATCTTCCAGAATTTTTAAGGTTTCACGTCTTAGATTTAAGTCTTTGATCCATCTTGAGTTGATTTTTGTATAAGGTGAGAGATGAGGATCTCGTTTCATTCTTCAACATGTGGCTTGCCAATTATCCCAGCACCATTTGTTGAATAACATGCCCTTTACCCACTTTATGTTTTTGTTTGCCTTGTCACAGATCATGTAGTGATTAAGTATATTAAAAAGACTAATAACATACAATATCAACTGAGTTTCAAAACAGTACTTTATAACATGTGATTTCATTTAGTAGTGACAATTTGGAAGATCCTTAAAGAGATAATGACAATTTATTAAATATTGAAAGCTTTATTACAATAATACAGTATCTAGTATTGAAAGATAAGGTTGTATCTTCATACACAATACACATATCTGAAAAGTAAAATGTCAGTCACTCAAACAGACATTTTGTGTTCATTATGTTAGCTTGGTATTTTTTTAATGGAATTATCTGGTTTGGTCGGAATAATGACATCATCCTGACAATATTTCTTTGTATAATGGTAACCAAGAAATGACTGAGATATTTGTCAGGAATATGCAGTGTCTTGCTCCAATAGAAATCCTACCAATTGTTCTCCTACCAATATTATCACCTCAGAATCTGAACACTTAACTGCCAAACACATTCATGTCTCATTAATCTTGTCCTGGATATATGTAATTTACATATTATATATACCTAGGACATTATTAGTACAATATTCATATTCCTATCAAGGTTTATGGTTTTACATGTTTGTTCTATTTTAATCAGAAGATTAGTACAATAGGACTACTGCAGTTCCATATAGCTACTTATTGTTTTATTTCTATCACCTATGAGTAGCACACATGCATAATTTTGCTATAGGCACATAATGAGCCATTTATAATTGACAGTTCATGCAACTGGAGAATAGTCAAAATCCCATCAGTTCTATTTTGGGGGAAGACTAATTACTGCAGTTTCTAGAGAAGCATGTTGACAAGTAGAATGAAATGGATGGTTTTATATTTTAAATTCCACAAAAAAAAGATAATTTCTTTTTAATTTTTATGAAGTTACTTCTCCTATTCACTATGTTAGAAATTTCAATTTCTAAATTTCTAAAGCTATCTGGAAATTATCCCTAAGGATCCTTTCTTATTTCAATAGTTTTTAGGGTACAGATAATTTTTGGTTCTATGAATGAGCTCTTTCACAGTGAAGTCTGAGATTTTAGTGCACTCATCACCCAAGCAGTGTAAACTGTATCCAGTATGTAGTCTTATATCCCTTACTTGCCTCCCCAACCTCCCACCACTGAGTCCCCAAAGTCCACTATATTACTGTGTATGTTTTACATCCTCATAGATTAGCTCCCACTTGTAAATGAGAACCTACAGTGTTTGGTTTTCCATTTCTGAGTTACTTCACTTAATGGCCTTCAGCTCCATCCAAGTTGCTGCAAAAGACATTATTTTGTTCTTTTTTATGGATGAGAAGTATTCTATGTTGTAGAGATATCACATTTTCATTATCCGTGCATTGGTTGATGGGCACATAGCTTGGTTCCATATCTTTGCAAGAGTGAATTGTGCTGCTATAAACATGTATGCGCGTGTGTCTTTTTGATATAACTTCTTTTTCTTTGGGTAGATAACCAGTAGTGGGATTGCTGGATTGAATGGTAAATCTACTTTTAGTTCTTCAAGGAATCTCTATACTGTTTTACAAAGTGGTTTTACTAATTTACATTCCCACCAGCAGTATATAAGCATTCCTTTTTCACCACATCCATGCCAACATCTATTATTGTTTCACTTTTATTATGGCCATTCTTCTGGGTGTAAGGTGGCATCTCATTGTGGTTTCAATTTGCATTTCACTGATGATTCGTGATGTTTAGCAATTTTTCATATGTTTGTTGGCTGTTTGTATATCTTCCTTTGAAAAACATCTATTCATTTCCTTTGCCCACTTTTTGATGGGATTATTTGTTTTTTTCCTCCTGATTGATTTGAGTTCCTTATAGATTCTGGATACTAGTCCTTTCTCAGATGCATAGTTTGCACATATTCTCTCCCACTTTGTGGGTTGTTGGTTTACTCTGCTAATTATTTCTTTTGCTGTGCAGAAGATTTTTAGTTTAATTAGATCCCATTTATTTATTTTTGTTTTTTGCATTTGCTTATGGAGTCTTAGCCATAAAGTCTTTGCCAAAGCCAATGTCCAGAAGAGTTTTTCCTAAGTTTTCTTCTAGAAGTTTTATGGATTCAGGTCTTAGATTTAAGTGATTGATCCATCTTGAGTTGATTTTTTTGTATAAGGTGAGGGATAGGGATCCAGTTTCATTCCTCTACATGTGGCTAGCCAAATATTCCAGCACCATTTTCTTCCTATTACTTTAAGGAAGTCCATTTTCACTTCCCCAATTTGTGTTTTTGTATGCTTTCCTGAAGTTTAGTTGACTATAAGTATTTGGCTTTATTTCTGGGTTCGCTATTCTATTCCATTGATCTAAGTGCCTGTTTTCAAATCAGCACTGTGCTATTTTGGTAACTATAAGTCTTGTAGTGTAATTTGAAATCTGGTAATGTGACACCTCCAGGTTTGGTCCTTTTGCTTCGTATTGCTTTGGCTATGAGGGCTCTTTTTTGGTTCTACATACATTTGAGGATTATTTTTTCTAGTTCCTTAGAGAATAATAATGGCACTTTTTATGGAAACTGCATTGAATATGTAGATTGCTTTGAGCAGTATGGTCATTTTCACGATATTGATTCTTTCCATCTATGAGCATGGGATGTGTTTCCATTTGTTTGTGTCATCTATTTATTTCAGTGTTGTTTTGTAGTTTTCCTTGTAGATATCGTTCACGTCCTTGGCTAAGCGTATTATTAGATCTCTTATTTTACTTGCCACTGTTGAAAAAGAGATTGAGTTTCTGGTTTGATTATTAGCTTGGTCATTGTTGATTTATAGCAGTGCTACTGATTTGTGTACACTAATTTCGTAAGTTGAGACTTTACTGAATTTGTTTATCACATCTACGAGCCTTTTGGATGAGTTTTTAGGGTTTTTTGAGTGTACAATCACATCATTGGCAAACACTGACAGTTTGACTTCCTCTTTTCCAATTTTGATGCCCTTTATTTCTTTTTCTTGCCCAAATGCTCTGACTAGGACTTCCAGCACTTTGTTAAATAGAAGTGGTGAAAGTGGGTATCCTTGACTTGTTGCAGTTCTCAGGGGAATACTTTCAACTTTTTCCCAGACAATGTAATATTGGCTGTGGATTTGTTATATATGGCTTTTATTACTTTAAGATAAGTCCCTTTTCTGCCTATTTGTTGTATTTTGGTGAAGGTTTTTATCATAAAGCGATGATGGATTTTATCAAATGCTTTTTCTGCATCTATTGAGATTATCATATGGTTTTTGTTTGTAATTCTGTTTATGTGGTGTATTGTATTTTTTTATGAGCATATATTAACCCATCCTTGCATTCCTGGGATGAAACCCACTAGGTCATAAAGTATTATCTTTTAGATGTGCTGTTGGATTTGGTTAGCTAGTATTTTGTTCACGATGTTTGCATCTATGTTCATCAGGGATATTGGTCTTTAGTTTTTCTTTTTTTTTTTATGTCTTTTCCTGGTTTGGGTATTAGAGGTGACACTAGCTTCATAGAATGATTTAGGGAGGATTCCCTCCTTTGACTTTCTTTTGGAATAGTTTCAGTAGTATTGGTACCAATTCTTTGAATGTCTGGTAGTATTCAGTTGTGAATCCATCTGGTCCTAGACTTTTTTATTGGCAATTTTTTTTATTACTGATTCAATCATGCTGTTTGTTATTGATCTGTTCAGGGTTTCTATTTCTTCCTGATTTAAACTAGGAGAGTTGTATGTTTCTAGGAATTTATTCATTCCCTCTAAGTTTTCTAGTATATGTGCATAAAGGTGCTCATAGTAGCCTTGAGTGATCTTTTGTATTTCTGAGACTTCAGTTGTAATATTTCCAGTTTCATTTCTAATTGAGTTTGTTTGGATCTCTCTCTCTTCCTTTCTTGGTTAGTCTCACTAATAGTCTATCAATTTTATCTTTCAGAGAACCAGCTTTTTGTTTCACTTATCTTTTGTATTAGTTATTGCTGTTTTGATTTCATTTAGTTCTGCTCTGATCTTTGTTATTTTCTTTTATTGTCTTTGGATTTTATTCCTTCTTAGTTCTCTATTTCCTTGAGTTGTGATATTAGATTGTCAATTTGTGCTATTTCAGGCTTTTTGATGTAAGAATTTAATGCTATGAACTTTTCTCTTAACACTGCTTTTATTGTATTCCAGAGGTTTTGATAAGTTATGTCACTATTATCATTCATTTGAAATAATTCTTTAAAGTCTAACTTGATTTCATTTATTATCTCCAAAATTATTCAAGAGTAGATTGTTTAATTTTCATGTATTTGTATAGTTTGAGGTTTCCTTTTGGAGTTGATTTCCACTTTTATTCTGCTGTGGTCTGAGAAAATACTTGATATGATTTCAATTTTCTTAAATTTATTGAAATTTTTTGCAGCCTATTATATGGTCGTCTTGGAGAATATTCCATGTGCTGATGAGCAGAATATATATTCTGCAGTTGTTGGGACAAATGTTCTGTAAATATTTAATTCCATTGGTTCTAGGGTATAGTTTAAGTCCATTGATTTTTACTGTTGACTTTCTCTCTGATGATCTGTCTAGTGCTGTCAGTGGAATATTGATGTCCCCCACTATTATGCTGCAGCTTGTCTCATTTCTTACGTCTAGTTGTTTTCCCCAGTACTTTATTTATTGAGTTGATGTTTCAGGCATCAGGCCAGCAGGGCAGGTATTCCTGGGTAGGAACCAGTTGTAGCTAAAGCAGATGGGTAGAAGCAATATCTAGTGGTGGGCAGAGGTCCCCATCTTGATGAAGGTGGCTGGGGAAGCTCTCAGTTAGGTGCACTGAGGTTTTATCAGGGTCAAGAGTGGGAGCTACCTCAGTTCCCTTGCCAGGCCAGCAGGAAAGCTATCCACATCCAAGCCTCACTCCTGTCCTAGTGTTCTGGCTATTCAGATCAGACAGGCTCCTCTTTACATCTGTAGAAATATTGATGTTCTGAATAGAAAGAAATTGTGATTCTGCCTCTAATGCAAGCCTGAATCTGGGGAGTGCTCTTCCTCCAAGGATGCAATCATCCTGAATTGTTCCAGGAAAGCTGCCTATATGTGCATCCATGTTGAGTTCCTATGGGAGAAGCCCCACCTATGTTGGCAGCGGTGAACAAGGAGAGAACAAGGAACACAGAAAAAGAAATAATCATCAGAGTTATCAGACAACCCAGAGCGAGAGAGAAAATCTTCACAATTTATACATCCCACAAAGGATTAATATCCAGAATCTAGAAAAAACTCAAACAAATCAGCAAGAACAAAACAAACAATCCCATCAAAACGTGGGCTAAGGATATGAATAGACAATTCTCAAAAGAGGAAAAAGAAGATGTGCAAATGGGCAGCAATCATATGGAAAAATGCTCAACATCACTAATTATCAGGGAAATTCAAATGAAAACTGCAATGGGATACCACCTCATTCCAGAAACAAAAAAAGGCCATAATCAAAAAATAATGGATGTTGGTGTTGATGGGTTGAAAAGGGAACACTTTTACACTGTTGGTAGGAGTGTAAACTAGTACAACCATTATGGAAAACAATGTGGAGATTTCTTAAAGAACTAAAGGTAGATCTACCATTTGATCTAACAATTCTACTAGTCGGTATCTACTCAGAGGAAAAGAAGTCATCATAACAAAAAGATACTTGCACATGCATGTTTATAGTAGCACAACTTGCAATTGCAAAAATACGGAACCAGCCCAAATGATGCCCATCAATCAACAAATGGATAAAGAAAATGGCAAATTTTATATATATATACATATATGTATGTATATATATGTGTGTGTGTGTGTGTGTGTATATATATATATATATATATATATATATATATGCATGCCATGGAATACTACACAGCCAAAAAAAAGGGATGAATTAATGGCATCTGCAGCAACCTGGATGGAATTGGAGAATTGGAGACCATTATTCTAAGGGAAGGAACTCATGAATGGAAAACTAAACATCTTATGTTCTCACTCATCATTGGGAGCTCATCTCTGAGGACACAAAAGCATAGAAATGATACAGTAGACTTTAGGGACTCAGGGGAAAGGGTGGGCAGGGGTGAAGGATAAAATACTACACATTGTGTATAGTGTACACTGCTTGGGTGATGGGTGCACCAAAATCTCAGAAATCACCACTAAAGAACTTACGCATGTAACCAAACCCACTTGTTTCCCAAAAACCTATTGAAATAAAAAGTTAATTTTCAAAATTCAAAAGGCAGAATGAATAAACCACATTATTTTAAAGATCACTTCTGGCTTCTCTCAATGAACATACATCACTATGCCAACTGCAAAGTTTTTATGTGCTCAATGCAAGGGAAGTAGACAATGGATACTGCAGTGCATAGAAATATACAATCCCCAGCCCGTGGCCATTTGTATTTTACCTTTAGAAGCTGAAATATATATTTTTAAAGTGCTTTATTTAATAAACTCACAGTTCCTTGTGCATTTATATATGTATATCGTTATCATTCCTTCCGATAACACCTTGAACTTATAACAGTGTGGATTTGTTGAGGAAAAGGCTATGTCACATTGGTTTTGGAAATTTCCGAAAGTAATGTACCATGCCAGTCTCACAAACTTTTTAGACTGAATTATATTCACATTACCTTTTTTCTGATTCACTTTGCTATTTCTGATAGACTGGTTCTGCCTACATGGGTAAAATTTTATTACACTCTTATCCTTCACTGTTGGTTCTACCCTGGCAGTTTGGTTGAATCACGCCAGATGTTGTTTTTGCAAAGCTCAACCCTTCTGTACAGATAATAGCCAGCCTAACCAATTCTTCCACTAAAAGAACCATCCTCCCTCAGAAAAGTGGTAAATTCAGGGGATAATTTCTGACAATTAAGTAAACTAACCCCCTTTCAATCAATTTATGTGTTGCTATTTTACCAAAAAGATGTGATCTTTGTACTCCAAATGGTAACTTTTATCCTGGCTAGTCTAAAATCTCTTTATTTATTGCTTTTGTCTTATTATGTTTCTTTTATGACAGAATATTAATATCTCATATAGAGAATACAAATATTAATTGTAATTATAAGGCAATGAAATATATTTTCCATGTGAAACTTATGAAATCAATCGCATTGCTTTTTTGTCTCAGCTACATCTATATGGATTTTTTTATCTTCTCATATGCGGGAAAGAAGAAATTGTTTATACCTCCAATGATCCATCTCTCCCCAATTGGGAATGCATTCATGAAGAAATCCTATTTCTAATAAATGCATATCCTCTGCTCTTAGATTTCCTTCTTTCTTCTACTTCTCTGCCTTTGCAAATAAATGTATCAAAAAGCATACAGAATAACATGCCAATTATCCAAAGAACAGATTTCTAGTAACTTCAACCATCAGGAAAATCATGCCATAAACTTTATAAAAGAGAAAAGGGCTTCTGAGAAGCCAATTGTCAAAAAGCACATACTTATTTCATATGAAGAAAACTCAAAATGATCTCTCCTTTCCTTGAGTTCCAATCATTCATTATCTGTATTTTTCTCACAGCACTGACAATTTCTCCTTATTCTTCTAGTTATTTATGTTAATGTGTTATCTTCTTTACCAACATAGAAGATCTTTACTGGCAGGATCTATGTCTAAGTTATTCTCCACAAAGCCAGTTTCTTCATTTATGTTTTATAAAGAATCACTTCACCATCCTCTAAAGCCCCATGAAGGTTGCAGAAAGGTCAAGGTAATGAGGACTAGGAAAAGGCTATTTGATTTGTCCAGTTATTCACTAGTGTCTGACACTTATCACATGCTTTTATTATGGGTATTTTTATACACTTCTTATATTTTCCACTGCATCAAGTAAAAAAGAAATTTTATAAGCTCCTTGTGGGAAAGTTCCATATGCTGCTCATCTTTGTATCTCTCAAAGCTTTTAAATAGAATCTTGCACATAATAGGCACAGATATATAAGTGAATGACTATAAATCATATTAGAAGGATAAATAGCAGACAACCATAAGATATGACAGCTGACAGCTAAGAAATGCATTAGAATATAAAAAGACATTTTAAATTCATTAATCATTTATTAAATGCCTGCTATATACTAAGAGCTGTGCTAATGTACTAAGAAAAAAAAAAGACATATAATTTCCCTCAGGTAAATCATAGTTTGGTGGGGTAATCAGGAATGAAGCCAATAATTATAATACAAACTTATAAAAGATTGTGGCCTATTGATATATCCATTGCCTGAGCCTAGTCCAGTGCATGGCATAGTGGAAAAATATTTTTAAAATAAAAAATTATTTTAAACTAATAAAACCTTGAGTACTAAAAGAGGTAAGGTTACATTAATTGGAGCACCTCATTCTAGATAAATGAGTTATTACTCACTATATTACCATCATTTCTTAAATGCTTCCAGTCTAAATTAGATTGCTTTCCTAATATTCTCTTTGTGCTATATCCTAACAATAAGAAATATGAACGGTTATTTTAATAAATATGCATAATCATCTTTTAGGAGATGTTTAAAAATATACCTAAACGGGTGTGGATATTATTAATAATATTAATCATTTAAATTTTTTTATTTTCTTTCTTTGCAAGGCAACATTTCTTTTGGTATTTTATATAATTTCCCCCAAAATGTACTAAGTATTTTATTTACTGTTAGACAATTTCCAAGAGCTCATAGACCCTTAAGGGGCTACCCCAAATATTAGATAGATTATAGTAGGAGTACTAGCTGGCTATTGAAATATTCAAGCATAGCCTTTGAGAAAAATCTTACTCAACTTTTAGGATTCAGCAAAATAGCCCACTATTACCCTCTTTCTCTGGAAATGACTAGGATCTTAGGTGAATACCAAATAAATTTAATTTCCCTTTCCATGGATAATTAAAAGGTATAGTGTCTGTGAAAGGAAGAATTTCACCAGTATTTACAACCCTTGGAGTGTTAATGGACTCAATGAATTTAGCAGCTTTATTTAAGCATTGTCCAAAAGATGATGCGCAATAAGTAAATGAGCCTCACTTAGGTATCATATATATGGTGCTGTATTGCACAATAATCTAGCCATCCATTTACTATTATAGTTGATATTTGCCTAAAAAGTAACAGTAAGTGGCAATGTGTATAGCAGGGTTTACTCCATTATAGATGTACTAGACAAGGATTATATTAGCTTCTGAGGAACAGATTTTTCCTCAAAAGAATTATACATTCATTATAGAAAGTTTGTAATATCTGAAAATAACACATAATGTTATAACAACCACCCTCATTACCCCAAAACTCAGAATTAATGAGTGTCAACATTTTGGGGTATTTCCTTCCAATATGTATGCCTTTGTATGTCTGTATGCTTTATATGGTATATACAAGAACTTCATGTTCATGGTGTATAGATATATAGATATATAGATATATGGTATAGATAGATAAATAGATGGTGTATATATATATATATATATATACCTCAAACTATATTGTAGAAATTTCCTATCCTTAGATATAGTTCTAATTTTGAATCTTTACATAGAATTCCATAGTATAAATGGATCATAAGGTATTTAACCAGTGACTTACTATAAAGCTTTCAACTGTTTCCAATGTTTCATTATTAAAAGTAACTGTATAATAAATATGTCTTTTCATAGATCAATTATTTTCCTAGGATAAATTACTAGAGAAGAATTAGGAAAATGGTATAAACATTAATAAACATCACTAAATTGCTTACAGGAAAGGTTTTGCACTGTCATCAGTATAGTTTACGTATTTCCCTCATTAACACTGCATTGGATGGATGAATGGATGGATAGATGGATTAATGGCTCAATAAACATAAAGACTGATAAAGATGTATATAAATGCATACATAGATATATACACACATATATACATATAGACACACACATATTTCAATGGCTTATGTTAAAGAAGCCAAGGGGAATATCATTATTAATTTGAATTTCTTGCTTGCTGGTATGCATTTATGTAAATAGTAATTATATATTCTGATTTCTTATATTTTTTCTTAAACATTTGCCCATTTTTCTATTGATTATAGCATCTTCTCATTTTCTTAATGAACTGTAAGTGCTGCCTGACTATAAAAATATTAGAACATTATCTACCAAACAGGATTTTACTTTTATTATGAAAATTATTAAAATATACAAAAACTAGAAAGAACTATAAACCACAAGTACAATTATTCACTGTCCAGAACTAATAAATACCAACACTATCATAACTACTTTACAATTTGTCTATTTTCTTTAAAATAAATAGAATATTACAGATAGAGTTGAAGCTACTTTGTAGTCTTCCTCAAACCAATTCTCCTCCATCACTACCCAGAACCATCAATGATCATGAAATTGGTGTGTAAACTCCCCATGATGTTCTTATACAAGTATTCATTCAGTATTGTTTAGGCTACCTTAAAAATAAGTTAAATGCCCATCAACAGATGATTAGATAAAGAAAATGTGCTGTAAGTATACATATAATGGAATACTATTAAGCCATAACAAGAATGAAATGTCTCTTTTGCAGCAACATGGTTGGAACTGGAGGCCATTATCTTAAGTAAAATAATTCAGAAAGTCAAATGCTGCACATTTTCATCATAAGTGGAAAAAAATAATGTGTACATATGGACATAAAGTGCCAAATAATAGACACTGGAGCCATGGAAGAGTAGCAGGGTGGGAGAGGAGTGAGGGATGAGAAAATACCTAATGGATACCATGTACACTCTTCAGGTGATGATTACACTAAAAGCCCAGACTTCACCACTACACAATTCATCCATGTGCCAAAACTGCACTTGTTCCTCCTAAATTTATACAAAAAGTTAAATAGCATATGCATCATTCTTTGACTTACATTTTTGCTCAACATTATGTTTTTGAATTACATGTTAATAAAGATAATTCATTAATTTATACCAATCTATCCATGTTAATTATATAAAGATCTGTTTATATCATTTTAATTGCTATATAATACTCCATCTCATCAAGACATCATCATTTATCAATTCTCTATGATAAACATCTAAATTGTTTCCTATTTTTAGTATTGCAAAACTTGATTAGGCAACCAAACTTGTGTAGATGTGCATGAATTTCTCTATGTTATATACCTAAACATGAAGTATTGAGCCGTATAATATCAGCACTTTCAACCTTATTATATATTGCCAAATTTCTCTCAATTTTCTAATGCTATATTTAGAACTTTTGTATTTATGTTCAAAAAAGAGTTACTATAACTTTCTTTTGTTATACTTTGTCTCTTTTCAGAAACTATTCATTAATAGTTTCATAAAGTAAGTTGGGGAGCATATCCTTAGTGTCTAGACTGACATAGATTTATGTAATAGGGATTATCTATTCCTCAACTGTGTAATAAAAATCGCATCTACTTGGACCTGATACCTTTAGAATGGAGAAGAAATTAGGGCAATATTTTGTTAATTTCAGTTCAATTTCTCTAATGATAATCAGTCTACTGAGATTTTATACTTCTCCTGGTATCACTCTGATCATATGTATTTGTCTGGAAAACTGACCATTTGTTTAAACATGAAATTATTTCCTACATGGTAAAAGCCTGAGACAAGGGTTTCTGAGCAGATAATATATTTGATTGCTATTATCGCAGGGATTGGGTGTGTGAGATTGGAGAGGAGTGAAAGAAGGAAGGAAAAATAGCCTTTCCAAGGTTGTATTATTGAGTTGATCATGACTCAATACAACCTTGGAAATAACCTTATTTCCAAGGTTGGAAATAACCTGACCAAGAGGAGCTAGATTCCACTAGGGCTCTGGTGAAAAGCCACACAGAATACACTTTAGAATGGTTCACCATTCACCCAAAGCTCCTTTCCTCATGGGCCAAGGATGACCCCATGGGCTATTAAATCTCTCTTACTTCCAGATGGCATGGTTTCCTGCACATTGGAAGGAAAAATGAGGTGACCACAGCTATTAGGTAACACCTGTGCAAAGCCGTTTGGCACAGCAATGACTAGAGTAAAATGTGGCTTGACTGCATGGAAGATGGAGAAAGGTGTCCAATACATCATTTCATGGAAGTGTCAGGAAGAGATCTATATTATTTTAAGCTTCTGCAGGACACAAATTATATATATGATTTTAGTTTTCAAAATTATTTAGTCTTTTATGATATCTTCTATTTATTCTTATGTTATCTTTTTATTCCCAATATTGTTTGTACATTTTCCCTTTATTCCTTCTTCCCAGGTGTTTTTCTGGTTTAGCAGTATTTTCTACAAATTAGTTTTCAGTTTTATTGATTGGCTTTATTTTTTTCTATTCATTAATTTCTGTTTCTATATTTATTTTTTCTTCGTTAACTTTTATATATGTCTGTCAAATCAAACATTAGAATTTGTCATCCAGATTTTCTAAAGTTTATTTTCTAATCATACTTTCCTTCTGTCTTCACTTAATTGCTCTGTTTTCCTGTGGGGACTCCAAGTTATGTGGTTCTGGTGAACCTAATCTTGCTATAACTTCAGCCACATGAGTGGAATCACAACAAGGTATGGTCAAGCAGAGTATTCTTCTTCCTTACTCTTAAAGAAAGTTCAGGAATGGGCAGATAGCTCAAGTAGAGCTACCTTGTTCCCTAAGAACTGCTAATGTGGATGTTGTGAGAGACAGACTCTTATATGAGTAATTTTAACTGTACAATTGTTATGTAAATTGAATGCATTAATCATATATCAAATTAAAATGTTTGGTAGAGCACGTGGGATTTATTAGGCACCAATCTATGTTAATACTCTCTTCACTTCTCTGGTGATTATATACACAACATGCAAGCTAAACATCAAGAAAAAAAAATCCTCTTCACTTCTGCACATTTAAATATCTAAAGTAATAGTAGCATTACATCTGTGCAGGAATATTTATGTTTTAATTAACATTGAAAAGTTTTCTAGAGGGATTTGAACAGGTAATAGTGAAACTTAAGGCACTATATTTCGACTACACTTGTTACTATCTAAGATACCTGGATGACCAACTGCCCTTCAGGTTGACTCTGGCTGCTGTGGTAAATGAGGCAGTCAACTCTTATTCAATCTAACAGAAATTAGAAGCCATGAGGCTCAGGAAATGTGTTCAAGGTGGTTATGTTCTCTGAATTGCCCATGTATTTTCAATCCATTCAGGCAAACACTGCCATCAAGAAATCACTGTGCAATTTAAAAATAGGAAATCTGGGTGCATTTCTAAAATAAACTGGTTATCACAAAATGCATTTATGCCCATTTATCCAAAGGCAGTTTCAAACACAAGTGAAGTTTTGCCTTGCTTCTCTATAATTCAGAAATGCAGGCGATTCAGTAGACAATATGAAAAATTTTGAAAGTAAAATACAAATACCCTGAAAAAGTTTCAAATTAAGTATGAGTATCATCTATGCATAGGAGGAGTCAGGAAGAAATATATGTTATTTTAAGCTTCTATTGGGCACAAACCATAGCAACCATTAAATTATTCACAAAGTTGTAACTTTTCCAAAGCTGAAATACAGGTTTCCTGCCCTCATCACAATGAAAACTACCCAGAATTTTATATTTTTGCCAAATTGCAGTAATAAAACCAACATGGAGTGTTTGTAATAGGAAGTGTGGACATTCAATGATGGACTTATTAGCTACTTGTACACCAACAAAACCAATTCTCTATACAGCTTTAGAAAGGAATAATGGCTGATTTTCTTGAAGGATCACTGAGAAACCATTCAAAGAATAATAATAAGTCCAATAATACTTAGCAATATATTTGGCTTCAAATTTCTAGATTTAGCCTAAATTATCCAGTGTTTGCACTTATTTGAGCTAAATTAAATATACTATGCCTACACATAATTGAAAATTATAGTAAGTATCAAGCACATTTTTATTGTGCTAAGAAAATTTAACATGAGACCTACCATCTTAAATTTTTAAGTGTACATTACAGTATTGTTAACTAAAGGCACCATGTTGTATAGCAGACCTCTAGAACTTATTTATGCAGCAAAACTAAAACTTTGTACCCATTGTATAGTAACTTCCCATTTTCCCTTGCCCACAGCCACCAGCAACCACCATTCTACTCTGTTTCCATGAGTTTGACTATTTTAGCTATCTCATAAAAGTGAAATCATGCAGTATTGTTTCCTCTGTGACTGGCTTATTTCAGTTATCATAATCTGCTCTAGGTTTATCCACATTGTTGCATATGGGACAACTCCTTCTTCTGTAAGGATGAATAATATTCCACTATATGTACATACCACATTTTCTTTATATTTTCATTCATAGGTAGATATTAAGGCTTTTTCCACATCTTAGCTATTGCAAATAATGCTACAATGAACATGGGAGTGCAAATCCCTTCAAGATCCTGATTTCAATTCTTTTGGATAAACACACAAAAAGTAGAATTGTCAAATCATATGGTATTTCTATCTTTAATATCGAGGAACCTCTATGATGTTTTCCATAACTGCTGTACAATTTCACATTCCCACCAACAGTGTATAAGGGTTCCAATTTCTCCACATCCTTACCAATATTTGTGCTCTTTTGTTGTTTTATTAAATGAAAATCCTTATAGGTGTTAGGTGATATCTCATTACAATTTTGATTTGCATTTCTCTATTAATAATGTCAAGAACCTATCCATATATGTGTTGGTCATTCATATGTGCTAATTTTTGACAAAGATGCCAAAACTACACAATGGAGAAAATACAGTCTCTTTGGCATGTGCTGTTGGGAAAATGGATGTCCACACACAAAAGAATGAAATTGGACTCTTTTCTTACACCATACACAAAAATCAATTCAAAAATGGATTAAAGACTTAAACCTAAGACCTGAAACTGTAAAACTCCTAAAAAGAAAACATAAGGGAAAAGCTTTACAACATTGGTCTTGGCAATTATTAATTCTACATGACACCAAAAGCACACAAAACAAAGGCAAAAACAAGCAAGGGGGACTACATAAAACTAAAAAGCTTCTGCACAACAAGAGAAACAACAGAGTAGAAACACAACCTACGAAATGGGAGAAATTATTTGCAAACCATTTATCTGTTAAGGGGTTGATATCCAAAATATATAAGGAATTTCTAAAACAACTTAATAGAAACACACACACACACACAGAGCCCCAAAATAACCTGATTTAAAAATTGGTAAATAATTTAAATAGATATTTTTTCCCAAGAATCAGGCACATTAAGGCTTAGTCTCAGCTTTGATTTGTGTTGCCTTTTATGTATGGGTAAGTTTCATAAAAGGGATAACACCTGTGTATATTTTACTCCCCAGGGCTGTTGTAAAGACAGCTAAGTAAGGAAATGGTTAAACTTTTGGCCTAAAAGTGCAAGTCAAATTCAAATAAGACAGTAAACACAAACTCACCTGTTCAATATCTAATATCCATTAAAGGGAGGATCCAAGAAAATATTTGATGAATATACTTTGTCACTTCTTCTAAGGTTGCCTGCTATTATTTTTAAAGGGGGAAGGAGCTACCATATAGCATATTTTTATGCATAGTACCTCTAGAATGGGGCATCCTAGGTTTGAATACCTGCCCCAATACTTATTAACGGTGCAGAGTTTTAAAGTTGTTCATCCTTTCCAAGCCTCAGTTCCTGCTCTAAAAATGGACACACAAAAAATACTTCATTTAAAATGTTTTGAGGATTAAATGTTTTGATTATTTGAACATTGGTGAATGGCATATTATAAACACTAAACATATGACTAATTACATTATTATAATGATGTATTTGTAGAGTTCTCCAAGAAGCAGAACCATTAGGATATCTATAAAAGAGATTTATTATAAGAAATTGACATGTGATTATGGAGGCTGACAAGTCCCCAAGATCTGTGGGTTGAGTCAACAAACTGGAGACCCAGGAGAGCAGATGGTTTAGTTTTAGTCCGAGTCCAGAGGCCTGAGAACTAGGAGAGCTGATGGTGTAGTCCCAGTCTGAAGGCCAGCAGGCTCTAGACCCAGGGAGAGCCAGTGTTTGAGTTCAAGTCTAAAGAAAGGAAAAAGCTGACGCCCTAGTTTGAAAGCTGTCAGGCAGAGAAAACTCTTCTTACTTGGGGAAGGGTCAGACTTTGTTCTATTCAGGCCTTTAACTGATTGGATGAAGCACATCAACATTGGGTAAAGCAATCTACTTTACTCAGTCTACCAAGTAAAATATCAATCTTATTTTAAAATACCCTCATAGAAATACTCAGAATAATGTTTGACCAAATATCTGGACACTCCATGTCTCACTCAAGTTGGCACACAAAATTATCCATTACAAATGGATATTAATAAATTATTATACTATATATATACAATGCTACCATAATGTATTAAACCTGCAAAATGCATTCAAATGTGATGTTTCTATGTAATATCAGGCAACTGATTTGACTGAGGATTTTGTGTAAGAGTTTAGTAACATTTGGCTTTTTTAACAAAGTGCCCAGTTATTTGACAAATTCACTGTCCAGTCCTTTCTAAATAGTAATTTGGCTATGGTTAAACTGAGTGGAATGTTTATAACCTAGTAATTTTTAGAGAGGGGCAAAGCTCCAAGCAGAAATGGTCTTCACTATACCGTACTAGGTTTGAAAGTCTATGAACAATCTTCCACCATTAATCATAGATTGGCTCAAAGAACATTACTGAATATATATAACAAATAGAGCAATAAACAAATACCAATATTAAATTTTATTTTTATTTTTCATCAGCTCAAGTAAATAATTTAGAGTGAGAATTAAATGCATTAAAGAGAAAATATAATTTATGTGATGAAAAGTGAGAATTTTCACAGAAGTAGTGAGAGTAGCAAGAAATGTATGATATGAAAATCACAATAAAATTTTCTAAACTTTAATTGAAATTAATATTCCTCAGCATACCAAAGCTGCATTCAAGTTATTTTGTTTTAATTGACCACACTGTTGTTTCTACAAATTTTTCAACAAGTAGTCATGTGAATTTAAATTTTGTACAGAAGGTTGATTATACCATAATACTTAAAACATGGTATTAAAGGAATATTTTTTAAAACAATGTAGTATTGAACAATACCAAGAAAAATTATATACCTTTAAATCTAGAAAGTTGTCCTATACATGACAGAACACAATCTATTGCTTTTCCCTTGCTCTCGGTTCATTTGTTTGATAGATGAGCATTTCAGTTGAAAATAAAGGGTTAAGAAAATACCTAGAGAAGGCCTTGCCTCTGGCTCCTGATAGATTCTAAAATTGAACATTTTTTGGAAAAAACTTCCATTTTTAGTTATTCTAGGCTTTAATGGAGAGGTAATGTTTGGGAAGATGTGTGCATACATAATATTTTAAAACAAATAGCAAAATCCAAAGGCCTTAATAAAATATACAATCTAAACAAATGAACAAATAATAGCTATTGAGGTCTATATGACAGGCATTTTATCAATATAGTCTCTAATTGTCACATTCACAAGATAAGTATAAGCTATCCCACTCCCAAAACCTAGCCTTCCACCACACACTCAGCCTTCTCCCACTACAAATAAGAAATTAAACTCTGGGGTATTAAGTAAGATATTAAGGCTGAAGGCCATAAAGTAGAGTGGATTTGAAATGAGTTTCACACAGCACCAAAGCTCATTATGCCATCCTAACTCCAAAGAAATATTCAAGTCCCAGGACCACAAGCATACATAATATTCCTTTCTAAAACAGTGCAACATGTTTAAGAAAGTTTCCTAAAAACTCTGCTTCTAGGAAACCCAAACTATAGCAGCATGTATTTGTCCAGGCTTGGAGTTTGTATGTACAAATTACGAGACAATAGCGTACCTATTGCGTTGTAACCAGTTTTTTTTCACTTAACATAACACAATAAACATATTCCCACAGTTTAAACATTCTCATAAAACATTATTTGAGAGAGGTTGCATTGTATTCCATTGTATATGTCATAATTTAAACAATCTCCAATATTGACGTGTTCCCAAATTTTTGGTTCTAAACAGGATATTTATGTAGTCTCAAAGTATATTCCACAAGATACTTGCTAATTATTTTACACTAGAGGAACCTTGCAGGCACCATTGCAACAAAATGATGCCAGGGAACATGCCAGTAATGGGACCAATCAATTGCACGTGCCCTATTGATATGATGCATTAAGAATTGAGAATTGCTCCTGTGGTGATCCTGCCAAAAGTGCTTAAGCTAAAACTAATCATAAGAAACAAAAAATAAATCCAATGGAGAGACATTCTACATAATTACAGGCCTATATATTTCAAAACTGCCAATGTTGTAAAATACAAATACTCAAAATTTTCCCGATAAAATAAGACATTGAACACAATACAAAAAACAACTGAACACAATACATAATTCTAGTTTTCTTTGCTATAAGTCACTTTATTAGGACAATTAGCAAAAACACAATAACATCTATACACGAGATAATAGTATTATATCAATGTCAAGTTACTGATTTTGATAACTGTTATATGATCAAGTAAGCAAATTCTTATTCTTAGAAAATATCCAATAAGAGAAAAGGAATCACATCAGCAAGACATTCTCAAACAGTTCTGGAAAAATAAGATGGTATGTGTGTGGAGAGAGAGACATCTGACAGGTGTGAGATGGTATCTCAACGTGGATTTGATCTGCATTTCTCTAATGATTAGTGATGTTGAGCATTACTTCATATGATTTTTGTCCACACGTATGTCTTTTGCAAAGTGTCTGTTCATGTCTTTTTGCCCACATTTTTATGGGATTGTTTTTTTCTTGTAAATTTGTTTAATTCCTTATAGATGCTGGGTGTTAGACCTTTGTCAAATGTATAGTTTGCAAAAATTTCCTCCCAATCTGCAGTTTGTCTGTTTACTCTATTGATAGTTTCTTTTGCTGTGCAGAAGCTCTTAGGTTTAACTAGATTCCATCTGTCAATTTTTGATTTTTTTGTAATTGTTTTTGGCATCTTCATCATGAAATTTGCCCATTCCTATGTCCTGAATGGTATTGCCTAGGTTATCTTCCAGGGTTTTCATAGTTTTGGGTTTTACAGTTGTCTTTTTTTTTTTTTTTTTTTTTTTTTTTTTGTAAGTGAAAACTTTTTAATCATTTTAAAGCAGTCAAAATACAATATAAGATTGGTATCTTGGTATCTGAAAGTAGATGATTTTACCATATGCATTTTGATCTTTTACTATTAATTTTTAGTCTATGGTTAATTTAAAAACTAGTTTCAAACAAAGTTGTTTTCAAACATTGTCATTATGTCTCTCTGAAGAGTCATGTCAATAGTATCTCACCATTGCTTCTCTCCTCCACTCTTGTTCTCTTTGTGTTAAATTATGGTCTTGAGAAACCAGAGTGGGCATTTACCTCAAGCTTCCAATGGCTGCTGATATCTTTCTGCTCTTCTCCATAGCACTTGTTTTGTATTTTATTTGAAAAAGATCCTACAGTCAATCCATTTCCAAGATCCCTCTGATTTTCTTGAGATACTTTTGGTTCCTTTGTATTTGTTCCAAATGTTTCCAAACTAGTTCCTGGATCTGAGCTTTTTATTTCCTTTTCTATGGCTGCTTTTCTAAATTGATTGAAGAATTCACCTGAGGATTTCAGTATATCTGATGATTTCGCTGATTTACCTACACATTTCCATGAATCTGCATTCTTAATCTTTATATCCTTCTGCACAGGAACTTGACCTTCAGATTCTAACACTGTTGTGTCATTATCACCAGATGGATGTATCACAGTTATGCCATTCGAGAGCTGTTCAGAATCACCTGAGGGGAGGTAGAATTTGTAAAGGTGAAATGTTTTTCACAATCTGTAAATGTTCTAATTCTCGACAAATGCTAATTGGTGGTGATTTGGTGGCATTCCACATGAAGGTGTGTACCGTTAAGTCTTTGATCCATCTTGAGGTAATTTTTGTATGTGGTGTAAGGAAGCTGTTCAGGTTTAATCTTCTGCCTACGGCTAGCCAGTTGTACCAGCACCATTTATTGAATAGAGAATCCTTTTTCCATTGCTTGTGTTTGTCAGGTTTGTTGAAGATAAGATAGTTGTAGGTGTGTGGTCAGGTGTGTGGTCTTATTTCTGGTTTCTTTAGTCTGTTCCATTGGTCTATGTGGCTCTTTTCTATCAAGTAACCTGCTATTTTGGTTACTTGTAGCCCTGTAGTATAGTTTGAAGTCAGATAGCATGATGCTTCCAGCTTTGTTCTTTTGCTTCATATTGCCTTGGCTATTCAGGCTCTTTTTTGGTTCCATATGAATTTTAAAATAGTTTTCTCTATTTCTGTGAAGAATATCAATGGTAACTTAATAGAAATAGCATTGAATCTATAAATTGCTTTGGGCAGTATGGCCATTTTAACAATATTGATTCTTCCTATCCATGGGCATGGAATGTTTTTCCATTTCTTTGTCATCTCTGATTTCTTGATCAGTGGTTTGTAGTTCTCATTGTAGAGATGTTACACTTCTCTAGTTAGCTGTCTTCCTAGGTATTTTATTATTTCGGGGCAATTCTGAATGAGAGTTCACTTGTGATTTGGCTCTCAGCTTGACTGTTGTTGTTGTATAGGAATGCCAGCAATTTCTGCAGATTGATTTTGTATCCTGAGACTTTGCAGAAGTTGCTTATCAGCTTAAGAAGCTATTGGACTGAGACTAGTGTTTTCCAGGTATAGGATCATATCATCTGAAAACAGGAATAGTTTGACTTTCTTTCTTCCTATTTGGATGCCCTTTATTTCTTGCTCTTGCCTGGTTGCCCTGGCCAGAACTTCAAATTCTACATTGAATAGGAGTGGTGATAGAGGACATGCTTGTCTTGTGCTGGTTTTCAAGAAGAATGCTTCTATCTTTTGCCCATTCTATAATAATATTGGCTGTGGGTTTCTCATACATGGTTACTATGATTTTGAGATATGTTCCTTCAATAACCTAGTTTATTGAGAGTTTTTTAATGAATGGCTATCAAAAGCCTTTCTGCATCTATTGAGATAATCATGTGGTTTTTGTCTTTAGTTCTGTTTACGTGATGAATCACATTTATTAATTTGCATATGTTGAACCAACCTTGCATCCTGGGGATGAAACCTACATGACCGTGGTAGATAAGCTTTCTGATGTGCTGCTGGATTCAGCTTGCCAACATTTTGTTGAGGATTTTTGTGTTGATGTTCATCAAGGATATTGGCCTGAAGTTTTCCTTTTTTTTTTTTTTTTTTGTATCTCTACCAGGTTTTGGTTTCAGGATTATGCTGACCTCACAGAATGAGTTAGGGAGGAGTCCCTCTGCCTCAATATTTAGAATAGTTTCAGTTGGAATGAATAGTACCAGCTCTTCTTTGTACATCTGGCGGAATTCAGATGTGAATCCATCTGGTCTGGGAATTTATCCATTTCTTCTAGATTTTCTAGTTTAAGTGCATAGAGGTGTTCATAATATTCTCTGATAGTTGTTTGTATTTTTGTGGGGTCAGTGGTAGTATTCCTTATTTCTGATTGTGTTTATTTGAATTTTCTCTCTTTTCTTCTTTATTAGTCTAGCTAGTATTCTATCTATGTTATTATTGTTTTTCAGAAAACCAACTCCTGGAGTCATTGATCTATTAAATCACTGTTTATGTCTCTGTTTCCTTCAGTTCAGCTCTGACCTTGGTTATTTCTTGTCTTCTGCTAGCTTTGAGATTTGTTTGCTGTTAGCTCTCTAGTTCTTTTAGCTGTGTTATTAGGTTGTTTACTTGAGATCTTTCTAACTTTTTCATGTGGGTATTTAGTGTTATAAATTTCCCTCTTAAACATTACCTTAGCTGTGTCCCAGAGATTCTGGTGTGTTGTATTTTTGTTTTGCTTAGTTTCAAAGAACTTCTTGATTTCTGCCTTAATTTTTAACCTAGAAGTCATTCAGGAGCAAGTTATTCAATTTCCATGTAATTACATGATTTTGAGTGAATTTCTCAATCTTGCTTTTCTAATTTGATTGCACTGTGGTCTGAGAGATAGTTTGCTAATATTTCATTTCTTTTGCAATTGCTGAGGAGTGTTTTACTTCTGAATATGTGATCGATTTTAGAATAACTGCCATGTGGCAATGAGAAAAATGTATATTCTGCTGTTTTGAGGTGGAAAGTTCTGTAGATATCTATCAGGTCCATTTGATCCAGTGCTGAGCCAGGGTTGCTAAATATCTTTGTTAATTTTCTGTCTCAGTGATATGTCCAATATTGTCAATAAGGTGTTAAGGTCTCCTACTAATATCATGTGGTAATTTAAGTCCCTTTGAAGGTCTCCGAGAACTTGTTTTATGAATCTGGGTGCTCCTGTATTGGTTGCATATATATTTAGAATAGTTAGATCTTCTTGTTGAATTGGACCTTTACCATTATATAATGCCCCTCTCTTATGATCTTTGTTAGTTTAAAGAAGACTGTTATGTCAGAAACTAGGATTGCAACCCCTGCTTTTTCTATCTTACATTTACTTGGGAGATTTTCCTCCTTTATTTTGAGTCTCTGTGTATCATTGCATGTAAGATGGATCTCTTAAAGAAAGTATATTAATGGGTCTTGGTTCTTTTTCCAGCTTTCCACTGTGTGTCTTTTAATTGGGGTATTTAGCCCATTTACACTTATGGTTAGTATTGATATGTGTGGATTTGATCCTGTCATCATGAGGTTAGCTGGTTATTTTGCAAACTTGTTTATGTGGGTTGCTTTATAGTTTCACTGGTCTGTGTACTTCAGTGCTCTTTTGTATTGGCTGGTAATGGTCTTTCCTTTCCATTTTTGGTGCTTCCTTCAGAAGATCTTATAAGACAGGTCTGTTGGTAACAATTCTCTCAGCATTTGCTTGTCTAAAAGTACCTAATTTCCCCTTTGCTTATGGAGTTTAGTTGGCGAGACATGAAATTCTGGGTTGGAATTTTATTTTCTTTGAGATTGTCTGCAATATTGGCCCCCACTCTTCTGGTTTGTAGCGTTTCCACTGAGAGGTCCACTGTTAGTCTGATGGGCTTCCCTTTGTAGGTGACCTGGCCTTTCTCTCTAGCTGCCTTTAACATTTTTTCCTTCACTTCAACCTTGAAGAATCCAATAATTATATGTGTTGGGGGGATCTCCTTGTGGCGTATCATACGAAGGTTCTGCATTTCCTGAATTTCAATGTTGGCCTCTTTGGCTAGGTTGGGCAAGTTCTCATGAATGATATCCTAAAAATATGTTTTTCAAATTGGTTCCATTCTCCCCATCTCTTTCAGGTACACCAATCAGTCATAGATTCGGTATCTTTACATAACCTCATATTTCTTGTAACTTTTGTTCATTCAGTTTCATTCCTTTTTCTCTGTCTTGTCTGCCTGTCTTGTTTCAGAGATCTAGTCTTCAAGCTCTGAGATTCTTTTCCTCCGCTTGTTCTATTCTATTAATATTTATGATTGCAATATGAAATCTTCTATTGTGTTTTCCAGCTCCGTTTGGTTGGTTAAGTTCTTCTCTGTACTGGCTATTTTGTCTGTCAGCTCCTGCAATGTTTTATCACTATTTTTAGCTTCCTTGCATTGGGTTACAATGTACTCATTTACCTCAGTGAACTTTGTTCCTATCCATATTTTGAATTCTACTTCTGTCATTTCAGCCATCCTAGCCTCAGCCTGGTTCCAAGCCCTTGCTGGAGAGGTCACATGGTCATTTGGAGGCAAACAGGCACTCCGTTTTTTAGTTTTCTGTGTTCTTCTGCTGATTCTTTCTCATCTTTGTGGGCTTATCTACCTTCAGTCTTTGAGGTTGCTGACATTTTAATGATTTTTTTTTTCTTTTACAGTCTGGCTACCTTTCCATAGGACTGCTGTGGTATGCTGGGGGTCCACTCCAGTCTCTTAGTCACCTCAAATTTCCCAATACCTGGAGGCATCACCAGTGAAGGCTGGAAAAATAACAAAAATGACAGCCTTCCCCTCCCTCTGTGAGCTTTGCATCAAGGAGGTACAGACATGTTTCTGGCCCAAATGCTCCTGTAGGAGGTGGCTGGAGACCCTGGATGGGAGATCTCACCCAGACATGGGAAATGGGATGAGGGACCCACTTTAAAAAGTAGTCCGGCCACATTTTTGTACAGCAGCTCTGCTGTGCTGGGGCTCCAGTTTGAGGCCGTGGTCACCTCAGACACTCTGAAGCCTAAAGGCTAGAATGGCTAAGTTGCCCAAACAGCAAAGATGGCAGCCTGCCCCTCCTCCTGAGAGCCCTGTCCCAAGGAGCTAGCTGAAACTTCTGTCAGCCAGGCAACACCAGTGGAAATAGCCAGAGACCCCGGTTGGGAGACTCCACCCAGTGATGAGGAACAGGTTCGGGGACCTGCTTAAAAAGCAGTCTGGCCACACTTTCATGGGCCTGCTATGTTGTGCTGGGGGGCCACTTCCACCCCTGGTTGGCTTGGGCTCTCCAAAGCCTGCAGGCTGTAACAGCTAAGTCGCCCAAAAAGCAAAAATGGTGACCCACCCCTCTCCTGGGAGTTCTGTCTCCAGGACTTTTCAAATCCCTGTCAGCCAGAAAACACCAGCAGGTGTGGCTGGAAGCCCCAGTTGGGGGTTCCACCCAGTGAGGATGAACAGGATCAAGGGCCCAAGTAAAGAAGAAGTTTGACCATGCTTTCATAGAACAGCTGTGCTGTGCTGGAGTACCATTTCTGCCCCTGTCAGCTTGGACTTTCCAAAGCCTACAGACTAGAATGGCTAAGTCACCCAAACAGCAAAGATGGCAGCCTGTCACTCCCTTTGGAAGCTCTGTCCCTGGGAGAACATCAGCAGGGGTGGCTGAAGACCCCAGTTGGGAGATCCTGCCTAGTGAGGAGGAATGGATCAGGGACCAGCTTAAAGAAGCAGTTTGGCCATACTTTGGTAGAACAGCTGTGCTGTGTTGGGGGGATCCCTTCCACCCCAGGTCGGTCCAGACTCTCCAAAGCCCACAGGCTGAAATGGCTAAATCAGTCAAACAGCAAAGATGGTGGCCCACCCCTCCCCCACAGGAGCTCTGTCCCAAGGAGGCACAACATTGCTACCAGTGTCTGGCTAGAATTCCAAACCAGTGGGTCTTATCCTGTGAGGTGCCATGGAAGTGGGATCCACAGACCATTGCTGCTTGGCCCCCTGTATTCAGCCCCTTTCTTAGGAGTACTTATGGGGGTCTAACCTCCTGCTTTGCTGGAGTTTCAGTTACTATTGCTGGGAAGCCCAGAGCTGAAGTCTCTAAAGCTCCTGGGTCTCTGCACATGCCTAAGAAGTTGCTCTGCAGGGACTCAACACAGTTCTGTGTGTCAGACTGAAGGCCCTAATGGAGTGGGTTTCAGAGGGGATCTCTGGACCCAAGAGTTGCAAGATCTATGGGGAGAAGTGTGGTTTCCTGGGATCACACATTCACTCACCACTTCCCTGAGTGGGGGAAGTTCCCTTGGCTCCATGTCACTCTCAGGTAGGCCATCGTCCTGCCTTGCTTTTCTCCATTCTTTATGGGTTGTCTCCTTAATTAGTCCCAATGCGAGTAACTGGATGTTTCAGTTGAAGCAGGGTGCTGTATTACTCACTCTATTCATTCCTCTCCATGAGAGCCCCACACCTAAGCTGCTTCTAGTCAGCTCTCTTAGACACTTCTTCAATAATAACACTATAAAAACTTTTCTTCTAAAGAAAAAATTGACTTCTAAATATGTCAAAATTCTCTAAATTTCCTCTAAAAAGATCTGACCTCCAAATATGCAAAACTGCCAAGATATAGTTATATTTATTAATAAAATTTTGTTTATTATTGAGCATTTTCTTCTGAACTGGAAAAGCTGTAGTATAACAACTGCCAAAAGAAAGTTCTAATATAATTTAACCACTAGAGTCAAGGAAAAAAAAAACTATTGTCTAATGGTTTATTGATCTACTTGATTTTATAATACATTGATTTTATATTTTATCTGGTATAGCCCTGTTTACTTCAGACATATAAAGGAACAATTACCACTCAGAGGTTTCAAAATTCATGCTTATACTGTAACCGTGGATATGAGGACCAGAAGACTTTTCCCAAAAAAAATAAGAGGATTTTATGGCCTCAGCTAAATTATTATACAGTTTATAGACTGTAAACTCTTTAGGATTTATTTTCAACCTTCTTGTTTTTCTCATCATTATATTAGCCTGATTATATCAATGCAGCTTTTGATAAATATTAAACAATGAAGAAATGATTCTATGTCTTACCCAATTTACAGGTAATAAAATAATAGGTATTCATTAGTTTTTACATTCATGTAGTAGTAACTATATTTTTAGGGAAACCTATATTTCCCCTTACTTTTAATTCAAGCTTTGAGCAACATGGTATAATGGGAAAAAAATGCAATTTAGAGATAGAATACCTGGGTGCAGTCCAGGTAAATGGGAATGGATTTACGTAATAATAAATAAGGATGGAGATAGGGGAACTAATCTAGCTTGGGCTAGCCTGCAACATGGTTTAAATCAGTGTCTGAGAACGTGTAAATCTTTGACAAGGGAAACACAGAAGTTTTGTTTTTTTTTATGACTATACCATCTTTATTTAAAATTTCCAAAACTTGGAAGCAACTAAGATGTCCTTTAGTATATGAATGAATAAATAAACTGTGGTGCATCTTTTTCTTAACTTTTAAGTTAGGGGGCTGAATGCAGGTTTGTTACATAGGTAAACGTGTGTCATGAGGGTTTGGCATACAGATTATTTCATCACCAAGGTGTTAAGCCTAGTACTCATTAGTTTTTTTCCCTGATCCTCTCCCTCCTCCCATCACCCTTCAATAGGCTCCAGTGTGTTTTGTTCCCCTGTATGTGTCCATATGTTCTCATCATTTAGCTCCCACTTATGAGAACATGCAGTATTTGGTCTTCTGTCTTGTGTTGTCCGCTAAGGATAATGGCCTCCAGCTCCATCCTTGTCCCTGCAAAGGACATGATCCTGTCATTTTTATGGCTGCATAGTATTCTACGGTGTATATGTACCACATTTTCTTTATTCAGTCTATCATTGTGGGTATTTAGGTTGATTCCATGTCTTTGCTATTATGAACAGTGCTTCAATGAACATATGTGGAAAGAGAAGGTTGTATGGTGTTTACACCGATATATACATGTCAGATTAGTCGGCAATTTACCCTTTTATCTTAAAGTTTTTTTCAAGTTTGACTTAAAGGTTGTGTTAATCTCTTAAAGTGAACATGGAAGTTTTCCCTTTCAATGTATGTTCTGGAGTAGTTTAAATCACTAGTCCACTAACTACCAATATATGTAACGTAATGATCTTATCATTCATGATTAAATAGAACTTCTCTGGTACTTCGTGGGCAGTAGATAATTTGAGATTTATGTATTACTTTTATAAACAGGAAAAATTAAATATACTTCAAGGATCTAATAAAAGCTATGGATGCTTTTCTACTACCAAGACCAATCATAAATAATCACAAACTTGGATGTTCAATTCCAGGGTGGCTCATAGAAGCCTTAAAATATGTGCACAGAGTCTCTAAAGATCCATCAGTCATGGTTTAGGAAACTTTTCTTTGATCTTTCTGGATTCTCTTTATATTTTTAGCTTGTTCTTCCCCTTAATGAAAATTTTGAGATGTTTACTAACTAGAGTGTAGGTCATGTTCTCCTAATTTAAAATATCTAAATCTGGAATGACATCAGCAAAATTGCAGACTAGGAAGCTCCAATCCTTTGTTCCCCCCATGGAAACATCAAAAACTACCAGAAACTAACATAACATTATTAACTGAATACCCACTTAAAGAAAAGCCAGATTCAAACTGGTGGAAAATGCCATGATATTTTTGTTCTCCTCTGCCCCACCTCCTCCCTTGCATAGCACAATCTTGATCTGAATGAAATAGTAGCTCAATTCCCAATTATCTCCCACAGAGAATACTTTATTTGCAGTCTTCTAACAAGGGCTGCCTTGGACTGATTTCAGTTTCGCCTAACTCAGAGCTCATGCAGGAAAGCAGCAGGCATTGCTTTCAAAAGCTGCAAGAGAACTACAGACCTGTAGATCTGTGGGACAAGAAAATATAGGTGGAGACATACAATGAACCATCTAATGTCCCAAAGAGAAACTGGATGAGACATTTTGGAAAACTAAGACATTCAAAAACCAGCTATATATACAGGGGATTTAAAAAGCCACACAGAGGCCCAAGCAAAACATACACACAGAAAAGACTTAAAAAGACCTTCAGCTATCACCAGGCTGATCCCAAGGCTCAGGGCATGCATGCCTGACTAATTATGCAGGACTCTTCAAGCACAGAGCAAATCTGTAAAGACTGGAAGAGGTGGTTGTTTTTTCAAATGCCCAATTATCAACACAAAAATAATAACACAAGGTATAAAAAGAAACAGAAAAACATGTTCATTCAAAGAAAGAAAATTAATTGGGACAAACTACATCTGAGTATTAGACTTACTAGGCAAAGACTTTAAAGCAACTGTCTTTTATATGCTCAAATTACTAAACGAAAACACAAGCAAAGAACTAAAGGAAATTTTAAAATATTAATATATAAACAAAATGAGAATATCAACAAAAAGAGAAATTTTAAAAGTAACCAAACAAAAATTCTGGAGTGGCAAGATATAATAACTGAATTTAAAAATTTACTAAAGGGCTTCAACAGCAGGTTTGGGTAGACAGAAGAAAAAAAATCAGTGAACTTGAACATAGGATATTCTAAATTATCAAGTCTATGAAGTATAAAGGAAAAAGAATAAATAAAAGTGAACAGAGTCCACAGGATTCATGAAACACCATCAAGAGTATCAATATACATATTATGGGAGTCTCAGAAGTAGAAGACATAGAAGGACAGATAGCATAATTGGAGAAATAATAGCAAAAACTTCCTAAAGTTGATAAACAACATGAATTTACAAGCCAAGAAGTTTAATAAATCTCAAGTGGTAAAAACCTGAGATGCCTACACTGAGATACATTAAAATCAAACTGTCAAAAGCCAAATACAAAGATAACCCTGAAAGCTACAAGGGAGAAGCAGCTTATCATACATAAGACATCATCAATAATAATATCAGCTGATTTCTCAACAGAAAATGTGGAGGCCACAAGGCAGTGCGATGATATATTTAAAGTGCTGGAAGAGAAAAAGTGTCAATGAATAAATCTGTAATTGGCAAACCAGCCCTTCAAAAAAGAGGAAGACATTAAGACATTTCCAGTTAAACAAAAGCTGAGGGTATTCATTATTATCATAACTGCCCTGTCCTTTGGGTTGAAATGAAAGGCCCTAAACAGCAACTCAAAGTCATATGAAGCTATACACATCTCTGGTAAAGGTAAATACATGGGAAAATACAAAAACCAGTATCATTGTACTTTTGGTTTATAACACCACTTTTGTTTTCTATAGAATTTAAAAGACAAATGAATAAAAATAATTATAATCATAAATCTATGTTAATGTGCACATAGTATGTAAAGTTGAAATCCATAATATCGAAAACATAATAGTGGAGGCAGGTAAGAAGCTATTAAGGAATAGAGTTTTTGTATGTAACTGAAAGTAAGCTGGTATCAATTCAAAATAGATTGCCATAGCTTCAGGATGTTATATGTAATTCACATGGTAACCACAAAGAAAATATCGATAGAGTATATACAGAAGGAAATGAAGAAGGAATCAAAACATATTACTATAAAAAATCAACTAAACACAAAGGAAAATAGTAACAGAAGAAATGAGGGACATAAAGCTTTAAGACATACAGAAAATAAAATAACAAAATGGCAAATATAGTTCCTTCCTTATCAGCAATCACTTCATAAGTAAATGAATTAAATTCCCAATAAAAAGGCATAGATTGGCAGAATAGGTTTTAAAAATATTAGTTAACTAAATGTTGTATACAAGAGACTGACTTTATACCTAAGGACACAAACATGGTGAAAGTGAAAGATGTGGAAAGATATTCCATACAAATAGTATCCAAAGAAATCCAGGTAGCTATCTTAATATCAGGGACAAAAAATGGACTTAAAATCAAAAACTGTAGCCGGGTGTGGTGGCGGGCACCTGTAATCCCAGCTATTCAGGAAGCTGAGGCAGAGAATTGCTTGAACCCAGGAGGCAGAGGTTGCAGTGAGCCGAGATTGCGCCACTGCACTCCAGCCTGGGCAACAGAGTGAGACTCCATCTCAAAAATAAATGAATAAGTCAAAAACTGTTATAAAAGACAAATAAGCATATTGTATATTGATGAAGGAGTTAATTCACCAAGAGATACAATAATTATAAACATATACAAATCAACATCAAACTTCCAAAATACATGAAGCAAACATTTACAGAATTAAAGGGAGAAATAGGCTGATTCACAATTACTGGATAGTTTGTCACTTCACTTTTGATAATGGATAAAAAACCCAGACATAAGATCAACAAGGAAACAGAGGATTTGAACATTATAAATCAATTTGGCCTAACAGACATATATACAGCCCTCCACCCAATAGCATCAGAATACAAATTTTTCAGGTGCACAAGGAACATTCTCCAGCACAGGCCATATTTAGACCATAAAAATGTCTTAATAAATTTTAAAAGATTGAAATTATACAAAGCTCTTCCAGTCCCGATGGAATTAAACTAGCAATCAACAGCAGAAGGAAAATTAGAAAACTCACAAATATGTGGAAATTAAACCACACATTTTTAATAACCAATAGGTCAAAAGAAATTACAAAATAAATTAGCAAATATTTTGAAATAAGTGAAAACAAAAATACAACATACCAAATTGCATAAGAGACAATGAAAGCAATGTTAAGAGGGAATTTATAGCTGTGAACACCTACCTTAAAAAGGAAGAAAAATTTCAAATTAATAACTTACATCTACACCATTAGGAACTAGAAAAATTACAAACTATAACCAAAACAAGCAGAAGGACGGAGTAATAGATTAAAGTGGATAAACATAAAATAGAAAATAGGAAAACAATAAAAAAAAAAAGAAGTCGGTTCTTTAATAAAACATGCCAGTCTTCACCTAGTTTGACTAAGAAAAAAAGAAAGAAAACTCAAAATATTAAAATCAAAAATGAAAGTGAAGCCACTCTTTACTGGTCTTACATAAATTTTTAAAAAGGGGCCGGGCACAGTGGCTCACGCCTGCAATCCCAGCGCTTTGGGAGGCCAAGGCGGGCAGATCACCTGAGGTCAGGAATTCGACACCAGCTTTCCCAACATGGTGAAACCCCATGTCTACTAAAGATACAAAAGATTAGCTGGACTGAAGGTAACACTTCTTAATTCACTCTCTATGAGTCCATCATTACCCTGATACCGAAACCAGTCAAAGACACTGCAAGAAAAGAAAACTGCGAGCCAATATCCCTTATGAATGATGGTGCACAAATCTTCTACTATTAATAAATACTATCAAACCAAATTCAGCAGCATATTAAAAGGATTCTACAACAGGAACAAATAGGATTTATTACTGGAATGCAAGGATGTTTCAACACATGAGAATCAATGTAAACACATGTAATACACCAATATAGTACACCTAAATATAACAGGTAATACTATAAATTCTTAGAATAAACAGAGGGCAAAAACTTCAGTGACATCACATTTGAGAATGATTTCTTGGATATGACACCACAAACATGGGCAACTAAAGAAAAAAAGTAGATAAATGGAGTTCACCAAAATTCAAAACTTTTATGTACCAACAGATACTCTGAAATGAAATAGTAACAACAGAATGGGAGAAGAATTTTTCAAATAATACATCTGATAAGGGTTAAGATCCAGAATATATAGAGAACTCCTACAATTCAACAACAACAAAAAATTCCAAAAATGGACAAAGGACTCAAATAGACATTTCTCCAAGAAGATATACAAATGGTCAATAAGCACATGAAAGATGTTCAACAGCACTGTTAGGAAAATATAAATCAAAAGCACAATAATATACTATTATACTTCACATCTATTAGCATGACTATTATTTTTAAAAAACAGAAAATAAAAAGTGCTGATGAGAATGTGGAGAGTTTGGGAGCCTTGTGCATTGCTGGTGGAATGTAAAATGGTACAACCACTGTGAAAAACAGCATACCAATTCCTCAAAATTTTAAACAGATAATTACTGTATAATCTAGCAATTCTTTTGGGTACACATGCAAATGAATTAAAAGCAGGGACTTAAACAGATATTTGTACACCAATATTCATAGCAGTATTATTCATAAAAGCCAACATGTGAAACAATCCAAATGTCCATCAATAGATGAATGTATAAGCAAAACATGTTACTTACATACAATGGAATATTATCCAGCTTTCAAAATGAATAGAATTTAATATATTCTAAAACCTGGACGAAGCTTGAAACATATGCTAAGTGAAATGAAATAAGCCAAACACAAAAGGAAAATTACTGTATGATTTCACTTATATGAGTTATCAAGAATAGTAAAATTAATAGGAGCAGAAAGTAGAATGATGGATATCAGAGACTGGAAGGAGGTAGATACCGGGAGTTATTGTTTAATGAGTACGGAGTATCCATTTAGGATGATGAGAAAGTTCTGGAGATAAATAGTTGTAATGGCTGCACAACAATGTCAAAGTATTTAATGTCACTGACTTGTACACTTATAAACAGTTAAAATGGTTAATTTTATGCATATTCTACCACAATAAAAAATTATCTTAGACTTACTCATAGATACCAGGAAAAAAATCTCTATATCTATACAAGACATAACATGAAAGAAGCTTGAGAAAGTGCTCATTTTGTTGGTTCTCAACATAATGTTAGTCATATTTTCTTAGCATCTTTACATTTACATGATGCCTATAAATGCACGCAAGTGTCCTCCTTTATAGCATGCTCAGCCACAAATAACGACAACCTAAGGACTTGGATAATCTAGGGACAAATGTTAGGAGTGGGTGTTTTTGCTTTGTTATGTTTGCTTTTTGCTTGAATTTTCACACACACAACTAATTCAATATTGTTTTAACAATGGTAGATTTAAAAAATAGAAACACTGTTTTCAATCTAGAATGTTGTTGCATTCATTTTATCTTGAATCTTCATAAACATACAAAGCAATGTTCTACTTACTATATCACTGCTCCCTATCTTTCTTTTCCCATTGTTATTAACCAACTGGTGTATGGACTTGCACAGGTTATTAGCATAATTTGCATGGTTATAAACTTAATTTGCTCTAGTACAGAGGAAACTAATTCTACAAGTTTCCCCCAAACAGTACATTTGTGCTGCCTTCCTTTCTTACTTTAAAGCCTAATAATGTTACATATGTGGAGACAATAACACCACACATCTCATTAAGTTGTGAGGATTTAATGCAAGAACAGAATACCAAGTATTTAGCACAGTGTCTGGCATTGTAATAAATAAGTAGTAATTCTCTTCCAACCCTGCCCCTGCTGTATTATACCATGTCTATGATGGCCATATGTGTTGGAATTTTTAGCATTCTTCTAATATCAGATATGTTGTTCTCCTAACCCCCATCATATACTTCTATAGATCATAATCCTCAAATCAGTATTTAGAAAACAGAGTATTTATTGATATGATATATACCCCTTAAACAATAATAATACTCAATTTTGAGTACTTAGTATGTTAATTATGTAATGTGTTCTACATACACTGTCATTTAATTCTCCCAACATCCCTATGAGATGGATGGTATCATTGCCATTTAAGAGATGAAGAAATTGAGAGACCTATTAGCTTGGCCAGTGTCACACACTTGGTCTATCCAGGTCTCCTGACTTCCTATCTGGTGCTTTTTCCCATCGCCTCAAAGATTCATAGTTCTGGCTAATGACATACATGAAAACACAGGCTTTTTAAGTGGTGCTAGATATTTATTTAGTTGTGCTCTGAACAAAGGAAGCTAGCAAGATTTATGATGGAATCATTCTTACACAATAAACACATTGTGGTACCTCATTTTCCTTGTCTCTAAATTAGGATTGATTTATTTCACATGGTGGTGAAGACTACTCATTGGGGAAATTGTCAGAAGAAACATTCATATTTGAAGAACAAATTCTCAGAAATATAAAATACAGATACAGAGCAAGATACCCTGAATACTTGTACTTTGAAAAGGGATTGACAAGAAAAAGCTTGATGTTGAAAATGGCTCAGTTATAATCAGTTGCTGAAGTTATTCTGACAATCAGGTACAATGCAGAAGGGCAGACATTCTCAGGAAAGGTTAAGGTTTCCTTGGTAACTATCAAATGCATTGTTAATATCCCCCTAGGAACTTTTTGGTCAATAAGGACTGAAGTGCCAGAAAACTATTTTTAAACTATCTTTTGAGTTAATTCTATTCTCTTTTCAAAATTCTTTTTTCCTTAAATTTACTTTAATTGCTTAATTAATGGTTATTTGGTGAAGGTTACTGAACAGTTTGCTGAAGGAAAGGTTTTGACTCTTTCTGTCAAATAGCATTAAATGATGGCAATGAACAGGGAGTGCTTAGGAAAAGATTTAAGCAAACTCTAATGCAAAGGGGGAGTAACCCATAAGATATTCACCCAAAGTTAACAATTATGAGTTTCTATCTAAAATTATTAATATTCATTATAGAATTTTCATATTTGCAAACGTCTTAGTAATTCATTTGTATTGGTTATTCCACATGTCAATCCAACCAAAACTTTCAGTGACTATTCTCATTTTATGGATAAAAAACTTGAGATCAATTACAAATAGCCCAACTTGGCCAGGTAGAGTGGTTCATGCCTGTAATCCCAACACTTTGGGATGCCAAGGCGGGCAGATCACTTGAGGTCAGGAGTTCAAGACCAACCTGCCAACATGGTGAAACCCTGTCTCTACTAAAAATACAAAAATTAGCCAGGCATGCTGGTGGGCACACTAGCAGGATCCCAGCTACTCAGCAGGCTGAGGCAGGAGAATCACTTGAACCCAGGAGGCAGAGGTTGTAGTGAGCTGAGATTGTGCCACTGCACTCCAGCCTGGGTGACAGAGTCAGTCTCCACCTCAAAAAAAAAAAAAATACCAGATTTTCTTTGACCGTTTATTAGTGGGCAATCATTAACAAGTATGGATCAGAATCAAAAGAGTTGAAATAGTTATTTATATCATTAGAATTGGTATATCATAGTACTTGTCATTCCATCAAGTAATACTCGACAGGATTCTTAGTACCCCAAGAATGTGATAGTGAAAGGCAAAAGATTTATACAATCTGAAGAGAAGCCAGAGTATTACTTGAGGGATGGATACTCCACTTACCCCGGATGTGATTACCATGCATTGCATGCCTGTATCAGAATATTTCATGTACTCCATAAATACATACACCTACAATGTACCCACAAAAACTAAAAATTAAAAATTTTAAAAAAGAATGTGACAGGGGACAAGATAAATCAATCGAGCCTCTATACAAACCAATAACACATGAGAATATTTAGATACCCTGTGATTTTAAAATAATTAATGACAGTTTCATTTATTGCTACCTTCAGTCGAGTCATTGGTATTGATAGAGTCTATTCTCAACTTTACAAAGGAGGAGCGGTTATTTTAAATTATATCCTTCAAGAAATATACTTTATATTTGCTTTTCTTAGTCCAAAAGCTTTTCTTAGTATTGAGGACATTAAAAATATAGTTATTAGTTATCTTTACTAAGCTGAATAACTTTGTAACATGAGTTGTATTATTAATTGTTACTGAATATTGCCAAGAATATTCTATTGATTTTTAAAACTATCTAGTACAAAAGTAAGTATCTTAGAAAGGTAACTGAAAAAAAAACTTCAATAATGCAATTCCAGGCTTACATCTATGTCTAGTGACATACACCATAATACAGTAGAAAAGAAAAATAGATGGACAGAAATAAACCTATAAATGAATTGCATAGTTCTTTAAGAATAACCTTGAGACAGATATTACTTCACTTATAAGTGGTCTTATCTCCATCTCCTTCTCTTTGTCTTATAAATCAGTATGAAAATACTTACCTGCTTCCTGTGTTGGAGCTTTCTTCTTATTTTCTAAAAATAAATTTTCTTCAACCAATTTCTATGTCTGGAAATCAGCACTTACGGAACTGTAAACAATAAATGATTTTTTTAAGATTGGATGTTGTATCACTCATCATCAGAGAAATGCAAATCAAAACCACAATGAGATGCCATCTCATGCCAGTCAGAGTGGTGATTATTAAAAAGTCAAGAAACAATAGATGCTGTTGAGGCTGTGGAGAAATAGGAATGCTTTGGCACTGTTGGTGGGAACGTTAATTAGTTCAACCATTGTGAAAGACAGTATGGCAATTCCTCAAGGATATAGAACCAAAAATTTCATTTGACCCAGCAATCCCATTACTGGGTATATACTCAAAGGAATATAAATCATTCTACTATAAAGATACATGCATATGTATGTTTACTGAAGCACTATTTACAATAGCAAAGACATGGGACCAATCCAAATGTCCATCAGTGATACACTGGATAAAGAAAATGTGGTACATATACACCATGGAATATTATGCAGCCATAAAAAGGAATGAGATCACATCCTTGGCAGGGGCATGGATGAGAATAGAAGCCATCATCCTCAGCAAACTAACATAGGAACAGAAAACTAAACACTTCATCTTCTCACTCATAAGTGGGAGCTGAACAATGAGAACACATGGACACAGGGAGGGGAATAACACATACCGGGGCCAGTCAGTGGGTGGTGGGGGTGAGAGGAAGGAGACCATTAATGACAAATAGCTAATACATGCAGGACTTAAAACCTAGATGACAGGTCAGTAGGTGCAGCAAACCACCATGGCACATGTATACCTATGCAACAAACCTACAGGTTCTGCACTTGTATCCTGGAACTTGAAGTAAAATAAAAATAAAGTAAAAATTAAAGATTCAACGTTTTAATTACTTCAAAATATAACTTCTCTCAAAAGTGCATGTTCATTTCAGCACCTGGTATATGCAGGATGCTAACAAACAGAAATTAAGCAATCAGAAATAACCATGTTGAGGATACTGGCCTTGTTATATTTTTTCTCTTCCTCAGTTTTTATAAACAGGAATGAAAAATCTAATGTCCAGAGTGACTGGGAAAAGGGCCAAAAACAACATAAAGGTAACAGTATTACACTGAATATTTTCTGACTGCTCTTGAGGAAAATGAATCCCATGTACAATTTAGCCCTACAAACACAAGGCTTCAACAACAAAATACTCATCATCATAATCACCAAAATCATTTCACATGACCAGTATGGTCACCTTTTCACAACAAACTGGATAGACATGATTGTTGCCTACAATGGTGCTATTTTCCTATCACATAAACATCAGGTACAGTGCCTACTACGTTGTGGTTACTTAGTAAGTGTTTGTTCTTTCTCTGCATGCTAAGTATACCGCTAAGAACTTCCAGTGGTTGGCCACTCTTCTTGCCTTGGCATGCTTTGATCAAGATAATACAGGTTGATTGTGATCAAGGTAAGAGAAAATGGAAAGCATGGTGTGGTAGCTAATCATGGTAAATGGGTAGAAAGTATGATCTGGGTAAGCAGATCACTAGACTTGTGGAGGGCTAGTTGGGCAACTGAAAAGGGAACATAAAGAGAATGAGGTTCAGAGGACAAAGAAGGAATTATGACACCATAGCAAGTATTAGTACATCTAAGGAAGGTCAAGGCCTAGGGGAAGGGCACATTCCTCAGTCACATTTCCTGGTCATATAATGTACTGAATAATAATTTATACTAACTAAATAGTCCCTGACACTGATAATTCTAAAGCATCTGCCACATGCAATCATCTTCTTCACAAAACATCCAAAAGAGGTTTCCTTTGAATCAGCCTCCATGTTTTGTTATGAGACCCGAACCTCGCCACACTGATTACAGTTACATACTGGTCAGTTACATAACTGACCCAGAGGCAGCTGGACCTGAGGGGAGAGCAGCAGCTTATAATAAAGTGACAAGGGAGCTTGGCCCATCCGGGGAGTTTGTGTTAGATGCTAGTACTATCTCAAGTATGAAGATAGGCTCATCCTTGAATGAAGCCATGATATCACCTGGGGATTTGAAACTCCAAACACCACAGAAAAGGTCAAGAGACGAGTATAGACAGAAGCTGAAAGATGCGTCAAGAAAGGCAGGAAGCAGAATCCACACGGCAGGGAAAGCGATGAAGTTGAGAGCTGAGAGCATTTGGCAGCAATAAACAGACAGAATTATGGTAGGAAGAAGTAAAAGCAGAAGGCAGAACCTGAATCATGAGAATTATCTTACTACTTAGAGCTGCTTTTGGTGCAAGAGGGTTATATAGTATCCTAGACGAGATTTGCCATCTCTAAGGATGAATTGCCAAAGTACTGAAATAGTTTCTTCTGCTTCCTTACTTTCTGACATATCTTTACAACAGCCCACACTGCCTGAGGAAAACTGACTTGTACTGTTCCTTGCAATGTGAAGTTACCAACTAAGAACACACCTAGGCACAGATGAGAACCACATAGTCACTGTTTATAGCCTCCTTATCACTGTGCAGGTGCTGTCTGTCAGAGATGGAAGGACAGACACCACAATTCAAGTTAGAGAGACCTAAGTTAAGTGTGCCTTTGGCCACAGAGTAACAGAAAACCCTGGCCTAAAACAGACCTTTGAAATGAGTGTTTTAAATCTCACATACTAAGAAGTCCATAATTAGGCCTTGCACTGGTGTGGTAATGTCAAGGCTTTGCCTCTCCTTCTCTGTGCTCCCCTAGTTCTTGCCCTTCTCTGGCAGTAGAACTTCCCTTTAGGCTTGTAGCATGATGCTGGCGAAGAGGTCTGAGAAGCAAATGAAACCATTTCCAAAAGCCTTTCTGGAATTGGTGTCGTGTACTGGTGCCTAAAGCAATCAATTTCTTCGGTGGAGGCAGAATGGGACTACGCAGGAGCCTCTCTTACATCAATTGTAGAACCCACGTCCTATATGGTCTGTAATCGGGATAAGCCCCTTATTAACAAGGATTTATAACCTGGACAAATATGGGCTCTGTTTTAGAAGAAGGGAAGGATGAGTTGAGAACACATATTGGGTGCAAGCCATCACGGTGTCTGTTCCAAGAACTGATATAATTTGGGATTTATCCCTCCCAAATCTCATGCTGAAATTTGATCCCCCAGTGTTGGAGGTGGGGCAGACAGGGGAGGTGTTTGGGTTGTGGAGGTGGATCCCTCATGAGTGTACTTAGGGTTTCATTCTGATGATAATGAGTGATTTATAGCTGGTATTGTCTCTCAGGAGATCCCATTGTTAAAAGAGCCTCACACCTCCTCCCCTCTCTCTCCTCCTCTCTCGCCAGGTGATGCCTGCTCACCTTTGCCTTCTGCCAATGAGTGGGAATCTTCATGAAGCCTTCACCAGAAGCAGATGCTGTGTGCCATGTACTCTCATGTATATGTTGCAGACCCTAAGACAAATAAATTCTTTTCTTTATAAATTACCCAGCCTCAGGTATTCCTTTAAACAATGTCAATTAGACATAGAACTACATCAAACCATACTTGAAAGCAGAAAAAGAAGGGGATCACTGGACATCTTTTGTGAAGTTTCTGAAGCACATAACATTACCTCCTATTTTATTTCTACCTGTAACAACACAAGTTTATGACAACAAAGTAATGTAATTAGAACACTGTCTTCCTTGTTATTATGTTGGTAGTTTTCAAATTCCGGTATACCAATTTTCACAATTATCCAGCCACTGCCCCATATTATTAACTTACAGCATTTAAAGCTAATAGCCTAGCAACCAAATTACTGTTCAATTATCAATTCAGTGCCTATATGTGAGTCACCATGTTAGGTGCTAAAGATAGAGAGGTACACAAGGTACGTTTCTTTCCCACATAATCTAGCACACGTGCTCAGTATCTACTTGCAGAGGA
Organism: Ateles fusciceps; assembly: GCA_036589455.1. Classification (NCBI taxonomy): domain Eukaryota; kingdom Metazoa; phylum Chordata; class Mammalia; order Primates; family Atelidae; genus Ateles; species Ateles fusciceps. The sequence goes on along the minus strand of JAZHEH010000134.1, from coordinate 885,685 downwards.
GCCATATCTTCACTCTCCTTGCTAGACAATATGAAAGAGGCTTATTCACCATGGCATCCCCGAGAATCTAATGCGTGGTTGATATATATTGATTGTTGAAGGGATGAGAAACACAAAGAAATAATAAGGTGAGTGGTGAGAATAAGGGACCAAGAGACTTAACTTGTTAATTATAAAAGTAATAAACATTGGTTTTATTGTTTGGTGTTGCTCATAGAACTTATCTCTGAAAGCAGTTTAATAGAAATTTAAAAAAACATTTGAACTGGGGGATATTTATTTTAATGTTTATCTCATCCCAGTGTGATTGATTACTTTTAAGGAAAACACTGATTTAAATGTGAGAAGTTATGGCACATTTGTCAACAAAAAGAAGTATTATTACATTTATTATACTCAAGCCTTAAGATTGCTTCTAAAAAGAAAAACTAGTATTCTAGTGAGAGTTGCAAATCTGCCACTTAGAATGACCACATGCGGGAGCTGTGCATAAGACGGGAAAAGCTGTTTTTCTGTGGATTTGGGATCAAGCTAGAGCCCTGTGTACCTTTAAGTATGGCCAAGCCAAGGCTTTAAGGCTTTCTGACAGTGAGAAGCAGGAACATGGTCAAGGTATCAAAGGATGAAAATTCCAGTGTAAATCAAGGCTTGTTCATAAGCAGTCCTTCCCTTTGCATAACATCAGGACTTGAATGAAACGACTTGGTACTTAGATAAGATGGGAGCTCAACTTAGCCTTTCTGCTTTTGAAGGCAAGCAGAGGAGACAATAAGTTATTTGCTACATGGCAATCTGCATTAGCAAAAGGCAGAGACTTCCATAATTCTCTTCCTCGGAGAAATTATCAAGTGTCCCTAGCTAACCCCCAAAACACTTCTTAAAAGATGCCTGTGAAAATTCTCCCTAGGCAGAACACCTGTCAATGAATCTATCTACTGAAGATATTCATCCAATTCTCATTTTGCTTTGTCATAAAAAGTAGGGTAGAACTATGAAGAGTAAGCTAAGAACTATAGATCGTATTACTAAGCACAATTTTCTATATTATTCTTTTTTGAATTTTTCCATAAGTTATTGGAGTACAGATGGTATTTGGTTACATGAGTAAGTTCTTTAGCAGTGTATTTGAGGATTTTGGTGCATCCATCATCTGAGTAGTATAACTGCACCCTATTTGTAGTCTTTCATCCCTCACCCACCCCCACCCTTTCCCCCAGTCTCCCAAAATCCATTGTGCTCATTCCCATGTCTTTGTGTTCTCATAGCTTAGCTCCCACATAATAGTGAGAACACATGGAATGTTTGATTTTCCATTCCTGAGTTCTTTGACTTAGAATAGTTTCCAATCTCATCCAGGTCTATGTGAATGCTGTTAATTCATTCCTTTTCATGGCTCCAGTAGTACTCCCTTCATATATATATATACATATATATATATATATACACACACACACCACAGTTTCTTTATCCACTCGTTCACTGATAGGCATGTGGGAAGGTTCCACAACTTTGCAATTGCAAATTGTGCCACTATAAGCATGCATGTGCAAGTATCTTTTTTTGTATAATGACTTATTTTCCTCTGGGTAGTTACACAGTAGTGGGATGGCTGGATCAATAGTAGTTCTACTTTTAGTTCTTTAAGGAATCCCCACACTGTTTTCTATAGTGGCTGTACTAGTTTACATTCCCACCAACCATGTAGAAGTGTTCCCTGATCACTACATCCATGACACATCTACTGTTTTGTGATTTTTTGATTATGGTCATTCTTGCAGGAGTAAGGTGGTATCGCACTGTGGTTTTGATCTGCATTCCCTGACTACTGGTGATGTTGAGCATTTTTTCATATGTTTGATGTCCATTTGTATATCTTCTTTTGGGAATTGTCTATTCATATCCTTAGCCCACTTTTTGATGGGATTGTTTGTTGTTGTTGTTTACTGATTTGAGTTTGTTCTAGACTTGGATATTAGTCCCTTGTCAGATGTATAGATTGTGAAGATTTCCTCTCACTTTGTGTGTTGTCCGTTTACTTCTTGTAACTTTTCCCTTTGCCATGCAAAAGTTCTTTAGTTTAATTAAGTCCCATCTATTTATCTTTGTTTTTATTGCATTTGCTTTTGAATTCTTGGTCATGAAATCCTTACCTAAGCTAATGTCTAGAAGGGTTTTTCCAATGTTATTTTCTAGAATTTTTATAGTTTCATGACTTAGATTTACCTCCTTAATCCATTTGAATTGATTTTTGTATAAGGTGAGAAATGAGGACCCAGTTTCATTCTCCTACATGTGGCTAGCCAATTTTCAGCACCATTTATTGAAAAGGGTGTCTGTCCTTTCCCCATTTTTTACAGTTTGGTTTGCTTTGTCGAAGATCAGTTGGCTGTAAGTATTTGGATTTATTTCTGGGTTCTCTATTCTGTTCCATTGGTCTGAACATGCCTATTTTTATACCAGGTTACCATACTGTTTTGGTGACTATGGCCTTATAGTATAGTTCATAAATCAGGTAGTGTGATGCCTCCAGATTTGTTCTTTTTGCCTAGCCTTGCTTTGGCTATGTGGGTTCCTTTTTGGTTCCATATGAATTTTTAGATTGTTGATTAATCCATTTACATACACTTTTAAAAAATCTTATAATATACAAATTTATAATTTTAGTTAATGAAGTACGGTATCTGTGGTAAATTTCCAAAAGAGTGCGAAACAGATTCTTGGTTAGGAATGCCACATTATTTGATTAGGAAAGTCGAGTTTTAACTTAAATATTTTCATTTACAGCACCATTTCTAGAATAAAATTTAAACATATGCCTGGCAGTTTCTGTTTTATGTTTTGAAGTTAAAAATAAATATTTTAAAATCTACAACTTATGTAATCATACACCGCATAATGATGTTTTTGTCAACATTGACTAATCTTATGGGATGGTGGTCTCATAAGATCATAATGGAGCTGAAAAATTCCTATCACCTGGTGACATTATAGCTGTGCTAAGGTCAAGGAGCAATAGGATTGCTAAATATGCCAGGGACTATTCGAGGTACCAGGACTACAACAATGAACTTGACGAACAAAATTCCTGCCCTTCATGGAACTTATATTCTAGTTGGGGTTACAACATTTTGGCCCTTACTCACATGTTTATGGTAATGCTGGTGTAAACAAACCTAATGTACTGCCAGTGACATATAAGTATGGCACATACAATTATGTACAGTACATAATACTTGATAATGATAAACAACTATGTTACTGGTTTATTTATTTACTATAGTATACTATACTTTCTATCACTATTTTACAGTGTACTCTTTTGACTTATTTTTTTTTAAAGTTAACTGTAAAACAGCCACAGATCCTTCAGGAATTATTTTAGAAGAAGGCATTGTTATCATAGGAGATATGATATTGCCCATGAAGACCTTCCAGTGGGACAAGACATAGCGGGAAGACAGTGATATTGATGATTCTGACCCTGTGCAGGCCTACGCTACTGTATTTGTGTCTTCATTTTTAACAAAGAGTTTAAAAAGTAAAAAAATAAAATAAAATATTAAAAATAGGAAAAAGGCTTATGGAATAAGGATATAAAGAGAAATTTTTTTGTACAGCTCTATAATGTATTTGTGTTCTAGGCTAAGTTTTATTATAAAAGAGTCAAAAAGTTCACAAATATTTAAAGGTTATAAAGTAAAACAATTACAGTAAGCTAAGGTTAATTTATTATTGAAGAAAAAATGTTTTGGAAATTTAGTGTAGTCTAAGTGTTTATAAATTTCTACAGTAGTGTACAGTAATGTACTAATATCTTCACATTCATTCACCACTCACTCACTGACTCACTCAGAGAAACTTCCAGTCCTGCAAGTTCCATTCTTGGTGAGTACCCATACAGGTGTATCATTTTTTATCTTCTAAACAATATTTTTACTATACCTTTTCTACATTTATATATACAAATACTATTATGTTACAATTGCCTACATTGTTCAGTATAGTAACATGCTGTACAGGTTTGTAGCCTCGGAGCAATAAACTATATCTATATCTAGATATAGATATACACACTATACAACTATACACACTAGGCTATATCTAACCTAAGTGTGTAGTAGACTATACCATCTAAGTTTATGCAAGTACACTGCACCACAACAAAATCAGCTAACGGTGCATTTCTTGGCAGGACATAGCTCCATCATTAAATGACACATGATCAAAAGCAAGAAAATAAATTTATTTGAAAAAATTTGTTCTTATAACCAAGTTGATTTATTTGTAGGTTTTGATACCTCTTCCTCCTCTGTCATCCTCTCCCCCTCCCTCACTGTCACGCTACCTCTTCTCCACATCCCCCACTTTTACCTTAGTTAACAAGATATTATAAAACATCCTTGACCAATATGCTCTTTGGCATCACTCACTGATTTATTATATATTTTCTCCTCTTCACTAACCCAACTGATTGAAGCCCCCTCTATTTAACAGTAGATAGCTCTATTTGATTGCAGTCCTCTCCATTAATGAGGAAGTATAGCATTCCCTAAATTATTTCTACCTTCATGGAAAAAAAGATGAAATGTTTTGGCCCTAACTTTGAAAGTGAAAAGAGCTTCTGGAGTCTGGAATCAATGCCTTCCCGAGTACCTCTTCCTTCTTTCTGTCCTTCCTTTTCCTCATTCATTCATTCAACAATTTTTTCATTTGTAAATATGCCAGGACTATTCAAGGCACCAGGACTACAACAATGAACAGGACAGACAAAAATTCCTGCCCTCATGGAACTTATATTCTAGCTGGGGTTACAAGCAATAACCCAAATTTAGAAAAAATAGAACATTTTATATTTTACATAGTAATGCGTGCTAAAACCAAAAAATAAAGCAGGAAAGGGGGATATGATGTATACGCATATGTTTGTGTGTCTGTGTGTCTGCGTGTGTGTGTGTGTGTGTGAGAGAGAGAGAGTGTATGTGTGTGTGTGTGTGTGTGTGTGTGTGTGTGTCAGGGACACGGTGGAATTTTAAATAAGATGGTATCCAAGGCCTCAGTGTAAGGGTTACAAGTGAGGAAACATATCTGATGGAAGTGAGGAAGCTTGAGCAATTATTTTGGAAGAGATTTCCAGAAAGAGCAAGATCTAGTTAGGATACTTTTCTAGAGATAATTCTTTGCTCCACTGAAGTTTGAGAGGTTGTGACTGAGATAAACAAAACTATTTATCCAGCAAGTAGTAAGGTACTCCCCCTTCACCTATAGTAACCTAGGCCTCTCCCAACTCCTCCCAGAGTAATCATCACTCCTTAAAGTCTTGCATCAAAGGGAGCTGTGCTTGCCCCCGAAGACACTCATAGAGATAGTACCAAGACCCTCTCTCTGCCATTCCGTATTAGATAATTGTTTTCAGGTAGTATTTTTCAGCATGCAATTTACACTATCACCTATAGGTTGTGTGCTATAGATAACTGTTAATTAGACAAAGACTCTAATCTTCCACTTGTCCAAAGATGAAGTAAGTATCCAGGCAAACAGGCTTGTTTTCTCTGAAAAGTACTAATTAAGTTGGGCCAGAAAACTTCTCAACATAAAGAGAACCTAGTGACCCACCAAACACAGCTTGACAAAATGCTCAGCTATGTGATTGTAGCTTAGTCATTAACACAAAATAGTTATACTTACATGTACTTTTTGTTAAAACAGTTGTCAACACACTGAAAAGTGTATACATAAGAAAAATGTCAAGTATCAATTGCAGATGAGAATTGGGGCTAACAATATGTATCTAGAGAAGAGTGAAGAAATCAATGGTTTATAAGTATCTCTTACTCCCCCCATTGTTCTTAAAAAAGCTTTGTGATGGAAGAGATTTAGCCAATTATGGAATTTTTTTTCCCCTGAAAATATATCACTTCTAGTTTGTATTATCTTCTGCCAATAAATATGTGGGTATAATAATCTGTAACAGAATTTTTTTCAGCTATTGATTGTGTTCCCCACCAACCACAGAACTTCCACCTCTAATTGTCTCACAGTAATCAAGTGTGAAATCACCAGATTAAATGAAGAGGAGAATACATACTTAACTCCAAGGTAAATTTAGTAACATACAATCAAATCCCACATAATTAATCTAAGAGTAGAAAATGAAATCATGTACCTTGTCCAAGATCACAGAAGAGATTCTGACGAAGCAGAATGTTCCTAGAAGAGTGAACACAAAGGTTCCAGTTAACTGAGCCAGCCATATATTGATCGTCTTTTCTATCCTTACTGTATAACTTTATGTTTTATGTTTCCAGGTAGTGAGACAACAATCTTAACCGAGAAATGCTTCTCTAATGAGGAGTCCGCACAGGTATAAACTGCATTGCTTCAAACCTATGTCATGTCTCAAAAAGGCACCATACTGTCTGCTCAAAGGCACTGAAATAAAATGAAAACACAAATATATTCCAAGTCACGTGAGTTGCAGAGGGATGAAATGAAACCACCGCTGCACTAGTATATGGATTAATGTTGCCTTTTGCTGTCAATTCCAGCAAACACTACATCAAATTTGTTGCTAGGGCTGATTCATGTTATAACGTTCACTCTAGATGTTTTGTCTCCAGAAAGCCTATTCCACACTTTACGAAGCTGGATAGACAAGAGTTATGCATAACCTCAGAAAAGCTAAGGGACATCACATTCACTGGTATGGATCAGTGGTCAAACAGTTAATTATTTTCCTTACAGCAAAGAAGGAGAGATTTTTCCATTTGAAGATTTTTTTACCCTATATACAACAGATTTGGGGAATGTACTGTATACTGTGCATCAGTTGGTTAAAAAAATCACTGCAATCAACCCCTAAAACAGACATTGCAGAGGCTTATTACATTATTTTTAATATTTCTAAAATTCTATAAAAGAACAGATACAGTTTCAGTTAAAAACAAACTCAAAATCCTAGGAGTACGAATCATTAAACATGCATACATAATACCCAGGACATCCCCTCAAAACATTGGGATGAAAGAGGCTATGGTTTCTATAGAGAAATGCAAAAATCAAGAACACTTTTATTTGAAGTGCAGGCTACCAGAAGCATAGGCTTAAGGGATCCTAAAGCAGCATAAATCAGCCAGGCAGGCTGAAACCAACTGACCTACCTGTCAGGACCAAAACAGAAGGCACTGTGGAGGTGTATGGGGGAAATGGGGGAAGTGCATGGGGCCAACAGCATGCCACTGTAAATGCGCTGTCGCCCTGCTGTGCTGCAATTGCAGAGATGGAGCTCAGGGAGATGGAGAAGGATACTTGCTGCTCACCCACTTAAATATTAAGAAGTAGTCAAATAGTTCTCATCTTAGCCCTATGCTTGGTTACCAAGGAATGCCATAGGGTATATCAATACTGTTGGGGTTAAATTCGAAAAGTAATCCCAAGTTACTGCTCACAGAGGCTGAATAGACCTTTTAGAAACTTTGGGGCCAGCTATAAACCTTTAAAAAGGTAAAAATTTAAATTATGTTTCCTAAAAAGGGTTTATGTTTCGTTTGGTGGTGGTTCCTGTTGTTTCTGGCAGTGATAATGCAGGTAATCCTGTAGCCAAGAAATTTTGCAACCTTCCCACTAGGAGGAGCTACAGGAACACAAGGATCGAGACTTTGAAATGCTAGGGCTCTGGTTGTCAGGTTATAGTTTATGAGAAAGTATTTTCCAATTTACTTCAAGTAAGCACTGGTCAGGACTATTTTTAGAGCTCCACAAATACAATCCAACTAATCTCACCCAATACCGTTTGAGCATCTACTATGAGCAAGGCTCATTGCTCGAAGTAATGAGGGGCATGAAGATAAGTGACCTGCAACATCTGCTCTCAAATAGCTCCACTTTTCTGGACCATGTTTCTCAAAGTGTGAAACATAGATAGATACCTCAGACCACAAAGGCTCCAAGGTTCCGAGGGCCCCAACTCAGATCTACTAAAGCTGAATCTTGAAGGATGGGCCCTGAGAATCTACATTTTTTAACAATGCACTCACATGCATTTAATGCACCCTGCACTCTAAAGTTTGATCATCACTACCCTAGACCAGAGGTGGACTTACCATGAAACCAATTGTTAGATACAGTGATCTACAAGTTTCTCTTCAAAGAATCAGTATATCAGTATGTTCAGCTCTCTTATTCTTTAATTCTCCATTTTAAAGTTTAACTTCCTTTTAGTTTCCATAAACAACCTTTCCACCAGTTCTAATCAGTAGTTCACATCTGTTCTCCTGGTCCCCTGCTCCGTCCTGACTCTTCTGGTCACCTGTTCCAGTCACATGCTCCGGTCACTTGCCCGGGTCACCTGCTTTGACCCTAAGTCACCTCTGGTCACCTGCTCTGCCCTGTCCCATAATGGTCCTTCCCCGCCAAACTACCCACCCCTGCCACTCTGGCTCCGTACTCCTGCTCTCTTTAAAACAGCCAATCAGAATTAGCTTAGACTGTGCAGTCTAACCTTAGCCAAAGGGAAATGACACAGCAGTAGGGGCTACCTGCATCAGATAAGAACCCCTTCCCCTCCCTTGTCCAAGTGCACACTCACCGTTGCTCCATCTGTGTAGACACGTCCTTCTATAAAAGTAACTTGCCTTGCCGAGGAAATTTATATTCAAGTGCTACTTTCTTTTGTCGCACCAAAAATTTACGTATAATATATAATGAAGCTTTAGGGCCCCCAACTTGCCCAGATCCCTTCTAAGAATCTTCACGAATTTTTTACCGGTAAATGTTTGTTGTTTTTTAAAGATTCCTTCTCTAAAGTGTGTAAATTTTAAGTACCACAATACCTGGATGCACCTCTGCTTTGGGTCATACTTGCAAAACAAGTCAGACTCAAATCAGTTAAATTATTAGCTAATAAGAAATCTTATTATTCCCCCTCTCCTTGGAGTATTTGTATTTTAGCAAAGGTCTTCTGAGAAACTGAAATCTCCAAGACTCAAAGGTATAATAAATTCCCCCAACAGAGGAAATTCTGGTACCATGCCCAGCATTGGAAAGAGCAGAGGCCCTTACCAGCACACCTCAAATCAAACTGGGTTTGCAGCAGACCTTTTGCCTTCTTGTGAGGCTGGCCATGGACCTCCAAATCCAGGACCTATTCAAGGAAGTTTATTAACATGGAGGTATTTGTGCCTGCTACCCCTTTTTCCATCCTGCAAAATACTAAGGAAGCAATGTGGAGACAGGCTTAATGAAATGATATTCTCAACTGGTAAGTTTGCCTGCAGCCAAATATGACTTGCTTAGAAATGTAGAAGCCATCTCCAGCAGTATAAATTAACTGGATGATAGGGTGACCTGTGTTCTGAACAGATGTCTCAGCTTACTAAGGCACACTGACATTAATTCAGACAACTGAAACATACCACCTCACAAGTTAAGTCTTAAGAGGAATTTTGTCCTTGAAAGGTTAACAAGAGGGAAAAGAAGAAGGCTGGGACATTTGTCAATTCTCATCCAGAAAAGGACCCCCAGACCTATTGGTGTGAGTGATGTAAATAGGACTGTTAAACAATGCATTTATGTAAACATAAGATTTTCTTTGTACTGAAAAAAATGCTATCACTGAGAGAGAACTGAATACAAAAGGAAAATTTTGGGATTGAAAATAACATTTGCGGTACTTCAAGGAAATTATTTAATTTGAATTTCAAAACAGAATTGTATGGAAACTCACTGCTATTACTTAGGCTTTGTTTGAAATTAGATTTGGGTTTCTATTTGCACTGACAGCATACCATGGTGACCAGAGTGACCAAAGGGTCTCTTTTCCACTCTGGCCACCATTCTAGCACCCTAATATCTAAGATTTGCTAAAATGGCTCAAACCCAATCATCTCTGTTTTAATGATTATTGATGCATCTTAATCACTTCGCAGACCTTACCAAATTAAATTACATTATTTTTGTTCTGCATATTCCAAAACACATCCACTTTTCCATATTCAAAAATAACATGATTGCACAGTTAACAGAACTTTTGTTTTAAATTTTATTTCTGTGAAGGCAGCATTCTGCATCTTAAACTGTGTTCCATGGAACAACAGAGCCTGGCATGATATTGTTATTTTTTTTTTTCTTTTAGAGACAGGGTCTTGCTCTGTCACCCAGGCTGGAGTGCAAAGAAGCGATCATAACTCACTGCAGCCTCCAACTCCTGGATTTAAGTGACCTTCCCAAATACCCTCCTGAGTAGTTGGGACTATAGGCATGCACCACCATGCCTGACTTTTTCTTTCTTTTTTTTTTTTTTTTGAGAGAAAGGGTCTCACTATGTTGCCCAGGCTTGTCTGGAACTCCTGGCCTTAAGCAATCCTCGTGTCTCAGCCTCCCAAAACCTTGGGATTACAGACGTGATGGCTCATGCCTGGCCTGGCAAGATGTTATTAATAGAAAACCCCTCTACCACGTATTTACAAACATTCAAAGAGTCATAGATCAAATAAATTAGAAAAAGAAGGCATAATCTATCTCCATCTAGGAGAGTCACATTTCTTATTAGCACATGAAATACTATGATAATTTCTGTAGTAACAAAGAAATCTATTTAACTTCACTTAACATAGGTCTTCTTGCTCTAAAGTCCCATTTACTAACTTCTCTGGGTTTTCCCCTCAGCATTTGGATGGTTTGGTATTCATGCCTTGGGACAACATATACAGCCATGGTAGAGCTGTGCTCCTAAGTCCTAGTCCAGCCCCATGGAGTTCATCTGAGCCTTCCTTAGCTTCCATGCCAGGGAATAAGGATCAGAGAACTGATCACTCATTAACATAGAATCTCCCTATGCCCAACCTCACATATCTACTGACAGCTGGATACAGTTGTTTAAACAGCCTGTAGATAGAAAACAGATTGTTTCTCTGTGGGAAAGAAAACCCATAGGAGCCAGTGTAAGAAAAGGTAAACTGTTTAATTTGTGTTATAAAAACTATATAAAATGTAGGTTTGAGATTTATGGACAGATCAGGAGATGGATTTGGTAGTTTAAACACCCATTATCGTGCTTCCTATGATAGAACCAAACCAACATTATGGCTTTACATTATACAAAACTGAACAAACTAACCTTCCAGTTTCTGAACAGAGCTGAGAAGTATACTTTGGGAGACCAAATGGAAAACACTGCATGGTAAGCGAATTAGCCCTTCACTATTTATTAAAAACAAACAGGCAGTGTTCTGGATTAATTCAAAAGTAGATGAATAAAAAGCAGTATCATACTTACTCCTGTTGTTACTTTAGCCTTTTTCAAACTCAACTCTCGAACAGTTGGCTCAACAGTCCTGATAATGATTATATCCTTTCACTTGGTGTTTGTGTGTGCTTTTCTAAATGTTTTAACTCCAGTTAAATCTCTACGGAATTTTACTAGGCTCTCCATCCCTGCTTTTTTCAACTCATTTTAATGGGTTGGACAGGAAAAGCCCTGTTTCACCTCAAAACACACAGTACCCAACCCTCACATTTCCCATTAATCAGTGGCCATCTGAGTCAGTCCTCTCCCATCCCCCACTTCCCACAACAAACTTCAGAGAGAGAAACACAAGGAGGGTGGCCAAAAACATTATACCATACTACTACCATTTTGGTAACGCACCTATAATGACAGGGTGAGATCTGGAGAGCAGACTCCCATGAACCACCTTGGAAATTAAATTACCAAAAGCAATAAAGTGACAATTAAGTGGTGTCAAGCTCTAATCCAAGGGCTCCTAATCTCTGTACCATAGATGCCTGAGAGGCTAATCAGTTCTTACAAAGATTTTGCCAATCCATATATATAGGAATCTAGTAGCTGTGTTACTATTTTTGAATAAATGCAGGTATTTTATGGTTATTAATGAAACATAAATTCATTAAAATAACACTGAATTCATGGAAGATATATGATGTTACAATAGAAAAACAGAAAAGGAAAGCATTTTCTTGGTGGCATTGGTAAATGGGGTGTTGTTCCAAAAAGTATTTTGATACATACAAGAAATCTTCCTTAAAAATGTTGGGAACAGCTCCTCTGATCTATTGAGATAATGGCAAAAGTCAACTATTTAACAAATGCATTATCTGATAGATTTGTAGACAATATGTTATACAAAATGTGACAAAATGCACTTTAGTCTTACTGTAATAAATAGGATAAGAAGTGAAATGTAATTTTGTTTTTAAAACAACTGTGGACATAAGGCCTCTAGGAAATGTATGGTAAAAATTGTTAAAAGCCTTCTGCAACTGCATAATCAAAAATCATTTCATAGAACAAATGTATTCACATTACTATGGCAACCCAAATGCTAAGCTTGTAATTTAGGCAAGTAAAAATCAATAGATTATCTAATTAATACTTTCCAAATTCTATTTAGCCACATAAATGTCATTCATATGGAACTACTCAATTTCTACTCTTCATTTTTGAGAATTCTGCTATAGTTTCTGATTATTCCAAAGACTTTCTCATTAATCTAGTCTCTTATAATTTATTATATATTTAAAAAAACTTTCTTGGCATGAGGCCAACCACAATTACAATGATTAACTCATATAGAAACTTACATATATCTGACCCTAGATTTCTATTTTGAACTCTATCTTTCCTAGGTCTGGCTTCTTTTAATGAAAAACTAACGGGAAATGGGGGAAAGCCTGAATCTACAAAGTGAATAAACAAGGAAATTTTAAAAAGATGGAAGTGAGAAAATGCAAAGGAAAGAGAAACTGCCAAAAGAATAAATCACAATAAGTGGACGACCTTTGGACTTTACAGTTTCATACACATACATACACACACACACACACACACACACACACACACACAAGCACACACACTTTAATGTAAGAGAAGAGGGGCCAAAAAATAAAAAGGAACTTGTATATGAGTAAGGACTTTTAAAGTATGCATATAAAGTATGCATATATTGTGGCCACCATTGTAATTCATATTACACATGAAGGTTAAATAGTGGAGCATAGCTTTCTAAAACGTAACTTACTTGAAAACAAGTCTCTAAATATATTTCATCAAAACACATTTTAGACGCACATGAAAATCTTAGCTCTATATAAAAGCAATCTATAACAGGTACTCCACTAGAAGGCAGTCCAGTTATTTTTCTTCTAGCTGTGTGTTTTCCTTCCTACTGAAATTGTTAAAGAGAATTCAGGCCAAGAAATAGTTTGTGAAAATAAAAGGAAGCCAACTGGTTTTGTAAGCTATAAAAGGTTAAAATGAAACATTTCCCCTAGAAGCTTTGTAAGCAACACTTTCTCCAAAATTTTATGACAGCTGGTACAGCATGAAACCATATGCCTTTTTATATCCCCTAAATAAAAATGGCTAATTTGACTTATTAGCACTGATTCTCTGGAGACAGAGCTAAGAGAGTTCCTGCAGATTTATCTGGTTCTTATTATATTTTAACAATGTCTGCTTTTACACCAGAAACAATTATGCTAGCCATCTGTTTGCAAATATTTGTGAAGAAAATGACAAACTTTACCTTTATGCACTTCAGATAGCTTTAAAAAATAGAGTATGTTGGGTGATTCACATCACAAAACTCTTCAGAGTTATATGATATTACCTATGAGAGAAAGGAGATGACATGCCCAGAGTGGATTTCAAGTAATAAAATCACCAAATGTTAGAGTTAGAAGGACCCTCAGAGACCTCTACTGTCTAACTCTTGTTTTAAAGCTGAAATTCTATGGTCCAAAGAGGTTAAACAACTCTGACCACAGTCACACAGCTATTTACCAACAGAGAGAAAACTAAAAGACAAGTTTTCTGACACATCCAGTATTATTTGCATTAACCCCATTCTCCCACTAAGAGTCCTTTCTCTCTAGAGAGACACAACTGTGTAACTACAGCAAATAATGTCTAGAAATTTAAATCAGAACTGAAAACTCCTTAAGAAAGTCAAGATTCTATCTTGCATAGCACTGGCATATTGAGAGAGGGCTTGATCGGAGGTGACTGCTCACCAGATATTCTAAGTAAGAAGTAGGCTACAGAACAGGCTCTGTCTATCATGAGAATCTGGTGTCATTTCTCTTCAGTCAAAGACTACCAAGAACACACCTGTAGTTGAATAAGTTGGGCCTATTATTTGTTGCAGTGAGAAAGAACATACATCGAGAGGGAACCATGGGCATCTCAGGAAGAATGTGTTAGAAATAATCTATTAAAGGACATGGGATTAGGTTTCATAATTTTGGTCAGGATCTAAGGAATAAGAAGTTCCCCTCTAGGTGGGATGCTAGCAGAAAGTGGGGTCGATTCTGTGATTGGGTATTGTATTAGTCCATTTTCATGCTGCTGATAAAGACATACCCGAGACTGGGCAATTTAGAAAAGAAAGTTTCATGGACTTATAGTTCCACGTACCCGGGAGGCCTCACAATCGTGGCAGAAGGCAAGGAGGAGCAAGTCACATTGTACATGGATGGTATCAGTCAAAAAGAGAGAAACTGTGCAGGGGAGCTCCTCTTTATAAAGCCATCAGATCTTGTGAGTCTTATTCACTATCATGAGAATAGCATGAGAAAAATCTGCCCCCATGACTCAATTTCCTCCCACTGGGTCCCTCCCAAAACACATGGGAATTCAAGATGAGATTTGAGTGGAGATACAGCCAAACCATATCATTCCACCCCTGGCCCCTCCCAAATCTCATGTCCTCACATTTCAAAGCCAATCATGACTTCCTAAAAGTCCCCCAAAATCTTAACTCATTTCAGCATTAACTCAAAAGTCCACAGTCCAACATCTTATCTGAGACAAGGAAAGTCCCTTCTACCTATGAGCCTGTAAAATCAAAAGCAAGTTAGTTACTTCCTAGATACAATGGGGGTACAGGCATGGGGTAAATATAACCATTCCAAATGGGAGAAAATGGCCAAAACAAAGGGGCTACAGGCCCCATACAAGTTCAAAATCCAGCAGGGGAGTCAAACCTTAAAGCTCCAAAATGATCTCTTTGACTCCATGTCTCACATCCAAGTCAGGCTGATGCAAGAGGTGGCCTCCCACAGCCTTGGGCAGCTCTGATCCTGTGGCTTTGCGGGATACAGCCTCCCTCCTGGCTGCCTTCACAGGCTGGCATTGAGTGTCTATGGCTCTTCCCAGACACACAGTACAAGCAATTTGTGGATCTACCATTCCGGGGTCTGGAGGTCGGTGGCCCCCATTTCACACCTCCACTAGGCAGTACCCCAGAAGGGACTCTGCATGGGGACTCCAACCCCACATTTCCCTTCCACACTGCCCTAGCAGAGGTTCTCCATGATGATCCTGCCCCTGCAGCAAACTTCTGCCTGGGCATCCAGGCATTTCCATACATCTTCTGAAATCTAAGCAAAGGTTCTTAAACCTCAATTCTTGACTTTTGTGCACCTACAGCATCAACATCACTTGGAAGCTGCCAAGGCTTAGGGCTAGCACCCTCTGAAATCACATCTCAAGCTGTACCTTGGCCCTTTTTAGTCATGGCTAGAGTGCCTGGGACACAGGGCACTAGGTCCCTAGACTGCACACAGCATGGGGATTGAGGGCCCAGCCAACAAAATCATGTTTTCCTCCTAGGCCTCTTGGCCTGTGTTGGAAGGGCTTCCATGAAGACCTCTGACATGCCCTGGAGACATTTTCCCCATTGTCTTGGGTATTAACATTTGGCTCCTCATTACTTATGCAAATTTCTGAAGTTGGCTTGAATTTCTCCTCAGAAAATTGGATTTTCTTTTCTAGTGCATTGTCAGGCTGCAAATTTTCCAAAGTTTTACACTCTGCTTCCCTTACAAAGCTGAATGCTTTGAACAGCACCCAAGTCATCTTTTGAATGCTTTGCTGCATAGAAATTTCTTCCACCAGATACCCTAAATCATCTCCCACAAGTTCAAATTTCCACAGATCTCTAGGGCAGGGACAAAATGCCACCAACCTCTTTGCTAAAACATAACAAGGGTCACCTTTGCTCCAGTTTCCAAGTTCCTCCTCTCCATCTGAGACCACCTCAGCCTGGATTTCATTGTCCTTATCATTATCAGCATTTTGGTCAAAGCCATTCAACAGGTCTCTAGGAAGTTCCAAACTTTCGCACATTTTCCTGGCTTCTTCTGCGCCCTCCAAGCTGTTCTAACCTCTGCCTGTTTCCCAATTCCGAAGTCACTTCCGCATTTTTGGGTATCTTTTCAGCAGTGCCCCACTCTACTGGTACCCATTTACTATATTAGTCCATTTTCACACTGTTGATAAAGACACACCCAAGACTGGGAAATTTACAAAAGAAAGAAGTTTAATGGACTTACAGGTCCACGTGGCTGAGGAGGCCTCACAGTCATGGTGGAAGGCAAGGAGGAGCAAGTCACATCTCACATGGATGGTATCAGGCAAAAGAGAGAACTTGTGCAGGGGAACTCCTCTTTAGAAAACCATCAGGATCTCATGAGACTTATTTACTATCACAAGAACAGCACAAGAAACACTTGTCCTCATGATTCAATTACTTCCCACCAGATCCCCTCCCACAACACTTGGGAATTCAAGATGAGATTTGGGTGGGGACACAGCCAAGCCATATCAGGTATCTTGGTGAACTGTATCTATAGGGGAGGGGAAGAAGTTAAAGCTACAATTAGTAAACAAGTAACAATCACTTATTTTAGTTGAAAGAGAAGGAGGCATTGGTGTTGAATGGGTTGTACAGTGACCTTGTTTTTGTCTCACTCCATCATAGTTTCAGAGTGATCTTGTCTGGTGTTGATGTTCTGTGATGTTCTCTTGTCCGCCTAATTGTATGTAACAGTCCAGCCTGCAGTAATATAAATAAAACCTAGTTGTGAGCATCAGACAAGCTCCTGGATATCATCAGCTACCTTTTAAAAATTTCTCTAAGTGTATTCAGTGGATGGGGCAGATGAACAGATCTGATTCTTCAGTGCCAATTTTGCCTAGCCCTCAAATGGAATGTCTGGATCTCTATAAAGAAAACTTGGAAATCCTCTTTTACAAAATCAAACAACCAGATCAAAACAGCACAAAGCAGCACTTACTATCTACTCATACTATAATAACTGTAAATTGGAAAGCAAATGAATTTGACACCTGGAAGTCTGAATCCTGACACTGCTTCTTGATAACTATGTGACTTGATAGATATGTCACTCTGACACTCTCAAAGCCACAAGGATTGAATAAGATAATACAATTTGTCTCAAGAGACTCACAATCATGACTTCTCAAACTGTTGTCTCTTTCTCAGTTTTTAGTCATAAGAAACATTTTCTTCTGCAAGCCTTCCTATAACCAGGGAGCATTTACGAACAAGCACTTCATGGGCCTTGATTACTTAATGTCCCATCTTGACTCTAACATCGGGTAGTTAGATTAACCCTTTTAGCCATGGTAATAGTTTATCTTTGCTTCAGGTTCATGGCAAAATAAACCCAAATGACACAATTAAAATAATGACTGATTAACAGGAAAAACTTTATAGGTGGGGGAGAATGGTATGAACAGATAACAACTAGAATTGGCACTTGCGTATGGGAAAGTTGAAGGATAAGATATTTGAGCTTACTGAGCATATTCTAAAAATACTGATCAGGAATAAAGTGAAATTTTATAGCATTGACAAATGAAACAGATGAAATTTATCATTAAAGTCAACACTTCAAATTGCCTATGACCTATAAAGCTTTTTTTTTTTTTTTTTGAGACAGACTTTCACTCTTATCACTCAGGATGGAGTGCAATGGCTCATTCTGCACTCACTGCAACCTCTGCCTCCTGGGTTCAAGTGATTCTCCTGCCTCAGCCTCCCAAGTAGCTGGGATTACAGGCACCTGCCACCGTGCCCAGCTAATTTTTGTATTTTTAGTAGACACAGGATTTCACCATGTTGGCCAGGCTGGTCTCGAATCCTGACCTCAGATAATCTGCCACCGTGGCCTCTCAAAGTACTGGGATTACAGGCATGAGCCACTGCACCCAGCCTATAAAGTTCTTTTTGATCAGATGCAAATTAGTTCTCTGACTAAATTAGCAAAAAGAAGGAGGAGGAGGAGAGGGGAGAGGAGGTAGCAATAATCACAGAAGTGAATAATACAGAGGCAAAGAGTATGTTTCAAGATCTTAGAATTGCAAAACCTTTTTACAGAAGGTTATGAAGAAGCCTCCAGCCAGAAAGCAGAAGGGAAAAGACATTTCTGGCAACAATTACTTAAAACAAAGGACAGTCACTGACCTCTTGGATTGCCTTTGATCGTTTGGATACCTTGAGGCTCAGGGGAAATTTGAAAGTTTCACAAATATCTCTTGACATTTTTACTTAGTGGAGTCTTGTTTACCTTTCCAATAAAATTGCAAGGTTTCTAATATGTAGCACTGACGATTCTTCCCCAGTTGCTTAACTATTAGTATCCTCAAACCTCAGTTATCCATTCACACAGTTGAGAGGGGTGCCCAGATACATAACACAAAATGTCAATCTCCTGCTGGAAATTCTGTTAGCATTACAACTCCGAGTTCCTGAGTTGCACACATCAATATAACATGAGAGGCATGGACCTGGAACAGAGTTGAGAGAAATTCTGTTAAATAAGGGCGCTGGAGTTGCTCTGCAAGAACCATCCTGGCTCTCACGTTATTTGACTTAATAGCTACTTCAATGGGATATAAAGCAGAAAAAGAAACAAATGTCAAGAAAAATAAAATGTCAAGAGCCTCATTAGCTCAGTTGGCTAGAAACAAGTGCTAATGACCCTAGGGCATAGGGTCACAGATGTGATTGTTTCCTGGGCTAGTTGGCTGCCACGTACCTTACTTATAACTGCCTAACACTCGCACAAATCCTTCCTAGTGATGGAATAGCATTGATGAATCAGTATAATAAATCCCTACTGTAAGAATTAGGGCACAAATCCGCATTATCCAAATCATTACAAGGCATGTTTACTAGAGACCTGACTGTCCTTCAGATTAAAGAAACAGAATACAAAATAACAGTACTCACTAACTCACCTCCAGGCCCATGGGATGTTGAATGCACATAACCAGGAGGCTCTCATAGCCATGGATATCTGGGCAACTCTGCTCACACCAGTTGAACTGTATGTCTTCCAAAGATCAGTGTGATTATTCACAAGCCTATTGATGCTAGTTATACCTTGTGTAGTAAGTAACATGGTAATGGTGAAGGACAAGTGCAAAGAAAAACAGACTCAATTCCATGAAAACAAAATTGCAACTTATTAAAGGAAAGCTACTGAAAAAAATAAAGAAAAAAACTATCAAATTGTGGATAAAACAACTATTAAAGATTGGTTGGGGTGGGAATCATAAACATTCAGAAGGACTCCATACCCAAATTTCATAACAAGTCCTGTTAAATTGGTAGTCTACTTCAGAGAAACCAAAACTGGAAATCATAAAAGATGCATTATACTCTGGTTTCTGAAAGAAAAAATACCAGCGATATACTGGTTACAAGAGCCAATTATTAAATTTTCAGAACTCTGTTATTAAATATTGCCATTGTTAATAATTAAATGATACAAACTTAAGTTATATTGAAAATAAAAGTATTAAATACCAAAGACTCATCACTTCCTAAATATTTTACTACATTTTACCATTATCCATATTCTTGAGGTTATTTACATTTATTCTGTCTGTATAAGTGGAAATACTGTATAATCGTGTGCTGCTACACATTTCAACTCTACATTCAATGCTATGTTGATAACTTAAAAATGGCCATGGTGAAAGTATTTACACCACAGGAATCATGAGACACAATAATCAGGGCCATCTTTTTCCAGAAAGTTGGTTGTTAAACATTTATATATATCACTAAACAACAGTGAAATAAGTAAGTGGGACCATACTCAAGGAAAAATCCTTAACCTACAGCAGAAGGCTGGCAAATACACACATGTGTTTAGAAGTCTTAAGTTTAAATAAAAGTGCTAAGATATGTATATATTTTTTAATGTCCTCCATTTTAATATTTTCAATTAATCTACAACTATTGGTCCTGATTCAAATGAGGGCTTCCCCCAGAGATAATAAAAAAGCAGAACAAATTTTTATAACCTTTTGGAAAGTAGTTTGACAACATTTATTGAGAAATTTGAAAATCCATACCCCATCTCCCAGAAACTTCACTTCTATTACTTTATATTAAGAAAATCATAATTGATATAGTCCAATATGTATAAACATGTTCATCATATTATTTAAAATAACAATATATACATAAATAACCTAAATGTTTAGCAGTAGGAAAATGATTAAGTCATAATATATCTATATAATAGAATACAATACAATGAGTAAAATCATGTTTCAAAGAATGTTTAATGACTAAGAAATTCACCAAATATTAATAGTGGTTACCACTGTGTGATGGGACTTACACTGAGTCAGGGTTTTATACAAGTAACGCATATGCATTATTGAAATGTGATAAAAATAGAAATAAATAAAAATAAGAAAATAACAATCATCCATAATTCCACAACACAAAGATAACTGTTTAAGCTTTTGTTGTTTATTCTTGCAGATTTTTATCTTGTGTGCTCACACACACACACACACATTTTCAACCAAAATGGCATTATAAGGTGCATATTATTTTTTAGCTACTTTTTTCATAGTAAGTCTTGAAATCTTCATGGAAAATTTTTACCTTATTTTCATATTTCCCATTTAAAAAATAATGACCATAAAATACCTTCTTTCCAAAGACAATCCCCAATGGACTATGCTTGTGGATGTTGGCAGCTACCCTCATGGAGAAACTACGTAGAGGTCATATAGATGGAGAGAAGCCCTAATATTATATGGATAGAAGGAAGGCTCAGCCTTTTCAGCATCCTCACTGAGCCCAACCTTTCAGCAGTGCCCACCAAGGCGTATAAGTGAAGCCATCTTGGATTCTCTAACCCAATCAAACCCTTAGATGACTGTAATCCCAGTCAACACTACGTGGAGAAGAAGACCCATTCATCTGAGTTCAAGTCATCCAAAAAGAGATGACAATAAAATGTTGTGTTTAAGATACTAAGTTTTGGAGGTTTGTTAAGCAGCAATAAATAACCAAAACAGAACATGCATTTTTCATATAATATGAAAAAACAATATTATTTTTAAAGGTATTATAACACTTGTGTACTTTTGCATATGTAGACACATATACATACATATATATAACTTATTTCCTGCCTGAATTAATAGTTGTTGTTGTCCAGTACATACTCTATTCTGTATGATGCGTACCTAATTTCACTATTCAGATTCATTGTGTGTGTAGGAAAGAAAAATTGCTAACACTATAAATTATTTATTGAATGTAAATCTAAAAACCACACAGACTGATGTAGTTTTTTATGTGTGTGTTTTTCTTTTCATATGAGGAAACCAAATCACAGAGAGTAAATGATTAGTCCAAGGTTATCAAAGTCACACTAGTAGTTGGTTGCTGAGTGAGCCTTGAAACCAGGTCTCTGGTTCCCAGATCTGTACCCCTTCCTCTATACTGTATTGTCTCTTAAAAATGCACCACCTCATTTCAGACAACCGTAGAACTGAAAAAAACTTATCTATCAGAAGATAGATGCAGTCTCTACTTCTCTAAAAACTAGAAGAATCATAAATCTTACAGAATAGCCTGGTCTTCAGGGATTTCTAGTCAGATAGATTTGGGCAAGCCAGAAAAGTTCAGATATGTTGCAAAAATCTATGGGTAAGCACTGAAAATATTATTGCTTGAAGTGAAGGCCACATGACAGAGAATCTACTTGCTTATCCACCCAGTACTATTCATTTAAATTTATGAACCAGTCATTCCCATGTGAACACAGCTGGAGATGGCATGAAGGAAGCCAAAAATTGAGAGTGGTAGAAGAGAGAGCTAAAGAGAAAAGGAAAAATGAGAAAATTGAAATAACAAAAATATATATAATGAACTAATCCCTACTTCTTCCTGTCCTGTGAGCCATGAAACACCAAAGGAATAGTTCTAAGGAAAGGGAGTCTGATTCACTGGCACATAACCCATGAACCGTAACATACCAAGACAGCCCTTTCATCTTACTTCCTCCTCATACTAACCTAGTAAGGTACCACAGGGCTGGAAGGTACCTAATTTCAACTTCTGCTTTTCTTCTGCTTTTCTTTTGTTTTCTTGGGCAATATCTAATGTTAATGTGTTAAATAAGCAATACATCCTTATAAGACACAACTAGAGAAGAAAGTCATTTCCAATTTTATCAGTTATGGAGAAATATAGTAATTCCATATGTAAGTCTAAGAAGGTCAAAAGAGGCACTGGTTGGTAAGAAATATTTCCCTTCATCTTCAAAATGTGATTGTCACTAATCCATATAGTCATCAAGAAGGGGCTTAGAAGATCAGCTTTGTCAAGGGCAGAGCATTTACAGAAGTTTAGAACTGAACTCTGTCAAAGGTAAATACCCACCTTTATATACACATATGTACCTTAATGATGTCAATGTACTGACTCCAATACAGATTTCCTCGCTGCAATAACTGCCTAGTGCCCATAACATAGAGACTAAACAGTTTCCAAAATAAACTAGGAGAAATAGTACATTTTGGGGGATAGAGAAATTCAAGTTACTTGCCTTAATTTTCTCAGTACAATGAGTCTATTAAATTACCTCACACTACCAAATAAAATCATGTAACACAAATGCCATGCCCTATCAAACTGCTAAGAAGGAAATTCTCAGCTTCCTTTGGTGGAATTCTGGTAATCACATAGCAGGTGCAACCTGCAGTTTTCCCACCTTTCTTGACCTGTTCTTGTGTGCTGAATGTGAATGGAGGCTCCAGTGCCAGGTACCGTAGACAGTACTAACACTGACCACTGTTTATTTGTCTTCCGTAGATGTTTTTCAGACTTCTCAGAGCAATGCTCTTTCTAATCCCATTCATTTGTGTTCTTCATAATCTCACTCATCTAATGGGTCATATTAGAGGGAAACTGCACCTAGCCTAAGAACTCTATGTTTTGAGGACAATGAGGTGACTTGTTATACAGATACGTAAACTCAGTGACATTTTCTGGTTTTCCTCCCGGAAAGAAGAACAATTGTTTTGACAGTGTGTGCTGTCCCTCCCCTTCAGTAGAGTATTCTGTGTACTTTCTTTACAGGTTGTTTATTTCAATAGACATCCTTGCGTTTCTCACTTTTTTTTTCTTAAAAAACAAAGGCACATTTTCTAAGAGCTTTCTGAAAAACACTGGAAAATTCCACAAAATCTACAGACAGTTTGCCTGTGTCAAATCTCCTACATAATATAAACTAGCATATAAAAAATAGGTTTCTCTTCCAGAAAGGAGGCAATTCCTTCAAACAAAAAGTATTCAAGGCCGGGCAGTGGCTCATATCTGTAATCCCAGCACTTTGGGAGGCCAAGGTGAGCAGATCACAAAGTCAGGAGTTCGAGACCAGCCTGACCAACATGGTGAAACACCATCTCTACTAAAAATACAAAAATTAGCCGGGCATGATGGCAGATGCCTGTAATCCCAGCTACTCAACAGGAGGCTGAGACAAGAGAATTGCTTGAACCCGGGAGGCGGAGGTTGCAGTGAGCCAAGTTCACGCCACTGCACTCCAGCCTGGGAGACAGAGTGAGACTCTGTTTCAAAAAAGACAGTATTCGAGACTCAAAATTTGCTGCATTGACATCCTTTAGTGAGAATGCAAAAATTTTAAATCCACATTATGTGTGAATATTATAAGAGGAGCAATTATGGAAAGTTGTACTGTCATAGTCTCACCGTCTTGAGGAGCACCTGAAAGTACAGAAGTCCCCTTCCTTCCCTGCTATCACTTTCCAGTTTCAGTTATCCAAGGTCAACCAAAAATATTAAGATATTTTGAGAGACACCACATTCACATAACTTTTGTTATAGTATATTGTTATCATTGTTCTATTAGTTACTGTTGTCAATCTCTCTTTACTAAAAATACAAAATTAGCAGGCATGGTGGCACATGCCTATAATCCCAGCTACTCAGGAGGTTGAGCCAGGGAGGCTGAGCCAGGGAGGCTGAGGGAGGAGAATCGCTTGAACCTGGGAGGCAGAGGTTGTGGTGAGCCGAGATTGTGCCATTGCACTCCAGTGTGGGGAACAAGAGCAAAACTCGGAAGGAAGGGAGGAAGGGAGGAAGGGAGGAAGGGAGGAAGGAAGGAAGAGATGAAGGGAGGCAGGGAGGGAGACAGAGAGAGGGAGGGAGGGAGGGAAGGGAAAAAAGAAATAGTATATATAGGGTATGGTACGATGCAGGGCTTCAGGCATCCACTGGGGGGTGGGGGTCTTAGAACATATCCCTTGTGGATAGGGGGGAACTCCCGTAATCCAAAACTTTGTACCCTAGATGACATTTCTAGTTGACTCAGTTTCTTTTCCAGAAGAGGAAATTATTCTTTCTCTTTAGCCTAGAGCAATATTTTAATCATAAAATCAAAGAATAGAGAGAGAAGCGTCACTGAAACCTCTAAGTAGAGATAAAATTTTGTAAACTCTTTCCCTAAAATCTCTTTGAACAACAATTTGTTATTTTTATGGTTTTTTTTGAAAAATTACATGATGTTCTGAGAGACTTGCTATGACAACCCCAGGAGTGCAAAAATGCTGTTTACACATAGAACAAGTATCACAAGAGATAAAATAATACAAACATTCTTGCAATTTGCTTTAATGCTGACCTGGAGGGCTGCATTTATGAGAAAGGGCCATGATATATGTACTAAATTTGTAAAACTGAGTCCATCATCAAAGGCTTCAGGGTATATGTATGTGCAAGACACTAAAGCATGAAAAAAAATTTTTTAATGAATATGTAAGGATTAATTCCAAACCTGAAAGCACCAGACGTATGTCTTCAGAGAAACCGAAAGAACACCCCCCTAGTTTTTTAGAGCAGTTCCCAACCATGAGGTTATATGACACATCTGTGTCACAGATAAATTTTGAGCTGTGCTGCAAGCAATATGTTTATAATAATATTTTAAAAGGAAAGTTTGTCTGATTTATTTTGAAAAAAATAATTTAAAGCCAATTCATAGTGATCCTCACTCATGTGCACTCCAGTATGCTTTTTGAGTGGAAGAGAGAAGTTGAGCAAGGTTACAACTTGTTCCCAGATATTATCCCCTTGTACACATGAATGAATCCATTTGTTCACTGATTTAACAAATGCTTTTTAAGTTTCTAGAATGTTCCAGGCACTATGCCAGATACTGTAAATACAAAGATGATTAAAGTAAGGTGCGTACCCTTTGGAGAACCCATATAACTAGTGTGCGAGGCAGACATAAGTGAAATCCAAAGCAATGAATGTTAATACAAGTAAATGCTAAGTGATAAGGAAATACTGGAAAGAAAATAACTTTTTCTGGATAAGTCAAGAAAGATTTCACACAATAGGTTAGTTGAGATAGGTCTTACACAATTACTAAGAATTTACTCAGAAAAAGAGGCAGGGAAATTATAATTTATTCTCTAGAAAGTGAGAAGACACTGGAGTTGCTCTTTTTGTTGTTTACGATTTATTTTAAAGTAGGAAAGCGGCATGACTAGACTTGTTTTCAGAAAGTGAATTTTGTATCGATACATAATAATTATATATATTTATAGAGTACATATATTTTGATACAGGCATACAGAGTATAATAATCAAATCTGGGTAATTAGGATATCCTTCGCCTCAAACATTTATCATTACTTTGTGTTGAGAACATTCTAAACTTCTAGCTATTTTTGAAATATCCAATAAATTATTGTTACCTATTGTCACCCTACCGTGCTGTTGAATACTAAAATGTATCCCTTCTATCTAACTGTAATTTTATACCCATTAACCAAATTCTCTTCATCCCCCCTCCCACACACACCCTTCCCAGCCTCTGGTAACCACCATTCTACTCTCTATCTCCATGAGATGAACTTTGATAGCTCCCACATATGTGTGAGGACATGCAATATTTGAGAGAAAGCTAACCTTGATGATTATATATGAGATACTTGGGAGAGGAGAGAAACTGGAAGCTGGAACTCCAGTTAGGAGGTTATTAGAAGAGTCAAGGTAAGAAATGGTGGGCCAGGCGCGGTGGCTCACGCCTGTAATCCCAGCACTTTGGGAGACCGAGGCGGATGGATCGCAAGGTCAAGAGGTCGAGACCATCCTGGCCAACATGGTGAAACCCATCTCTACTAAAAATACAAAAATTAGCCGGGCGTTGGCACGCTCCTGTAGTCCCAGCTACTCGGGAGGCTGAGGCAGAAGAATCGCTTGAACCCAGGAGGCGGAGGTTGCAGTGAGCCGAGACTGCGCCACTGTGCTCCAGCCTGGCAACAGAGCAAGACTCCATCTTAAAAAAAAAAAAAAGAAAAAAAGAAATGGTGAGAGCCTGAACCAAGCAGTGACTGTAGAAATCAAAAGACTGAAATAGATTTAGATTTAAGTGCTATTTAAACAACAGGACACTCAATAAGGTGTGATGACTGATTGGATTCAAGAGGTGAGGAAGAGATAAATTAATCAAAAATGACTCCAAATTTTCTAGATTGAGTAATTTAACAGATATTGGTATTATTAATCAAAGAAAGAGACTAGCAGAAGACAAAATAGGTTTCAAGAGATGAGTTTTGTTTTGGACATGTTAAGCTTGAGATGTCAGTGGCTTGTTCAAGTAGAGCTGTTCCTCAGAGAGACATATTGTAATCAGATTTCAAGAAAAAAGTCTTGGTTAACAATAAAGATTGACATTCATTATGTATAAGTCGTAGCTAAAAATGTAGAACTGAATGACATCACCCAAGAAATGTGAAAACAGAAAGGCCAGAATTCCAAGGAATACCAAGCCTTGGAGAGTGGGCAGAAGAGTGGGGAAAGCTGAGAAAAGAAGGCATTAGGCAGACAAACGAATAGAGAAATGTGCTTTGAAAAAAGTTTTAAAGGGGGGAAGTTGTCAAAAATATTATGTGCCAAAGAAAATTAGAATGAGCACAGAAAAGAGGCCACTGAATTTGACAAGCAGGGTGTTATTAGTGATCTTAGAGCAATCTCAGGAGTAGAAGAGCAGAAACCAAGAATCCATTAAGCTAAAAGACATATACCATGTTCTCTGAAGATCAGGAAAGGGGATTTAAAAGATACAGTACTACCCAGTTCCCATAGAAATCATTGTTCCTCTGCCACGAGCCTCATAGATGGTTACAAATATATTAATGGAAGGAGGGGGTGCAGAAGAGGTAAAACGCCTACCTTTTGACTATGATCCTCTGTGCCAGTTATTAGCCTGGTGTCTCCCAGACTCACCTTCTATGTTCTACTTTATGAAGCCCTGTGGTGCTGGGGCTGCAACTCCGCAAATCACACGTCCAGCTGGCTCATTTGGCATGGGTTCCCTAATAGGTCCTGAGGCTACAGAGCACTGAAGGAAGAATGCAAGGCTGAATGAGGGGCAGAAAGGGTTACTCCTTCCTGTTTGCTTTCTGGTTTCTAAGTGTTACTGAAATAATGGCCCCTCACCAAGGCCAAGTCTTTGGTTCCAGTCTGCAGCTTTTGGTCCCATTGTTCTGAGATTCAGACTTACTGTGTTCCTCAAAGGACACCAGCACTGGGATGCCAGCACCCTCCCCTCAGGAATGTGCTTTCCAGCTCTATATGGACACTCCTCCAAGCTTCCTGGTTCGGATAACCCCCAATCTCTTCCTTTTGTCCCGCTAGTCCTGCAAGTGGTAGCTATTTCCTGAGACACGGAATAATAATAGGCAAAGAACGGGTTTGGAGAGAAAACTCCAGTGCTCTGTTTTGGAGATATTAAAGACATCTTTGTGATTAATATAGAGTAACTACAAGATTTCAGGCAATTTTTATCCATCATTTATTCAAACACACACACATTATATATATATATAAACACACACACATATATAATGTGTAGATATAAAATATCAAAATACATATATTAAACTCTATACATAATATTGAACTATATATATTAAACTATATATATATATGAATAATATTAAATTAGCCTATCATAAGGAAGCCTGAATATTCTGAGTTGTTTTTCCTGTAGTGAAACAGCATTGGACTGAACAAGCTGATTTGTGCTGATATTTGCACTGCCTCTAACTGGTTGTGTGATGTTGAACAAGTCATTTCTTTCTTCTCTCAGATTAGTTTTCATATTTGTAAAATGAGTAAATTGATTATACTTTGATGGTCACCCTAGAAAGTGATGTTGATTATGGCAGAAGGTAGAGAGACAGGGGTGAGGATGGCAATTGGCAACAGAGGGGTAGAGCACAGGGGAAACTTGTATGACTATTCTTGAGAGTCAACGTTGGCATCTCTGCTGAAATTTTAAGTCACTTTTTTGCTTGAGAGGCAGGACAATGCAGTGGTTAAGAACACTGACTCGGATCTCAAAGAGATTTGGTTTATTTTTTCAGATGTAGTTTAAAATTCTGTATCTACCACCTATTAGCTCTGGGATGAAGGTAAAACAATTAAGCTTTCCGATTCTTACTTTCATAATCATTAAAATTAGTATACGTGTTTCGTAAAAGAGAGGTCTAGGGTTGCTGGATATGAAGCGATAGGAAGGACAACTACTTGAAACATTAAGAGGAGCTTAATCTGTTTACCGAAACAGCTTTGAAAGGTTGTACTGCCATATCTCCATATAGAAAGAAATGCTTCAGCCCCTTACCTGGATTAAAAAAACAGAACCCACAGATAGATGCTATTATTTTTAGGCATTTGATATTTTTCTAGTAATGAGGAATGGCTGCCCATTGGTGGATTCATTTGGAAAGAATGAAATGTTCCTGGATTTCATCAGATTACATATACTAAAAGCATATGTCCTGGTGAATACTGAGTTAATCTGCTTGCTTTCCTCGCACATGCATTAAGGAAAAAGCATCTTAAGGAATTTTTTAAGGTGCTGGGATATACTCCACAGATGTCACGGAAAAATAAGGATGAGTACATCAGGACCTATAATGAATATAAGAAATTACAGTGCATTCATAGATGCATGAGTGATTTTTTTTTCCATTACGGGATTAATTTCATAAACTACCGTGGCACATTTCTTAGCATTTCTAGCCAGTGAAAAGCAGATGGAGAAAATTAAGAACAAGACCATTTTTTTGACCAAAGGAGACAGTTGTTTAAGATTCCCTATGCTTTCTTTCTAAATATTATTCTGCTGTGCTAGCTTGCCTCTTGGTCTTAAAATAGAATTTTGCAAGTACCATTTACATCATTATGTCAGTCCATTACTACAAAGCAGGTGAAAATTAAACATACAGTCCCTGGAACCAGAAACTTCAAGGCGGATTTCCTAAGGCCAGAGGTCACCTCCTTAGGTTAACATACATTTGGATACATTAACCCATCTCATTCCTAAACAGCCACACTTACATGCAAATTTTCCCTATAATTTGAGGCATCTGTAAATAATGCAGATGATTCTAGGTTCCGAAGGTGCCAGGACAGAAATTAGGCTTCTTTGGCAATTGCAGTAACTTTTTCGAGTTACACAGATTGATCACTTAAGTGTCTGGTTCATCAAATACAACATGATATATAAAGAAAGGAGTAGGAGGGAAATGTGGTAGAGACATGTATTTGAACTGATTTAAAAATGTGTCTCCTTTGAAAGACTAATGTAATGTTCCAAGGTAAGAATTTTGCGGTTTTTAAATGTTTTGCTTTAAAAACATATTTACAACCTGTACTCAGAATGAAAAGTTGAATATGAGGAGTATGTGAGACAGCAACAAATCTTTATTTCAAAATTTTTGTGCAGGCTTTTAAGAACAAATGTTAAAGTTAAATGCTAGCTCTTGCATATTCTAGGTGGAATAATAAGTAGGTTTTCATATTCTTTGAAAAAGACAAGAAAGAAAAAAATCTGTGATTTTTGGTGATGAAAGAGAATAATGGTTTGGGCTCAGGCTTATGCTTTTCCATTGTCTATAATAATTGATTTAATCATGTTTCTTTGTTTTCTAAAGAAAACACAATCATAGTAAACAATATGTTTTACTCTTCAGGGATACACACTAATACTTACCCTTTTTTTCCCAAGCACTTGTAGTTGTCAGAATGTACTCATGTACATTTCACGTAAATGTGAGCCTCTTAACGTCCCTGTGTGATGAGTAAAAGAGGAATCATCCTGTTTTACAGCTGAACTACCTTCAGAGAGACTATGACTTGCCCAAGGTCAGATTGTGTATCTCTTTAATGTTATTTGATTACAAGGAAAATAAGCCCAGCTCACACTGACTTAAGGAATAAACAAGTTGTTCATTGGCTCATGTAACTTGAAGCCTGCAGGGGTGGCGTGGGAAGGGAAAGAAAAGGTGAACTGTCTTTACCCATGGCTAGATCCAGAGACTGAATGATGTCATCATGTCTCTTTCCCTTATCTTGATCACTCATCTCTGCTTTCCTCTGCATTGCCTGTGTTCTTGGACAGGCTCAGTCCTGACTGGAGAAAGACGACAGCCATCAGCTCTACTCTTACATTCCATCCTCTTACCAGAGTGCTTTATTTTCCCGGTTGATGCACATCAACCTGGCTTTGGCCATAAGTATGGAATATGCTGATTGCCCAGGCCTAGGTCACATGCCTTCCCTTGGAACTGAGGACAGGGGTGCTATTAACCCTACCTTAAGCTCTATGAATTAATCACAGAAGGGAAATAATTATCGTAAAGGTAAGTCAGTCTGCAGTTACCAAAAGAAGAGGGAATAGAATTTGGGCAGGCGAAAAATTATCCATACCTTCTAGCTTCTAAGTAGGAGGACAAGGATTCAAACCCAGGTCAGCTTGACTTCAAAGTGTTCCTTCTTACACTATATTATGGTACCTCCCCTATATTATTTTGTAAATATTATACTGTTTTGCTCAGTATAATTATAACTCAAAAATAATCACAAAATCTATTAGTACTACCTCAGGAAATCTCTATACTGCATAGAAATAGTGACAAAGAAAATTACTGGCATATGTAAACAAATTAACATTAAAGATTAAATAATTCAATGTTTTCACAGAAACTGCCAAGAAAAAGTTTGAGCTATCTCTTTATTAACCAAATCTTTCAGTGATGGCTTCCCAACTATATCAACTCTACCTCATTCTAATTCTACATCAGTCCATATCAAGAATTGCTTATGCTAATTTCTGAAGGGGATAAAAAATGAGCAGTACCTAGATCCTGTCACTAAGTAATTTGAAATTTAGTGGGGTCTAGAAGATGAGAATGAGAATTAGGTGGCCTTACAAATAGCTACAGTTATGCACTGCGTAACAAGGTGGTTCTACAAGACGATAATGGACCCGAAAAATTCCTATCACCTGGTGATACTGTAGCTGTCCTAACATCGTAACACAATGCATTAGTCATGTGTTTGTGGTAATGCTGGTGTAAACAAACCTACTGCACTGCCATTCATATACAAGTATAGCACATATAATTATATAAAGTACATAATACTTTACAGTGATAATAAACAACTATGTTACTGGTTTATGTATTTACTACACTATACTTTTTATCATTTTAGAGTGTACTCTTACTCATTAAAAAATTTTAACGATAAAACAGCCTTAGGTGTTTTTTCCATGAGGTATTTCAGAAGATGACATTGTTATCATAGGAGATGACAGATTCATTTGTTTTATTGCCCCTGAAGACCTTCCAGTGGGACAAGATATGGAGGCGGAGGACAGTGATATTGACAGTCCCGACCCTGTGTAGGCCTAAGTTAATGTGTGTGTTTGTGTCTTAATTTTTAACAAAAATGTTGAAACTGTAAAAAATTAAAATTAAAAAGCTTATAGAAAAAGGATATAAATATTTTTGTACAGCTGTATAATGTACAGGTATACCATTTTTAATCATTTATAGTATACTTTTAGTGTACCTCTTCTATGTTTATATACACAAATACCATTGTGTTACAATTGCCTACAGTATTCAGTACAGTCACATACTGTACAGGTTTGTAGCCTAGGAGCAATAGGCTAAACCATATAACCTAAGTAGTAAGCTATACCATCTAGATTTGTGTAAGTACACTCTATGAGGTTCACACAACAAAACTGCCTAGTGACATACTTCTCAGAACATATCCCTGTTAAGTGATGCATAACTATACATTATGCAAAACAAAACCACAATGAGATATCATCTACCATTTCATGTCAGTTAGAATGGCAATCATTAAAACATCAGGAGACAGCAGATGCTGGAGAGGATGTGGAGAAATAGGAACACTTTTACACTGTTGGTGGGAGTGTAAATTAGTTCAACCATTGTGGAAGACAGTGTGAGGATTCCTCAAGGATCTTGAACTAGAAATACCATTTGACCCAGCAATCCCATTACTGGGTATGTACCCAAAGGATTATAAACCATTCTATTATAAAGACACATGCACACATATGTTTATTGCAGTGCTGTTTATAATAGCAAAGACTTGGAACCAACCCAAATGCCCATCAGTGTTTAAGTGGATTTAAAAAAGTGGCACATATACACCATGCACTACTATGCAGCCATAAAAAGGATGCGTTCATGCCCTTTGCAGAGACATGGATGAAGCTGGGAAACCATCATTCTCAGCAAACTAACTCAAGAACAGAAAGCCAAACACCTCATGTTCTCATTTGTAAGTGGGAGTTGAACAATAAGAACACATGGACACAGGGAGGGGAACATCACACACTAGGGCCAGTTGGGGGTGGGGGCATAGGGGAGAGATAGTAGGGGATTGGGGGATAGGGGGAGAAATAGCATTAGGAGAAATACCTAATGTAGATGATGGGATGACGGATGCAGCAAACCACCATGGCATGTGTATACCTGTGTAACAAACCTGCACATTCTATACACTTACCCCAGAACTTAAAGTATTAAAAAAAATTGTATAAGAGTTCCCAAGAAGCATGGAAAGTAATAGAGGAAAAAAAATCCAATTTGGGAGGACAAAAAAGATTTTATAAGGATGTGGTGGCATTTGAGATAGATCTTAAAGAGAGGGTAAGATTCTGATACAGATCTGAGTGGAGGTAGAGGAACATTAATCTAGAAATGATGACAGAATGAAATTTCTTGACTTTCCTTCAAAATTACACTGAAGGGCTTAATTTTACTTTTAGTTTGTGAAGATACAGTCCAAAAGCAAAGAATTCTACTAAACTTCCAGCCTCTTGAACTCAAGTTAGAGTCCCCTTTCTCACTCTGATCTTTTTGTTTCTACATCTTAGCCAATTCTTTTTGGATATTAAATTTATTTAGTTTATGAGAAATTATCATGTGGTTATTTATTTCTCTCTAATAGCCTCTTGATATAGCAAAGAAGAAAATAGATCAATCTTCATGAAAAGATTTTTAACCACCTGAAATAATAAAATGGATGCATATAGCCTCTTGAAATTAGTTTCACCTCTATTACTCTAGTTTTGTAAAGCAGACACTAAAATAAATATGTATGTGTGTTTGCATATGCGTGCATACACAGACATAAACATATATATGGACATTACTTATTATTTGTTGTTCTCTGTATAGTATATATAGTGTATATATGTGTGTGCATATATACTGTGTCCATATACTACATATATACATGTATAGTGTTTATTCTTTAATAGCCTCTTGCTGATTTTCTAGCA
Source organism: Ateles fusciceps (assembly GCA_036589455.1). Taxonomy (NCBI): domain Eukaryota; kingdom Metazoa; phylum Chordata; class Mammalia; order Primates; family Atelidae; genus Ateles; species Ateles fusciceps. The sequence continues at coordinate 851,893 of JAZHEH010000134.1, read as the reverse complement.
TAATTCCTACAGTGATCAGGTCTTTTCAATTTGCTGTAAGGTACCTATCCAACTCCAAGACATAGAAGAAGCTCATTTCTAGTTTATTGCAAAATCAGCATTTAAATCCTAGGCAAGCATTAAGGCCCAAATAAAAACTCAGCTCTTATATGAAGCATTGCCCCATCCGCCCAATCCACAGACACACTTGCTTCTTTTAAGTCCTACAGCAATTATTAGCAATATCACATTTTCTGAAATTACCATATCCTGCATATATTATTTGATTGTTCCCAACTGTAAGTTTTTTGAGGATAGTGATTATATCAAACAATAAATCTATGTTAACTGAACACCTACCATGTACAAGAGTGCTCTTAGATACTACTTGGAATATCAAAAACAAACAAAACAAACAAGATGCGCTTACCTTAAAGAGGTTTTACTTTATTAAGTCTACATAGCACATTAACGCATGTTGTCAATTTTGATCGATTGAAAATCAGTGTCAACTTCCATGAACTTCCTGACCTTTCTACCACTTCAATTCGGGGTTCCTCTGTTGCTACATCTACTCTCTACCCTTCCCTCTAGCATCAGAGGAAAAAGGGTCTTCTTCCTTTAAAATTTCACACTAGTACTTGTGATCCTGAACACATCTCTTTCAATACTCTCCAGGCCCTTGGACTTTAAATTATTCCCTCATCTTTCAAGCATTTTCCAAACATTTTCAGTTGCCTCCTCTTACCTCTCCCACCACGCCCTTGTACTTCTCTTACCCCAAACCCAAAGCCAAACTCCCATAGATCTCAACTAATCAGAAAAGACCTTTGCTTCAACTTGCTAGTTCTATCCATCATTCTAGTTTATCACTGTGTTGACTAACATATTTTCAGCAGTGTTACTCTATCCACTACCTGTACCTTCATTATTCATTATGGAAGCTACACATTCAGAATGGTTTCCTGCTCCCAAAATATATAAGCTTTTTCTTATACCTCATTCCTCCTTAAGATATTTGCAGCACGTAACAATGTTGTCCAGGCTCTCTTTTGTGAAAAATTTCCTTACATGGACTTCCAAGAGGCCTTTCTTACACCCCCTCTCCTCCTTGCTGGCTCCTTCTCCTATAATATCCTAATAATGAACATTCTAGACTCCACCCTCCACTTTTTATTTCTGTATTTATACTCTCTCCATCTGAGAATGCATCTGTTCTCAAAGCTTTAAGTATCTGCTCATGCGAAGAAATCTAAAAGGTAAATTAAATCATTTTATTGTCCCCACATAATATCTTTCAATAACTTTCTATTACAAAAAAAATAAAATTTAGGCCGGGTGCTGTGGCTCATGCCTATAATCCAAGCACTTTGGGAGGTCGAGGCGGGTGGATCGCTTGAGACCAGATGTTTGAGACCAGCATAGCCAATGTGGTGAAACCCCGCCTCTACTAAAAATACAAAAATTAGCGGGGTGTGGTGGTGGGCACCTATAGTCCCACTACTCGGAAGGCTGAAGCAGGAGAATCACTTGAACCCAGGAGATGGAGGTTGCAGTGAGCCAGCACGGTGCCATTGCACTCCAGCCTGGGTAACAGAGTGAGATGCCATCTAAGAAAAAAAAAAATAAATAAACAAAATTTAATGTTTTTTAGATGCTTTTCAAAGCCCGTCCATGATCTGGCTTCCGCTCTTCCTCTCCAGCTTCATTCTGTGCCACCATGTCCCTTGTTCTGTAAGCTTCAGTCACCCTGGCCTTCTTTCTGTCTCTACAACACAACAAGATCTCTTCCACATCTAATGCTTTTTGTCTCCCTCTTCCTGGAATGCTCTTGTTTCTACTTTTCCTGGCTGTCCCCTTCTCATCTACCAGTTCTCAGGTGAAATAGCACTTTTTCCCAGGCTTTCTTTACCACCTAATGTAAAGTAGCCTTCCCTTCATAGAACCAACCATGATTCTATTATTATATGATTCTATGATTATACATAAACATTTTCCTAGTTTATTGTCTGTCTCTCCCCTCTTGACTACAAGCATCTTGAGGGAAGGTGCCATGTCTGTCTTATTTGCATTCTAACTGGCCGCAGTGTCTAGCATAATGCCTACAGAATAGGTGCTCATTATGTGTTTGATGAATGTATAATCACAATTCCAACTTTGACTTGATTTTTTCCAGAGTTCCTGCCTCATATCCCAGTCCCCCTATTTGTCCTTTACATTTGGATGTCTCTTCCCCAACATGCTATATCCCAAATTATTTTATCTCACAAAACTGCCCTCCTCTCCTAATGATAATATGTCTATGTTATAATAACTTCCCCTAGACAAACCTTTTTTTTTGAGACAGAACCTTGCTCTGTCACCCAGGCTGGAGTGTAATGGCACTATCTCAGTTCACTGCAACATCTGCTTCCCAGGCTCAAGAGGTTCTCCTGCCTCAACCTCCCAAGTAGCTGGGAGTACAGGCATGTGCCAGGATGTTCGGCTATTTTTTTTATCTTTTTATTTTTAGAGATGGGGTTTCACCATGTTGGCCAGGCTGGTCCTGAACTCCTAACCTTAAATGATCTGCCCACCTTGGCCTCCCAAAGTGCTGAGATTATAGGCATGAGCCACTGCACCCGGCCCCACCAAAACCTTTCATGTTTCTGATGGAGTATCACTTGATGATATCGTTTTCTTCACATCCATGGTCACCACTCTGGTTCAGCTTGTTAGTACCTATAGTGTAGTTTGGTGAGTGATCTTCAAAGTTTTTTATCTTGTACCCCACCCCAGATTTTTAATAAATGAATACTCATCCTCAATATTTGTATTTATATATTAGATATATGAATCCAGTGATAATATGCTGCCACTCCTCATTCTATTCCCTCTACTTTAGTAATCCAGATATATTTTATAGTTCCCCAAATATATCAAGAATGTTACACCTCTGTACCTTTGCAAGTCTTCTTGGTCCCTGAAAATACCCATTTTACCTCCTATTCTATAGGATTCTGTTTAAAATATCACCTTCTCTGTGAAACTTTTTCTGAGCTCCCATCACATACATACCAGTACCACCACGAGCAGCAGTACCACGACCTTGAAGAATATTTGTCTATTTGTATACATATCTACAAGCAGGTGGAACACAAATTATAGATATCTGCTTATGTTTGTTTCTCACTCTGGACCAAAAGTCTCCAAACACAGACAACTAGCAGTAAAAATGTTTGAGTACTCACCCCCCCACATAAACATATGATTGTATTACTGTATCATATTACTATATGTTATATACTACTAGATTATATTTATTACACTGTATTTATATTCCTGTAATAATTTATACATTATGAATTATGAAAGGTAAAATTGAAAAAGGATGAAGTGAAACATAAATATGAATAGTAATTGAAGTTCTAATCCTCTTTCCTTTCCACTATATTGTTTTGAACACACCTTTGAGGCTTTGAGGTGTTTGCATTATTTTTTGTTATTGTTGTTTTGTTTTTGTTTTTTGTTTTTTTTAAGAGACTGCATCTTACTCTGTCACCCAGGCTGGAGAGTGCAGTGGTATAATCATGGCTCACTGCAGCCTCGAGCTCATGGGCTCAAGCAGTCCTTCCCTTTCAGCCTCCCAAGTAGCTGGGACTACAGGCACGTGCCACCAAGCCCAGCTACACTCCTTTTTGGAGGTTTGTGGTCTATTCTATACTATTGTAATAACGTCTAACACACAGTAATCTTTTCCTCTGATAGACCCCTATGGCACTTAATTGACATTTTTGGTAGTTCTTATACAACTAATTTGAAATAACAAAAAATTTTAATAATTATTTTTATTTGACAATATTTACTGAGTGCCTGTAGTATACCAAAAACTTTTCTAGACTCTGGGGTTACAGCAATGAACAAGACAGACAAGGCCCCTGTTTTTATGAAGCTTACATGCTGGGATGGGGGGAAATAGAGATCAAGATAATTGTATCATATGATTGTAAGCAGCTTGAAGATCTATAGTCTTATAGTGAGAAAATAACATGCTTTCAAATTAGGCAGATCTGGATTCAAATCTGCAGTTTACTACATATAAGGTCTGTGATTTAAGCAAATAATTTAACCACTTTGATTTTGTTTTCTTGTCTGTAAAATAAGATTAATAATTATCCTCTTGAAAGGGTGGTTGTGAAAAATTAATAAGGTCATGTATAAAGCTTCTAGAATAAATGTCTAGCCAGTGATATTTTAAGTGTATTTTATAAAATCTTCATAGCTAAAACAGCATATATTAGATTATATCTCTATTTAAAGGAATTTACAGTAATACTAGAAACAGGATATGGAAATTCTCTTTTCAATTCACCTTAATTAGATAAATTTCAGGGCAGATTTGAATGTGAGAAATATGCTTTGGAAAATATTAAGGAAGGAATGGTTGGAGCAGGTTATCTGCCTAAGATAAGAAAAATAATTGCTTTTGACAATTTATTTACCTGACAACTTTCCCAGAAGCTGAAGGTTTGGCAATTCATCTTTACTGAATATTAGTTGCCTTTGAGCACCCTTGAGCTCCACAGATTAGAACAGTCTGGAGAGAAGCAAATATAAAAGAAGAACAAATGGAACCCCCAATTGTCTTTCATGTTCAATCCCCTACCTTTATATATAAAATGGCCTAAGCCTACAGAGTTAAGATATTCATCATTGCTTCCTAGGTTTTCCTTTGAAAGGTATAGCAAAGCTTAGCACAGCCTTTCTTCCCAGACTGACCACAGAGATAGAGAAAGCCTAAATACCAACAGCCAAGACAGTAAAAGCTATACTACCCAAGTTTAGTTAAGCAAGTAGTGGTGACTGGGGCAGAGGAGCTGTAAGTTTCAGCGTGACTTCTGAGAATATATTAGTACTTGAAGAAGAGGAATAATAATTGTGAATATGCACATTTAGGTGACAAAAACACATTAAAGGGCATATGTTGCTATTTGTTGAAAATCTTACTCATAGCTAATATTTCATTTGATTATAGATAAATAATTTTTATTAAAATATTTTATTAATAGTAATTGAATCAGAATTGATATGCTCATCTTATTACGTTAGCAATTAATGTCTTTTGTGTGTTTTATAAAACACCTAAACAACAAATTCACTGTATTTTTTTCTCTCACTCCACTTCCTAATGATTTTTCCGAAAACCTGACACTCAACGAGAAATAACAACTGCAATGCTGAGTTAACAAGATTTTCTGAATTGTATATGTCTTTTTCTGATTATTTGTATATTTTAAATTCTGGCCTCTCAACACTTTTCTGTAAGGAAATAACTAATTAAAATCCAAACCTGCCAAAGAGCTCTTTAAATTTGTAATATTCATAAGCCATAACCTTCATGGCTAATGTCATGTCACCTAGGTAACTATGCATTACACTTCATAAATATTAGACCAGCCTTTTGAAGTTCAGTTTCCCTAGGTCTATCATGAGTGATCATCACCACAACATAGAAATGAGTAACTGAAAACTGCCCTTTGGTACTCCAAGAATGATGACTTACTTGGTAACTCATATAATGTTGGAAGAAAATTACCAATACAGTCAGCAGTTCATTCTCACTGCTAGGGTAACAAGGATAACCCAAAGCATGAAACAACAAATGGAAGGTCTACCTTTCTTTTTATTCATGAATGCGAAAGAATCACCTTAAGTTCAAATACAGCAAAGGAAGACTTTAGTTATGGTGCAGAGCTGAAAAGAGAGTGCACCTCATGCACAATCATTTCATTTGAAGGCTGAGTCGAAGTATTTGGACCGCATCCCAAAAGCATACTTGAAATGAATCATGGTTTTATGTGACAGGAAATGATAATACAGAAAAGTAATTAGTTAACCAGGAATTAAAGCAGTGAAAATAGACCATTAGCAATTTTATTTTCAGTCTCACTATGGAAGTGAGTTTTGACTCTCTGCACTTACTAATGTTAAACTTTATTAGTCATTTGAATATACATCATTAAACATTCCTGCTTAAATTAAATGTTTGGTATTCATTAATTAAATGTATTAACATGATGCTTTCCTTTCCCACTGCTCTACTCCAGCCTCTCATTTTAACTTTCTTGGAAAGTCACAATAGCTTCCTGACTGATCTCCATGCTTCTAGTTTCTCATATATCCAATCAAGAGTCACCATCACCATCACAATATTGATAATAACAACTGCTATCATTGAATGAGTACATATGATGTGCCAGTATATGGCGGGGCATTTTAATTTAATGCTCACAGCAACTCTACAAGGACAGTACTAATGTTGTAGAAAAACAGGGTTCTTGTCACACAACCAGGAAAAGTTAGACATGCAGTCACTTTGAAGGATGAGGGGGAAAATGGAATTTATTAGGCGAAAAGGAAGAAAACTCTCAGCAAAGCAAGGAAGGTTCCTGTTAACAGGCCCCCATCTCACCGACTGAATCTCAGGTCACCACAAACGAACAGGAGAGGCCAGGCTCCTGCCCCCTTGCAAAGCGCACAAACTTCTCGTGACTCCACCCTGTTCTCCCAGTGGCTCTACAGATAGATGGGAAATTCTCTGGGGATCCTCCCCCTTATCTTCCTCCTGCATCTATCACTAATATCCCCTTTTACAGATGAGAACATTGAGGCTGACGTGAGGTTAAGTAATTTGTTCAAGGTGAAATAACTAGAAAACAATACATCTCAAGTAACTTTTGCCTGCTCTAACTTTAAAACATACACAGAGTCCTCCACTTCTGTCTACATCCCCTACAAATTCAGCGCATATCCGACAGAACCAACTTTTTAAAAATCTAAATCATGTCATGTCAAACCCTATTTAAAAGTTCCTCTAATGGCTTCCTGATGTGATTAGAATAAAAAGAAAATCTTTACTCTGGTCTACAGAGACATTATCATCAGACCCCTACCTTCCTCTAGATCCTAGTCTCATGCATGTCTGCCCTTTAGTCACTTCAATCCAGCCACATCAGCTTTCTGTCTGATTCTAAAACATATCAAGCTCATTCCCACATAAGGCCTTTAAATCTGCTATTTCCTTTTATTGGAGTCTTTTCCTCAGCTATTCATCTCACTAATTCCATCTTCTTGATAGCACTTTCCACCATCTAAAACTATTGGCAAAATGTATTTTGTCATTGTTGTTGTACTGTCCTCTGTCTCTCCGGTGCCCTGTGAAAGAGTAAGCACCATGAGAGCAGGGGCCTTGCCAACATTCATCACTATAATGGCCCAGGTGACTAGAACAGTACCTGGAATGTAGGAGCTCAGTAAATACTCACTTATCAAATCCAATTCCAATTTTGTCAGACTTCAGAGCACTTAGCTCTTAACCACAATGCTAACTGCTAACTCTTTTTTATTTTTTGTAGACAGAGTTTCACTCTTGTCACCCAGGCTGGGGTGCAATGGTGTGATCTCGGCTCACTGCAACCTCTGCCTCCCGGGTTCAAGCAATTCTCCTACCTCAGCCTCCCGAGTAGCTGGGATTACAGGCGTGCACTACCACATCCGGCAAATTTTTTTATTCTATGTAGAGATGGGATTTCACCATGTTGGCCAGGCTGGTCTCGAACTCCAGATCTGAGGTGATCCACCTGCCTCTGCCCCCCCCAAAGTGCTATGATTACAGGTGTGATCCACCCATACCAGCCCCAGAATGCTAACTTCTTAAAGCATAAATTTGTTTACCTTACTTCTTTCTTCAAAAACCACCAGTATTGCCATTATCTACAAAATAAAGTCCCACCTGCTCAGTGTTGCTTTCAGGGGCCTTCACATCTAGCCATTCTTTCCATCTGACCTCCACCTGCACCTCACCTCATGTGTTATGACTGAAACACAACAAAAGATCCTGATACCACCCATACTTCACACTCCGCACTTCCCCACACTGCTACCTCCCCCAACCAATCATTTCTACCTATAAAACATGAGATACATCCTTCACAGCCAAGCTCAAACCACAGTTCTTATCCTGGAACTATCCTAACTCTGAAACTGCCTTTGCAAAAATTATATTGGTGAGAAAAATTCTAACAATAAGCTGAGCTACCCCACCTTCCCCTATCTTGACTTTCCCTTAATTATTCCTGGGCTATTGGGCCAAGCTAACTTTGGAAGACATTTAGGCTATTTATTTATTTACTTTTTTTTTGAGATGTACTTTCACTCTTGTTGCCCATGCTAGAGTGCAATGGCGCGATCTAGGCTCACTGCAACCTCCGCCTCCCGGGTTCAAGTGATTCTCCTGTCTCAGCCTCCCGAGTAGCTGGAATTACAGGTGCTGACTTCCGTTTCTTTAAGGTTATTCCTTGTCCTTTCTCTTGTCAACAATACCCCTCTGCCTTGTGGTTCCCCCATTAATGCTCTTAATCTGTTGCTGAACATGTAGGAAGTATATTCTATATAACAGTGAGTGAAGAATAACTGACTGCACAAATAAATAAATGGATAAAAGAAGAGTTCCACTAGGTTTAGTACGATAAGTTTAAAAAAAAAAGCATGAAAGCAGTCCAACTAGTTTTTTTCCTTTTTGTGTTTCAAGTGGAACAATGGTTAATTGGAGAGGCGGGGTATAATAGTAGCCCCTGGGCTACTGGCCAGAGGCAGGAACTGGAGATCAGAATCTTTCTCTCATGATTTCTGGCAGATTTACAGGGAGGTTTAGAGCAAAGATTACATCAAGCTGACAAAGCAGGGTCAGGGTATAATTCGCATTCTCCTCCCTCCATACCTTCAACTCCCCCCAACACAGACATGAACAGCTTTGGGATGGGTAAATGCATAAATTGATTTTCTCTTAGCATTATTATTTGAAGATGCCAAGGAAGTCTTGAAAATAGCTACTTCTCAAGAGTAACCATTTGGCAAGCAAATAATGAAAAATGATTATGTTTATGAATTTTCTGTCTATTCCTAGAAGGAAAGATGATTATCAAAATATTAGTGGACTGGTAAATAGTGGTTAATTAGGAGGTTGCAATGGCCATGTTTATTTGTTTTTTAAACATAAAATTTAGTCTGGACACGCATCAATATTTAAGACATCTCATTTTTGCCCAAAATGGCTTATAGCCTAGTCTGGATGAGTCAGGCCAAACAAATGTCTCCTGTGTATTTCCAGAGTAAACATTTCCCAGAGGCAGAACTCTGCCCTCAGCCTTGCCTGTTAACACACAAGATTGCTTGAGCTTTTCCATAAACATAAGGAAGAGGAAGAAAAGGCTGCAGAGGAGGGAGAGAAATACAAGGCAAAGTTTCTTCAGGAATAAATTAAGCACTGAGCCTCTTAAGGAAAACCAGCAGGTTTGATTGTTTTTATGTTTGGTGAATTGTATATCTATTTACTATAGAAAGACCTCCCTCGGCCGTGGGCAAAAAACAGAACACCAACAACAAAAGAAACTCAAAAATCAAACACCAGGAATTGGATAAGTGACTCAGCCTCTAAGCACTACCTAGAATAACCACCAAGCTCTAGTTAGGTAACACTTTTGCAAATAAAAAATACAAATCAAAACAAAACCACCAAGATGCCTAAGCATGTGCAGTAGACGGTCCAGGCCAATTTTTCTTGATCCAGACTGTAAAGCAAAGGAAGCAAAAGAATAATGAATAATGAACAATGAAGTATGTCAATTCTATGGTAGCTAAAGAATGGTATTTTACCTTGGGAATCAAGAACAGTCTCTGGGCGACTTAGTATAATTATTCTACCAGCCAGCAAACATAAAGAACATTTTTGATTGGAGCAGGTCCTCAAAATATCAGCAAAACCATCAAATAAGGAACTGTTAACAGTCCAGTAAATAACAGTGGAATTTGAAAAGGTGTGTCTTTTAGCTTTTAAAATAAAATTCCCAATCCAGGTGTGGTAGTTCACGCCTGTAATCTCAGCACCTTGGGAGGCCAAGTGGGTAGATCACTTGAGGCCAGGAGTTTGAGACCAGCCTGGCCAACATGGCAAAACCCCTTCTCTTTAAAAATGAAACCACCTTTGCAAAAATTATAACCAAGGAAATTATGACAGCGAAGAGATCATACCTAACAGACTTCATCTTGCTTCTAACCTTTATTTTGTCCTTGTTCATCCCTGGGTATAGGCTGAATTAACTTTGGGAAAGAATTCAGTTCATAGTTTGACTCTAAAACAAAATTGATAAAAGCCCTTTCCTGAAAGGACCCCCTTCTTACCTGGGGACTAGTCTGCCTTGGCAGGACTAACAAATTAGCTACAAGATTAGAAATTAAAGTTAAGGGGTCATGCAGCCTCTGGCTCCAAGAGTCTGAACCTCCCCAAATTGCTCCTGGAGATAACATCACTATCGTAAAACCTAAGATCAGTGCCTAGATATGTTGCAGACCCTTCACTGGATGGAGCAGCTGACACCACCCAGACTGGTAATCAACCAGTTCTGCCATCCTACCTAGACACAGAAGACAGGAAGAAAACCTCACTTCGACTCCCTATGATTCCATCTTTAACCTGACCAATTAGCACTCCCTACTTCCTTTCCCTTCCCACTGCCAAATTATCTTTAACAACTCTGATCTCCATCAGTTTGTGTCCTCTCTTATTTCGTTGAGCAGTGGTTTCTCAGTTCTCCTTGAAGAGGTCTTTACATCCTTTGTTAGTTGTATTCCTAGGCATTTTATTCTCTTTGTAGCAATTGTGAATGGGAGTTTGCTCATGATTTGAATCTCTGTTTGTCTGTTATTGGTGTATAGGAATGCTTGTGATTTCTGCACATTGATTTTGTATCCTGAGACTTTGCTGAAGTTGCTTATCAGTTTCAGGAGATTTTGAGCTGAGACCATGGAGTTTCCTAAATATACAGTAATGTCACCTGCAGATAGAGACAATTTGACTTCCTCCCTTTCCTTATTGAATATCCTTTATTTCTTTTTCTTGCCTGATTGCTCTGGCTAGAACTTCCAATACTATATTGAATAGGAGTGGTGAGAGAGGGCATCCTTGTCTAGTGCCAGATTTCAAAGAGAATGCTTCCTGTTTTTGCCTGTTCAGTATGATATTGTCTGTGGGTTTGTCATAAGTAGCTTTTATTATTTTGTGATACATTCCACCAATACCTAGTTGAGGGTTTTTAGCATACACGGCTGTTGAATTTTGTCAAAGGCCTTCTCTGCATCTATTGAGATAATCATGTGGTTTTTGTCTTTGGTTCTGCTTATGTGGTGAATTATGTTTATAGACTTGCGTATGTTGAACCAGCCTTGCATCCCCAGGACACAAACAGATGGAGAAACATTCCATGTCCATGGTTAGGAAGAATCAATATCGTGAAAATGGCCATACTGCCCAAAGTAATTTACAGATTCAACGCTATCCCCCATCAAGCTACCAATGACCTTCTTCACAGAACTGGAAAAGCCACCTTAAACTTCATATGGAACCAAAAGAGAGCCCGCATAGCCAAGCCAATTCTAAGCAAAAAGAACAAAGCTGGAGGCATCACACTACCGGACTTCAAACTATACTACAAGGCTACAGTAATCGAAACATCATGGTACTTGTACCAAAACAGAGATATAGACCAATCTTGGTCTATATAGATCTTGGAGGCAACACAACACATCTACAACCATCCGATCTTTGACAAACATGACAAAAACAAGCAATGGGGAAAGGAGTCTCTGTTTAATAAATGGTGTTGGGAAAACTGGCTAGCCATGTGCAGAAAGCAGAAACTGGACCCCTTCCTGACACCTTACACTAAAATTAACTCCAGATGGATTAAAGATTTAAACATAAGACCTAACACCATAAAAACCCTAGAAGAAAATCTAGGCAAAATCATTCAGGACATAGGTGTAGGCAAGGACTTCATGATCAAAACACCAAAAGCATTGGCAACAAAAGCCAAAATAGACAAATGGGACCTAATCAAACTCCACAGCTTCTGCACGGCAAAAGAAACAGTCATTAGAGTGAATCGGCAACCAACAGAATGGGAAAAAATTTTTGCAGTCAACCCATCTGACAAAGGGCTGATATCCAGAATCTACAAAGAACTAAAACAGATTTACAAGAAAAAAACAAACAAGCCCATTCAAAAGTGGGCAAAGGATATGAACAGACACTTTACAAAAGAAGACATACGTGAGGCCAACAAACATATGAAAAAATGCTCATCATCACTGGTCATTAGAGAAATGCAAATCAAAACTTACATTGAGATACCATCTCATGCCAATTAGAATGGCGATCATTAAAAAATCTGGAGACAACAGATGCTGGAGAGGATGTGGAGAAATAGGAACACTTTTACACTGTTGGTGGGAGTGTAAATTACTTCAACCATTGTGGAAGATAGTGTGGTGATTCCTCAAGTACCTAGAAATAGAAATTCCATTTGACCCAGCAATCCCCATTCCTGGGTATATATCCAAAGGATTATAAATCATTCTACTATAAGGACACATGCACACGAATGTTCACTGCAACACAGTTTACAATAGCAAAGACCTGGAACCAACCCAAATGCCCATCAATGATAGACTGGACAGGAAAATGTGGCACATATATACCATGGAATATTATGCAGCCATCAAAAACGATGAGTTCATGTCCTTTGTAGGGACATGGATGAACCTGGAAACCATCATTCTCAGCAAACTGACACAAGAACAGAAAATCAAACACTGCGTGTTCTCACTCATAGGCGGCTGTTAAACAATGAGAACACATAGACACAGGGAGGGGAGCATCACACACTGGGGTCTGTTGGGGGGAAATAGGGGAGGGACAGCAGGGGGTGGGGGAGATGGGGGAGAGATAGCATGGGGAGAAATGCCAGATATAGGTGATGGGGAGGAAGGCAGCAAATCACACTGCCATGTGTGTACCTATGCAACAATCTTGCATGTTCTTCACATGTACCCCAAAACCTAAAATGCAATTAAAAAAAAAAACTCTGATCTCTGAATACTTAGGGAGACTGATTTGAGTAACAATAAAACTCCTGTCTTCCACACAGCTGGCTCTGCGTGAATTACTCTTTCTCCACTACAATTCCCCTGTCTTGATAAATTGCTCTGTCTAGGTAGAGGGCAAGGTAAACCAATTGGGCGGTTATAAAAAAAAAATTAACCTGAGATGGTGGCTGGCACCTGTAATCCCAGATACTAGGGAGGCCGAGGCACGAGAATCTCTTGAACCCAGGAGACGGAGGTTGCAGTGAACAGAGATTGTGCCACTGCACTCCAACCTGGGTGACTGAGCAAGACTGTCTCAAAACAAAGCAAAATACACACACACACACAAAATTCCCATTACTAATGAAATCACTTTATGCAAGTAGACTGGCATCTATTCCGCTTTTCATACAATGGGGTGAATTATGATTTCTTTTTTAAAAAAGTCTGGCATATTTTATTTCAACTCTAGATATATGGTACTTTAACATAAGAAACTTCTGTAATCTATAACTACAACTAAATACACCATCTAATACCCCATTCCTTGAGGTATTTTTATTGTCATGCTGCAGATATTGCCTTATTTACCTACAATATCTTCCTGTGTGTGATAGAAAAGTTACTTTTTGTATATAACTAGAAAATCCTCTCTAAAGCCAATACATTGAAATTGTGACTAATCAGATGATGTTAAGCCCAGTGAATAATAATGAGTCAGGAATGGTATGAGCCACTTGAACAAACTAATGTCAGGACCATTTGGGGAGAGAAAGATACATACAAACACCCTCTCAGATAGAAATGTTGTAGAAAAATGGGTTACACTTGCATGCTACAAAGTTAATTATATTAATAAGCAGATTGAAATCCATTAAACTCAGATTTTTTTTTGGAACCATGTGAAATAATATATTTAAAGATCTGAAGGTTGCACATTTAATCTATTTGATTCTTGAAATTTCTGAAATCCAATAAAGAAAGGCACTCACTTTCAGACCAAGAAAGTAGAAGTTAAGGAACATAAGGTTTAGAGCAATAGTATTCAAAGTGCAGTAGGTGGACCATACACCATTAGAATCACTCAAAATATGTAATACAAAGACTGATTCCAAGTTTCACCACTTCAGATATTCCAAAGTATATTTGAAATCACTCCTTATAACATGCTCCCCTCCCCAGATTATTCTATGGTCATTAACGTTTAAGAAATTCTAATTTAGGTATTCTGGGTTATTCTTGCTTACTCCTTTGATGCTCTAATGAATCTTCCTAACCTCTATGTGAAAGATTACTACTATGCTAAATTTATGCATTGCCCTATTCCCAAATGACGCCAACATACAAAGTTTTAATAGGGTTAAAAAATAGCCCCACTTTCCGGGAGCTTGTTTGGAGGTTCTAGCAGAGGAGCACAGCTACTCATATACCCTTGACCAAAGAATGGTCCTTTTCTACCAGAGAAGATCCTCTGACTGAATGTGTAGCTTCAGGTGGGATGCACATGGAGAGGTGCAGGAGGAACAGGACACCTGCCTAGCCAGTCAAATCAGCCAAAGGCACGCTGGTGATCAATGGGGTGAAAGAGGTTGCAGCCAGATAGCTCTTACATCCACCCTCCACTTTCTGGAAAAGGACATTGTGTTTTCTGCAAATCCCAATCTCCACTGCCCACATTTATTTATGTAAAGGCCAAGTGGATATTTTAATCAAAAAGTTTTATCGAGACATAAAATGATAAAGTATTAGTGTTTTAAGCTACAACTTTCTACAGGGCAAAGACTGTTTACCTGAACCATGAACATGTGGGAACATTTGCAGTTTAATATGTACTCAGTAGAATATAAGAAACGCTCAGTGAATGTTTATTTAAACAACACAAACCAAACTAGTTAACAATTTTTGCCAAGCATGTAAAAAAAAACTGCTATATCTTCTGATTTAGGCATTGCAGTTAATCGCAGAAGGTTCACAAAGTAGTGGTTTACAATAAGCTCCAAAACTTTCTGTGTCTTTCTGGTGAACTTAATTATCACAGTGTCTTTTAAACCCCATATGGGCAATTTCTATTGATGATAATGCTGCTTACTGCTGAAAGCAAAACTGATCCAGTGCACATTCCAAAGTGGATAATCCCTGCCAGCAGGTCACTTGTGTCTCCAGAGGTTTCCTTTTAAC
Organism: Ateles fusciceps; assembly: GCA_036589455.1. Classification (NCBI taxonomy): domain Eukaryota; kingdom Metazoa; phylum Chordata; class Mammalia; order Primates; family Atelidae; genus Ateles; species Ateles fusciceps. The sequence goes on along the minus strand of JAZHEH010000134.1, from coordinate 836,776 downwards.
ACAATGATGATGATGGTGGTGGTGATGATAATAATAATAATCCTTAATGCTTACTCAACACATTCTATTAAGATAGCTGGAAAATTAAATAGGGCTAACACAATGTCATTTCCTTGACAGTGGAAACATAGGGTAGAATATTCCAAAGGCCTAATTACATTTTGATGGTAATTTGAGATTTTTTTCAGAAACTAGATCCTAAATACATCCTTGAATTAAAAGAGACTCAAAACATCTTTAATGAACAACTACAAGACAACTACAGATTTTCTACAAAGTTACATCCACTACTGTATAAGACTTTGCTTTCTATTTTCCATAACATAGCAAAATAATTCGCAAAGGGTATATATGTAGCAGCTGGCTTTGCTTAATAAAGAGAGAAAATAACCTCACAATTCTCCACTAAGTTTTGCAAAATATACCCCCATAAAATTCTAAGTCAATAAAAGAAATATACCTAAAAAAGCAGCTCCACCAATTATCAAATTTGCTAATGTCTTATACTCTTTCCAGCTTCAAGAGTGAAGACAGTAGCTTTCATTCATGAATATGGTGACCAAATGTATTTTCTGAAATTCCAATCATATTTGGACCTCAAGTTGAATTAAATTTTTTTAATAAAATAAATATAAAACCTAAATCTACCTAGTATTCCTTAAATAATTTTTGTCTTTCTGTATGATTATTTTGTAAAAGTCCATTTGCATCTTTGTTTTTTAAATGTCTTTTAGTAACGAAGCTATAGTTATTCTTTCATTCTTATTTCCTTGGAAGATTAAAATGAAGAGGCTGGAAAATCTTACATTTATAATAACAGGTTTACAATGTCAGGAAAAATCCACACTGAGACAGTGGATTACTCAGCAAGGCTAGTTTACTTCCTGCAGAAAGGGTGCAACTCACTGGCAGTCTTGCCATGAGAGCACACCTGAACAAGGAGACAGGGACATTTATAACTTTTATAACCTGATGCAATCGCCCTACTACTGTGTCCAGTTTCCATTGGCCAAAACAGGATCTCACATTCTACACTTGACCCGATTGACTAAAGAACTTGGAAATTTACTGAATATGTAAGGGGAAAAAAGATGAGGAAGAAAACAAGAAAAAAGAGGAAGCTAATCAGGAGAAGGTCAGGAGGGTTTCCAAATAAGGAATGGCATGCACCAGGGTTTGGAGCTTGCCCAGTCCTGTTCAGACATGCCGGAGCAAGTCAAGGTAGCTGATTTAAAGACTATATATACATGGTTATATGTTTATGCTAATAGTAAATAATAGCCATAGAGCAAGAGATCGTAATTCCTTATAATGTAGTCTAAGATAAAAACTTTGAAGAACTTTCCCATCTCTCACAACAGTTCTTCCTGTGAATCTATGATTGTTGCACACCCATTAAAGAACAACTTAACAGCCTACATAGATTAGAAAGAAAATGCAGGCTGAGAAGAAGTACCTCTCATTTGAATGCAGATCTTTCAGGTCCACTGAACTATAAAGCTGTTTCTTAAGAAGCAAAAGTAATTATAAGGTGCTTTCAATTGTATAGACCCAAAAGAGGTTGGGAAATTCAAAATCAAGGTGCTGGCAAGGTACATTTCATTCTGAGAACTCTTCCCTTGACTTGTCATCACCTACCATCTTGCTGTGTGCTCTCTTTGACCTCTTCTTTGTGAGCTTGAGAGAGAGGGGAGTAAGCTCTCTGGTGTCTCCTGTTATTAGGGACTGTCTTAGTCCATCTAGGCCACTATAACAAAATACCTTACTGTGGGTAATGTATAAAACACAGATGTTAGGCTGGGCATGGTGGCTCATGCCTGTAATTTCAGCAATTTGGGAGGCCGAGGTGGGCAGCTCACAAGGTCAGCAGTTCGAGAGCAGCCTGGCCAATATGGCAAAACCCTGTCTCTACTAAAAATACAAAAAAAATAGCCGGGTGTGGTGCATATGTCTGTAGTATCAGCTACTCAGGAGGCTGAGACAGAAGAACCACTTGAACCTGGGAGGCAGAGGTTGCAGAGAGCTGAGATCATGCCACTGCACTGTAGCCTGGGTGACAGAGGGAGACTCTGTCTCAAAAAAAAAAAGAAAAAGACAGAAATTTATTTCTCCCAGTTCTAGAGGCTAGGAATTCCAATATTAAAGCCCCAGAAAATTTGGTGTCTAGTGAGGGCCCGTCCGTTCCTCAGAGAGGACTTTCTATGTGTCCTCACATGGCAGTAACGCAAGGCAGCTCTCTTGGTGCCTTTGTGTGTGTGTGTGTGTGTGTGTGTGTGTGTGTGTGTGTGTATGTGTGTGAGAGAGAGAGAAGAGAGAGAGAGAGAGAGAGAGAAGGAGTTTCCCTCTTTTTTCCAGGCAATCCGCCTGCCTCAGCCTCCCAAAGTGCTGGGATTACTGGTGTGAGCCACCACACCCAGCCTCTGGTGCCTATTTTTATAAGGGCATTAATCATGTTCAGGAGCGTGAAGGCCTCATGACCTAATCACCTACTAAAGGCCCTACCTTGTAATACCATCACCTTGATGATTAGGTTTTAGCACAAATAGTTTTAGCATAAATGGAAAACACAGATATTCAGATCACAGCAGGCACTAATCCCATCATGAAAGCCCATCCTCATGACCTCATATTACCTTAAATTACCTGCCCAAATACCAACAAAGGTAACCGAGAAGGGTGAGGGAGTGGTTAGGATTTTAACATATGAATTGGGGGAAGGGACACAAACATCCAATCCATAACAATCATGTTGCCCGCCACCACAAACTTTTGTCATCTTTACTGAGAGACACAGGTTTAAAGGTCCCAGATTGCTATACGTTGAATGCAACACATAGTAAGAGTTGAATCATGTAAGTACTCAATCTAAGTAATTCCTTTCTATCTGTGATAACAAAAAGGAATACCCCATTCCAACCCTCTACCAACAGCCTTGGTGTCTCCCTGAACTGTCTATTTAAATGTCCCAATTATTTAAGTCAACTTGTCTATTTATGCAATCACATGGCAATAATTTCCATAGTGAAATACATCTTGACCAAGAAAATATTTTTTCCAAGTTGGTTTCAGTGTGTCAAGACCTCCATTGAGAAAAGAAATCACTGTGTTCAAGAGGCCTCTTTTGTCACTGGGTATGAATTACTCTAATCTGGTGGGAATGTGGTTAATTTCCTCAAATTAACCAAAGGTCAAGGTTCCACAATGCACTGTGGAAACAGCAACCTAAGGCACAATTTCTAGCCTTGTTCATCATCCTAGTGCACCCATTTTCTCACTTTCAGAAGCTACTAACTCTCAGAAAGACTAGACACATAATTCATTCAATAAACACCCCACAAATCTCCATTTTCAAAGAGCAAATTCCAACTTTAAGATAGTATCATTAGAGATCTGATCTTCTGAATAATTCTAACTATAATTCAACACACAATTTGGGATTTTGATCATCTAAATACCTATTTCTTGTTTGTGTTTAAGAAGCCACTGAACCTTTGCTGACTGAAATGTCTTGTATGATTTTGGCTCAGAAAGCTTTTTTACATTCTTTAATGGTCAGTTCCGTAATCTCTACCTCCAGTGGTATCCCAAAACTTGTGTAATAAAATAGAATGGATTTTATTTTTTTGTGTGTTTTCAGTTATTTCAACACCTGAAGTGGTTACCGGTGGATCCTTTCACTACTCATACAATATTATAAATTCACATATATTCAGTGCTTCTAATTTTCAAGCATTTCTTCAAAGGAATACTGAGGATACTTTCAGATAAGCATATTTCAAATTAATTCATGCCTACTAAATCTGAGATTTGAATTGAAGTTTCTTAGTTCTGTATTACTTTATGGATATGACAATCATAATCAGTTTCTGCACACAAGTGTGGGCAATATAGAGATCTAAAATTAGTGTGAGCAAATTATTTAAATGAATGCCATATAAGAAATTGATTACAGGTCACACAAATGGCTAGAGTATCACAAATCTGATTTCTCACTTATTTTCTTCTACCTAGCAGTCTAACCAAAGATAGCAAAGATTTTATTTTGTGAGCTTATGGAAAGTACAGCATTTTATATTTTTTTAAACTCATAATGATTGGGCATCCTTGGTGGAATTTAAGCGTTTTTGTTCATTTTTGATTGCAAGTATTTCAATAGGAATGTTCACTAAGGTTAACATACAATGGAGAATAAATATTGTTCATCAATAAGCACATGAACTAGCTGACTTTACCCTTATTAGATGTCATTTTAGTCCAGCAAAACTGAGGCAATTTTGAAACCTGCCATTTAGTTTCAGCTATTTTTACAAAAGGGAAACCTTATGAAAATGTTTACCTTTCCTAAAAATATAAGAAAAAAATCTAAACACAACCCCATAAGCATATGTTATTTATATATAATTTCTATTTTCATTTTAATATTATAAAATGGAATTGCCTTTATTGACAAAGTTGGCTAACTAAATTTTGAATGGGTGTTAGCTTCTGACTTAATAACATTTTAACTTTCAAAGACATTTTCTTATAATGTCTAGAATTACTAAACAAAATTATTAAATACATTTTTGAGTTGTAAACCCAACAGCATGTAGTAGTCATATTTTGGATACTGATTTGTTGAATTAATCAAGGAGCTTTCCTCTTCCACATTCCAAGGAAAATTGCTAGCACTTTGTGGGGAAAATGGTTATAGCTCATATTCTCTGCTGTTACACAAACTACTAAATCCATATAAGGTTATATCTACATCTCAGGCAAGAAATATAGATCTTTCCATTGTTTCCATAAGGAAAGCCAAGATCTGATGAGGCAGTGGACAAATTGTATGCCAGAAAACTTGTAGATGAACTATAAAAAGAAAATTTCAGAATCTGATTTGGCAGATCACCTAGTAGGGTTTGGAGGATGGGAGGCACGCTGATTTGCAACACTAGCTAGGGTCAGAGAGCCTGTTCCTATGTAGCAAATCTCTAAGCCTCAGCACTAGGGTATCTTCCACCTCCCCTTTTAAAAAATATGCCATGACTGTCATGCCATTGCACTCCAGCCTGGGCAACAAGAGTGAAACTCTGTCTCAAAAAAAAAAAAAAAAAAAAAAAAAAATGCCATGACTAAAGCCAACAACTCAAAGAATCTAGAAATAAATGTTATATTATTAACGCATTTGGTATTAGTATACAAATTTGAGATAAAACAAAAATGAGTCAGAATTTAATATAGGGTACTTACATAACAGCTATATTTGTGAGCAAGCACATTGCCATCACATTCTGCATTTAGCTTTCTGGTGCCTAAGGCACACTTAAGATCATGAATGAGCCTCTCCTCTGGAAAATCATTTTCAAGGTCTTTCATCTTTATCAAGTGGCATTATTTCAACCTCTATAACATAGCTCTTATAAACACTAGATGACACGTGCTACTCAAATAGGCTTTAGATTTTTGAAATCTAGGCAAATAGGACCGTAATTATTATTTGGTGGGTTTTAATTTCATGCAACCAATTTGGAGTGAATGAAAAGCATTCCAGAACAATTCTTGCCTGCTTCCTTTTTTTTTGGTTTTCCTTCTTTTCTTTCCATTTTTTGCCCTCTATCTTTCTTTTTATAGTAAATAAAAGAATCAATTAAAGGAAGAGAATAGTGAGAGAAAGACCATTTTTGTCCAATTTCAACCTCTGGGCTCAGATATACTTCCCTCTGACCAACTATTTTAGCACTAATCGATGCTTTAGCTTCGTGGTGAATAGTCATTACCTCAACAAAATGTCATCATCTCCTCCAAGAGATAAACTGTACTATGAAGTTCTCAGCTACTGTTAGCCTAGAGAAGGGGGACACTGCATCCCTCAAATAGACTCTTGCATACTCAAAACTAGACAGCATAGAAATATCATGGGTTTCGTTTCTAATATTTACGGAATACTGAAGTATTTTTTCCTTTTCTTAGAGCCACCTTATCATTAACATTGTTCACCGTTTCCACATGACTGATTTTATGTCACTTTTTTTATGGCATAATCCCCTTTCGATGGCTAATTTTATGTGTCAATATGGCTGCACCGAAAGGTGCTCTGATTAAAATTTATTTCTGAGTGTCTCTGTGAGGGTTTTCTGGATGAGATTAGCATTTGGATCATGGAATCAGTAAGGCATATTGCTCTCTCCAATGTAGGTGAGTGTCATCAAATCCACTGAGGGCCTGAATAGAACACAAAAGCAGAAGAAGGAGAAATTCTCCCCTTTTTGCATCTTGCCTGCCTACTTGAGCTGAAACATAGGTCTTTCCCCGCCCTTAGACTGAGATTTACACCATCAACTCTTCTGATTCTTAGACTTTCAGACTCAGTGTGGAATTACACCAGTGTCTTTCCTGTCTCCAGATTGTAGATGGCAGACAATGGGACTTCTCAGCCTCCACAATCACAAGTCAATTCCTCTTAATACATCTCTTTCTACATATGTATCCTGCTGCTTCTGTTTCTCTAAAGAACCTTGATTAATATACCCCTCCCAGCACTTTCAGAAACATCCGCTATTTAGCACAAAGTGTACTATGTGCATCTACTCAGCAAACACATTTTTTTTTTTTTGAGACAGAGTCTCACTCTGCTGCCCAGGCTGGAGTGCAGTTGCACGATCCTGGCTCACCGCAACCTCTGCCTCCTGCGTTCAAGCAATTCTCAGCCTCCTGAGTAGCTGGGACGACAGGCATGAGCCACCATGCCCAGATAATTTTTTTATTTTTAGTAGAGACAGGGTTTCACCATGTTAGCCAGGCTGGTCTTGAACTCCTGACATCAAGTGATCCACCCGCCTAGGCCTCCCAAAGTGTTGGGATTACAGGTGCTAGCCACTGTGCCCGGCCAGCAAACACTTTTAATACAAAATCATAAAAATTATATTTAATTGACAGACAGTATGTATGTCAAGGAATAAAATTACAGTTTTAAATATGAATGCTAAGAGCCTTGTGAAATCTCATTTTTCACTGCATACCTTGACAAAAAAATAGCCAATGTCATGCAAACCAAATAAGCTGGCCCTGTCTCACTAGGAGTGAGGGCTCTGGTAGGAAATGGGACCTTCAGTGTTAAAATCAGGGAAGTTCCCAGCAACCAGAATGGTTAGCCATCCAAATGGAGTGAATGGAACTACTGTCAAGAAAATCAAAGCCTCTACTCTGCTTTCTGCTAGAATGCACTTTTACCAGTAAACTTGAAATCATTGATAATTTCCTGTCTTATTACAATATTGTCTCCTACTAGTGTTACCATTTTCTTCACAAAGCCAACATTTAGTATTCTCTAGTTTTCTTATTATTGTGGTTGCTGTTTTGACTGAGAAGATACTGATTTCCTTGGGAATTATCACCATAAAGACACTCTGTCAACTATTTTAATCATGGTTTTTAGTTTTGCTTTCGTTTTGAGACAGGGTCTCACTCTGTCACCCAGGCTGGATTGCAGTGATGCTGAGACCAGGTTCCGGGACCTGGGGGAGGCTCAGCTCACTCCCCGGTGGGCTGTGTTCTCTAGGCTCTTGGGCCCTTACTCACCCAAGAATGAGAGAGAGGACCCCATCAGGCATGGTGCACTTGTAAGTAAATATTGAACCCCAACGAGTTTTGCAAAAAGTGTTTTATTTAGGCAGAGAGAGAAGAAAAGGAGAAAGAAATGGATAGAGAGAAAAGAAACTCCCACGAGATTGAGGAAGGGGATCCAGAAAATGAAGTCCGCTCAGATGTGGGGGACGGGGACTTTTAACCTGGGAGAAATTCCCGCCCATTCAATTTTTCCATCCTATGAAAGGAGTTCCTTTAAACTTCCGCTGGAGTGATTGATCTTTGATTTTTTCCCACACACGTGAAAGTTAAACAAAGATCTCTAGTCTCCCAGATGGAGATATGGGTGGAAGTATGGCACTGGGAAGTTCTTGCCTTTGAAACTACACCCCCTTATGGACCCAGGAAGAGAATACATTCCCCTCAGTACAATCTCAGCTTGCTGCAGCCTCGACCTTTCAGGTCAAGCGATCCTTCCACATTAGCCTCCCAAGTAACTGCGACTACAGGTGCATGCCACCATGCCTGGCGAATTTTTGTATTTTTTGTAGAGATGGGGTTTCACCATGTTGCCCAGGTTCCTCTTGAACTTCTGAGCTCAAGTGATTCTACAGTTATTAAAAGTAACTCACAGATTTGTATTCCATGATGGTTCCTAGCATCATGATGTTACTATTAGATGGGGTTTTGCTATATCATGACACTTGCACATTCATTACATTTATCTTGCCATCACTGTAACAATTATTGTTCCCATTTTCCTGATGAGAAAATAGAGGCTAAGTGAAATCCAATGACTGGCATAGGTTGTAGAACTAGTCACTGGATAAACCTTCTGTCTATGAAGGCCTTGACTTTCCATATTAATAATAACTCTCTACTTTCCAGCCTATTAAACAGGTCTAATGTCCGTAGACACAGAAGAAATGTGACCTAAAGTTTACAGATTAATAGATCTACTGAAAAGCATTTTTTTCAGTCCTGTCTTATGTGTATCTTAGATAACTTCATGATTGACTTTTCTAATTACTCTCATGAGATAATAAAATCCAACTCTCTGACAGACTGCTATTGAGTTGCTTTCCTTTATTTTTATCTTGGATATACTGTTTGCGTTTTGAATTTTCATGGTAAGCATTACTGAGAAAGTAGATTCTTCATAATATTTCAAAAGAAAGCTATATATAACAGCCTGAAAGTTGAGGGGGTAGAAATGGCAGTTCTGATTTTGTTTTTTAACTTAAAGTACCCATGATGGAAGATTGAATTTCAGGGCATCAGACCAAACTACTTTTCTTCAAAATAGAAGTTAAAATCCTCCATATTTTTTTTTCAATTTACTATGCAAGAAAAAAAAATCTGTACCCGCAACGCATTATTCACTTTAGTGGAAGGAATTTCTTGGGAATTATATTCTAGAAATGACTGTAGTCTGGCAATTCTAGAATGCTAAAATAAAGAAGTCATTTCAAAGAAATTTTCCTAATAAAATATTTTCACTTTGAAGGATAGCTCTGCTTTAGTCAAATTCACATAATGAAGGGAAAATAAAAGCCTAAAGCTAATTCTGTAGGAATATATGAATGCATGCAAGCATTGCTGCAAATTAATGGTATCAAGTTACAAACTCAAGCAGTTTATTGGGCAGAATATCTGCAAAGTCAAAATATACAGAGAGGCAACAGTTAGAAATGTGAGGAAAAAATAACAGACAAAGATCACTGAAAGATTTATAGTTCAGCTTTAAATGCCTGTAAGGAAGTTTTTGTTTGAATTCAGTTCATCCTAGAAGAATCCAAAATGGGAGTTCACTGAACCCTAACTTACAAGAGAACTGACAGCAGGTCAGATACATTTCACTCCAGTTGGTTAGAGCTGATGTTGCCTTCATGGATTTATGGTACTACGGGGAATGTGTATATCTGTCTGTCTATACAGGCTCTCCCCAGCACTAGAGAAAAAGAGATTCACGACTACAGACTTTGAATCTACAGTTATAATATATACATTGCTAACAACCTTAAACTCTAAATTTTATTTCTTATGCAAAACAGAACTATCCAACTTCTGTTGGATACAAGCATGTCGCTAAAAATTCTTATAATGTGTCTCTTTATATAACATTGTTGCATTAGGATTTGCAAACTAAGTAGCTCAAACTGGTATCCTATTATCTTGTAACTCTAAAAGTACAACAACAAAACATGACTTACCCTAATTTATAAACCAATGATCACCATTTGCATAGACAGCCTTTGATAAACTGAATAAGAAAAGTAGCTTTTTTAAACATATACCTCAATACCATTGTTATATTTTATGATCAGTTTAAGAGGGACTGATGTCACAATCACTTGTGAAGCAGTGTAATGAAATCATTAAAGCTATTAAGTTCTAACATCCCTAGAAAAATTGCCTTATTAAAATAGATTGATGGGCTGTATCATGTCATGTCTTGATAGCCCCATTCTACATTTAAGATATCCAAAAATATGATACAGCTGAAAAAATACATTAAAATAAAATAAATGTATAATTTCCATTTTATTATTATAGTAATCTATCATATCAAAATAATAATGTAGTGTTTTTTAATCAAAGCATGGTTCTTACTATAATTCAAAGACCATAGCTGAGACAATAAAAGACGCTTCATGTTTCAGATATATTTCCTGTCATCCACTAAGAACATCAATTTTTTTAGGTTTACCTATATGTTTGGAGCAGAAGAGAGCAAAGTGGTATTATTCGAGTTGTAAAATTTTAAGACAAGGTTTGACAATTTTAGCACAATATTAAGAACTATTTCTTGGTTCTCTTTAAAATTGTTTTTATATCTCTTCAACTGTTAATGATGCATACTAAACTATTACAGATGAAATATGATGATTCTGCTTTAAAATATTTCAGCCAAAAGAATGGGTGGAATAGATAAATCAAGATGGGAAAAGTGTTCCTAATTGTGGAAACTGGGTGATAGTTACATGGAGTTGATTATATTATTCTCTCTGCTTTTGCATGTATGTGAAAACCTCCATGCCTTATTCCATTCCTGTTGCTATATCAAAATATCACAGATTGAGTAATTTTTATAGAACAGATATTTATTTCTCACAGTTCTGGAGGCTTAGAAGTCCAAGATAAAAGCATCAGCAGAATCAGTGTCTGGTGAACGTTCATTCTCTACTTCCAAGATGACACCTTGTTGCCACATCCTTACATGGGGGAAGGCAGAAGGACAACAGGGATCAATGCTGTGTGACATCTCTTTTAAAGGGCATTAATCTAATTCAGGAGGAGAGAGCCCTGACCTACTCACCTCTTAATTTGATCACATTGGTATTTAAGTTTCAACATACAAATTTTGAGGGAACACATAAATTCAAACCATAGGATTTCACCTGTTTTCTCTTGCTATAACTGAATCCCTGAGACTGGGTAATTTTTGAAGTAAATAAGTGTACTTCTTACCGTTCTGGAGGCTGAGAATTCTAAGGTCTAGGGGCCACATCTGCTTAATGTTTTCTTGCTGGTGGGACTTTCTGCAGAGACCCAAGGCAGCACAAGAGAGAACCAAACTGGCTTTTACAGCAAACTCACCCTTGTGATAACTAAACCATTCTCATAATAACCTATTAATTAGTTAACTCATTCAACCATTTATTCATGAATCTTTTAATCCATTCTCAAGGGCAGAGCCCTCATGACCCAATCACCAATTAAAGGCCCCACTTCTAAATACTGTTTCGCTGGGGATTAAGTTTCTTTCTTTCTTTTTTTTTTTTTTTTTTTTTTTTGTCAGAGTCTCACTGTTGCCCAGGCTGGAGGGCAGTGGCACAATCTTGGCTCACTGTAACCTCCACCTTCCGGGTTCAAGTCATTCTCCTGCCTCAGACTCCCAAAGAGCTGGGACTACAGGCATGTGCCACCACACCCAGCTATTTTTATATTTTTAGTAGAGAAGGGGTTTCACCATGTTGGCCAGGCTGGTCTTGAACTCCTAACCTCCCAAGTGATTCACCTTCCTAGGCCTCCCAAAGTTCTGGGATTATGAACGAGAGCCACAGTGTCCAGCCAAGGATTAAGTTTCAACATGAGTTTTGGAGGGGGCAAACATTCAACCATAGCACCAAAGTATTAAATTTTTAAAATGTTTAATCTCCATTCATCCTGTTTTCACAGGATTCACTTCAATACATGTGGTTCAATGATATATATGAATTTTATGTAACAACATTTTTTATTCTTTTGTGAATCCAAACATGAAAGAAAATTTAACTGTAAATGATTATTCTGCCTCATACATATAGCTGCTTAAAACTAGTTTAAAATTAGCAAGATTTTTGTGAGATCTATTCTTGAAGTGATATAACCAATGAATGGCTTTATTGTCTCAAAAGTGGTGGAAAAATATAAGGAACAAATTTAGTCATTAGTTCCCTGATATGAATCAATTAACTACAGGTTGAGAATTCCTAATCCAAAAATCTGAAATTCAAAATGCTCCGAAATCCAAAACTTTTGAGCACCAACATGACACCACAAGTGGAAAATTCCATACCCGAACTCATGTGACAGGTCGAAGTCAAAACACAGTCAGAACTTTGTTTCTTTTACAAAATTATTTAAGACACTGTATCAAATTACCTTCAGGCTATGTGTATAAGGTGTATATGAAACAAATTTTATACTCTGATGGGTCTCATCCCCCAAGATATCTCTATGCATCTGCAAACACATAAACATCTGCAAACAGATATGCATAACTATGTATATGCAAACATTCCAAAATCTGAAAAGATCTGGAAACAGAAAGACTTCTGATCTCAAGCATTTTGGGTACAGGATACTCAACTTGTATTTATTCAAGAAACATACTAGGGACTGTAGAAAACAATACAGCAAGACATTGTATTATGTAAACAGACAAGACATTGCCCCAACTGTCAAAAAGTTAACAGATCAGCAGATGAGATAACATTAGCAAATAGCAAACAGCAAACAACAAATGGCTGAAAGCTAAACTGCATGTTTCTGGCAGTAATTATAAAGGAATGTATCAAAGTGAGAGTTTTCTGAAAGTCTCACATAGGAGATTGAAATAGAAATGGTCTTTTTAAAATGGATAAACTTTGGGCAAGCTGGAAAAAATATCATGTTGCATGCAGAGAGTTCAGCACACACAAATATATAAAGAAACATGAGTTTGCATAGCATGTAGATACTAAAGATAGAATTAAGCCCAGCACAAGGGCACACATTAAAAAATAATAATGACAACAGTAATAATAGCAAACCATTGCTCTACACCAAACACTATTCTTACTGTTTTATATATAGTTATCTTTAAGAGTTATATATTATTAGTGAAAGCCCAACATTGCAAATGAAGAAACTGAAGCATAGTGAGATTAAGTAACTTGACCAAGGTCACGGAGTCAATAATGGTAGAGCAAGGCTTTGAACCCAGACAGTGTAGATCTAGGACATATGTGCTGATTTCCATGCAATACTGTCTGCCCAGTGGGACTTGATAGGTATTGAGGGGGGAGCTACTGAAAGTCAGACAGGGACAATGTACTTCAGGCGCCGGGGCTCTGGGCACTTTTCTGGGGGTAAAAGGGGTTTATCCCTTTCCTAAATCCCAGCAGGAATTCCTAGCACTATGCGCTCCCAGGCTTCAAGCTTGCCATGCTCTCCACCTGACCCTTCCATTGCGAGGCAGAGAAGGATGTGCTTGGGTACTTTAAGACCCACTGATGACAGCGCATGGAGGGAGCAACCCAGTTTCCGGGGGAACAGTGGATGATACCGTATTCAGTCCTCCTGACAACTCCATGAAACAGGTCTGAACTCAGCCATTTTTGCCATTCTTATTTGAAAGCAGGATTAATTTTGAAGGATGAAAGGACCGGATGATTGGAAAACAAGATTGTAGAAAAATATTTTTTAGAATGCTCTATCTGGATACAGTTCCCCCCCCAAATAGATAGAGCTCACTAAAGAAATTAGATCTCAAGGCAGACAAAGGAAAGGCTGCCTCCGCAAGCAGCTACCTGAAATCAAAGATAGATAAATCCAAGAAGATGGGAAGAAACCAGCATAAAAAGGATGAAACCATCAAAGACCAGAACACCTCACCCCCACCAAGGGGTCACAACTCCTCATCAGCAAGAGAACAAAACAGGATGGAGAACGAATTTGATGAATTGACAAAAGCAGGCTTCAGAAGGTAGGGAATGACAAACTTCTCTGAGCTAAAGGAACATGTTCTAACCCAATGCAAGGAAATGAAATGCTAACTAGAATAACAAGCTTAGGGAAGAACATAAACAACTTGATGGAGCCGAACACACAGCATGAGAACTTCGCGAAGCATACACAAGTTTCAATAGCCGAATCAATCAAGCAAAAGAAAGTATATCAGAGATTAAAGATAAACTCAATGAAATAAAACAAGAAGGCAAGAAAGAGAAAAAAGAGTGCAAAGAAATGAACAAAGCCTCCAAGAATATGGGATTATGTGAAAAGACCTAATCTACACTTGATCAGTGTACCAGAAGATGACGGGGAGAATGAATCCAAGCCTGGAAAATACTCTTCAGTACATTATCCAGGAGAACTTCCCCCAACCTAGCAAGGCAGGCCAATATTAACATCCAGGAAATACAGAGAACACCACAAAGATACTCCTGAAGAAGAGCAACCCCAAGGCACATAATCGTCATATTCACCAAGGTTGAAATGAAGGAAAAAATGTTAAGGGCAGCCAGACAGAAAGGTTGGGTCACCCAGAAAGGAAAGTTCATCAGACCCACAGTGGATCTCTTGGCAGAAACCCTACAAGCCAGAAGAGAGTGGGGACCAATATTCAACATCCTTAAGAAAAGAATTTTCAGATCCAAGATGGCCAATTAGCAGCAGCTCAGGATTGTAGCTCCCAGTGAAAGCGTAGAGAGTGAGTGGATGCCACATTTTCAGATGAATTTTTATTGCCCAGGGACCAGGAGATTCCCGGCGGAGGAACCCCACGGGTCGCCAGCACGACTCTTTGGCCGGCGCAGCCGTTTTGCAGGCGCCCTAGGCGCAGCGGCTCTCAGTCCAGAGTATACGGGACTGAGTGTCCTTCTGGTTGGCATTTGGAGCTCCAGGAAGGCAGAGTCTGCCATTCAGCTGATTGAAAAGCCGAATGAAGTTGGGAACCAGACAGGGAGATTCCCGGGCAGAAAAGCACCACGAATCTTAACGCCAGTGTTTCAGCCGGCATAGTGGGTCACCGCAGGGGAAGGCTGGTACCCCCCTCCACAAAAAAAAACACAGCAGTTGGAACTGCTGAGGATTGAGAGTTTCACAGCAAGTACAGCTGAACCTGGGAAGGTCCAGCTCTGTGGGGGAGGGGGCATCCACCAAAGGAAAATTAAGAAACAGAAAAAACTTTACCACCAACAAGCTGGACGTCCACTCAGAGACCTAATCTGAAAGTCAGCAATTACACAGATGACAGGTGGATAAATCCACAAAGATGGGAAGAAACCAGCGCAAAAAGGCTGAAAACACCTGAAATCAGAATGCCTTTCCTCCTACAGAGGATTGCAGTGCCTCATCACCAACTGAACAAGGCCTGATCGAGAATGAATGTGAGGAATCAACAGAATCAGACTTCAGAAAGTGGATAATGAGAAACTTCTGTGAGCTAAAAGAACATGTTCTAGCCCAATGCAAGGAAACTAAGAACCTTGTAAAAAGGTTTGATGAAATCTTAACGAGAATGGACAATTTAGAAAGGAATATAAGTGAATTAATGGAGCTGAAAAACAGGATACAAGAACTTCGGGAAGCATGCACAAGTTTTAACACTCGAATTGATCAAGCAGAAGAAAGGATTTCAGAGGTCGAAGACCAACTTAACGAAATAAAATGAGAAGACAAGATTAGAGAAAAAAGGGTAAAAAGGAATGAGCAAAGTCTTCAAGAAATATGGGACTATATGAAAAGACCTAATCTACGTTTGATAGGTGTACCTGAATGTGACGAAGAGAATGAATCCAAGCTGGAAAATATTTTTCAGGATATTATCCAGGAAAACTTTCCTAACCTAGCAAGGCAAGACAATACCCAACTCCAGGTAATACAGAGAACACCACAAAGATATTCCTCAAAAGAGCAACCCCAAGGCACATAATCATTAGATTCACCAGGGTTGAAATGAAGGCAAAAATACTAAGGGCAGCCACAGAGACAGGTCAGGTTACCCACAAGGGGAAGCCTATCAGACCCACAGCTGATCTCTCAGCAGAAACCCTACAAGCCAGAAGAGAGTGGGGGTGAATACTCAACATCTTTAAAGAAAAGAACTTTCAACCCAGAATTTCATATCCAGCCAAACTAAGTTTCATAAGTGAAGGAAAAATAAAATTTTTTACAAACAAGCAAGTACTCAGAGATTTCATTACCACCAGGTCTGCTTTACAAGAGCTTCTGAAAGAAGCACTATATACAGAAAGGAACAACCAGTATCAGCCATTCCAAAAAACCCATCAGTAAGCTGCATCCAGACCCATCTCACATGCAAGGATATACAGAGACTCAAAACAAAGGGATGGAGGAAGATTTGCCAACCAAATGGAGAGCAAAAAAAAAAAAAAAAAAGCAGGAGTTGCAATTCTCATCTCTGATAAAATAGACTTTAAAGTAATAGAAACCAAAAGAGATAAGAAGGACATTGTATAATGGCAGAGGGATCAATGTAATGGGAAGAGTTAATGATCCTAAGTCTATGTGCACCCAATATAGGAGCAACCAGAAACATAGAGCAACTTCTTGGTGACTTACAAAGAGACTTGAACTCCCCACACAATAATAGTAGGAGACTTTAACACTACATTGTCAATATTGGACAGATCAATGAGACAGAAGGTTAACAAGGATACCCGGGACTAGAACTTAGACCTCGAACAAGTAAACTTAATAAACATTTACAGAACTCTCTACTCCAAATCCACAAAACATACATTTTTTTTTCAGTAACACATCACATTTATTCTAAAAGTGACCACATGGTTGGGAGTAAATCACTCCCCAGCAATTGCATAGCATTTCATAGGTTTAAATGAAATATTGGTTGGCTGTTTGTTATTTTCTTCCCTTATTCCTTCCTGTCTCCATTGTATAACACAATTATTAGTATAAAAGAGCTTTTTAATACCCATTTTTAGACTGCATTCTAGCCTGGGCAATAGAGCAAGATTCCCGTTCTCTCTCTCCCTCTTTTCTTCTTCTCTTTCCCTTTCGTTCATTCTCTTTTTTCCTTCTTTCTCTCTTTCTTTTCTTTCTTTTCTTCTTAAAAAAAGAAAAAAGAAAAGAACTTTCAACACAGAATTTCATATCCAGCCAAACTAAGCATCATAAGTGAAAGAGAAATAAAATCCTTTACGGACAAGCAAATGCTGAGAGATTTCATGACCACCAGATCTGTCTTGCAAGAGCTCCTGAAGGAAGCACTAAACACAGAAAGGAACAACCAGTACCAGACACTGCAAAAAAGAACAAAATGGTAAAGACCAATGATACAATGAAGAAACTGTGCCAACCAAAAGGCAAAACATCCAACCAGTAACAAAACAGCAGGATCAAATTCACACATAACAATTTTAACATTAAACGTAAATGGACTAAATGCTCCAATGAAAAGACACAGACTGGCAAACTGGATAAAAAGTCAAGAACCATCAATGTGCTGTATTCAGGATACCCATCTCATGTGCAGAGACACACGTAGACTCAAAATAAAGGGACAGAAGAAGATTTACCAAGCAAATGGAGAGCAAAAAAAAAGCAGGGGTTGCAATCCTGGTCTCTGATAAAACAGACTTTAAACCAACAAAGATCAAAAGAGACAAAGAAGGGCATTATATAATGGTAAAAGGATCAATACACCAACAAGAGCTAACTATCCTAAATATATATGCACCCAATACAGGAGCACCCAGATACATAAAGCAAGTTCTTAATGACCTACAAAGAGACTTAGACTCCTGCACAATAATAGTGGGAGACTTAAAATTCTACTGTCAATATTAGACAGATCAACAAGAAAGAAAATCAACAAGGATATCCAGGACTTGAATGCAGATCTGGACCAAGCAGACCTAATAGACATCTACAGAACTCTCCACCCCAAATCCACAGAATATACATTCTTCTCAGCACCACATCGCACTTACTCTAAAATCTACCACATAATTGGAAGCAAATCACTTCTCAGCAAATGCAAAAGAACGGAAATCATAACAGTCTCTCAGACCACAGTGCAATCAAATTAGAACTCAGGATAAAGAAACTAACTCAGAACCGCACAACTTCATGGAAATGGAACAACTGGCTCCTGAATGTTGACTGGATAAACAATGAAATGAAGGCAGAAATAAAGATCTTCTTTGAAACCAATGAGAATGAAGACACAACATACCAGAATCTCTGGGACAGATTTAAAGCAGTGTCTACAGGGAAATTTATAGCAATAAATGCCCACATGAGAAACAAGGAAAGATCTAAAATTGACACCCTTTCATCAAAATTGAAAGAGCTCGAGAAGCAAGATCAAAAAAACTCAAAAGCTAGCAGAAGATAAGAAATAACTGAGATCAGAGCAGAACTGAAGGAGATACAGACACAAAAAAACCCTTCAAAAAATAAATAAATCCAGGAGCTCGTTCTTTGAAAAGACCAACAAAATAGACCTCTAGCCAGACTAATAAAAAAGAAAACAGAGAATTGAATAGATGCAATAAAAAATGATAAAGGGAATATCACCACTGATTCCACAGAAATACAAACTACCATCAGAGATTACTACAAACAACTATATGCACACAAACCAGTAAATCTGGAAGAAATGAACAAATTCCTGAACCCTTGCACTCTCCCAAGACTAAACCAGGAAGAAGTTGAAATCCTGAATAGATCAATAACAAGCACTGAAGTTGAGGCAGCAATTAATAGCCTACCAACCAAAAAAAGCCCAGGTCCAGACGGGTTTACAGCTGAATTCTACCAGACATACAAAGAAGAGCTGGTACCATTCCTTCTGAAACTATTCCAAACAACACAAAAAGAGGCAATCCTCCCTAACTCATTTTATGAGACCAACATTGTCCTGATACCAAAACCTGGCAAAGACTCAACTAGAAAAGAAAACTTCAGGCCAATATCCATGATGAACATCAACACAACAATCTTCAATAAAATACTGGCAAACTGAATGCAATAGCACATCAAAAAGCTTATTCATCATGATCAAGTAGGCTTCACCCCTCAGATGCAAGGCTGGTTCAACATACACAAGTCTATGAACGTAATCCATCACATAAACAGAATCAAAGACAAAAACCACATGATTATCTCAATAGATGCAGAGAAGGCCTTTGACAAAATTGAACAGCCCTGTATGCTAGAAGCCCTCAATAAACTAGGTATCGGTGGAACGTATCACAAAATAATAAAAGCTACTTATGACAAACCCACAGACAATATCATACTGAACAGGCAAAAACAGGAAGCATTCTCTTTGAAATCTGGCACTAGACAAGGATGCCCTCTCTCACCACTCCTATTCAATATAGTATTGGAAGTTCTAGCCAGAGCAATCAGGCAAGAAAAAGAAATAAAGGATATTCAATAAGGAAAGGAGGAAGTCAAATTGTCTCTATCTGCAGATGACATGACTGTATATTTAGAAGACCCCATGGTCTCAGCCCAAAATCTCCTGAAACTGATAAGCAACTTCAGCAAAGTCTCAGGATACAAAATCAGTGTGCAGAAATCACAAGCATTCCTATACACCAATAACAGACAAACAGAGATTCAAATCATGAGCAAACTCCCATTCACAATTGCTACAAAGAGAATAAAATAACTAGGAATACAACTAACAAAGGATGTAAAGGACCTCTTCAAGGAGAACTATAAACCACTGCTCAAGGAAATAAAAGAGGACACAGACAGATGGAAAAACATTCCATGCTCATGGTTATGAAGAATCAATATCGTGAAAATGGCCATACTGCCCAAAGTAATTTATAGATTCAACGCTATCCCCATCAAGCTACCAATGACCTTCTTCACAGAACTGGAAAAAAACACTTTAAACTTCATATGGAACCAAAAGAGAGCCTGCATAGCCAAGACAATTCTAAGTAAAAAGAACAAAGCTGGAGGCATCACACTGCCTGATTTCAAACTATACTACAAGGCTACAGTAATCAAAACAGTATGGTACTTGTACCAAAACAGAGACATAGACCAATGGAACAGAACAGAGGCCTCGGAACCAACACCACACATCTACAACCATCTGATCTTTGACAAACCTGACAAAAACAAGCAATGGGTAAAGGATTCCCTGTTTAATAAATTGTGTTGGAAAAACTGGCTAGTCATGTGCAAAAAGTAGAAACTGGACGACTTCCTGACACCTTACACTCAAATTAACTTCAGATGTATTAAAGATTTAAACATAAGACCTAACACAATAAAAATCCTAGAAGAAAGCCTAGGCAAAATCATTCAGGGTATACGCAAGGACTTCATGACTAAAACACCAAAACCAATGGCAGCGAAAGCCAAAATAGACAAATGGGATGTAATTAAACTTCAGAGCTTCTGCACAGCAAAAGAAACAATTATTAGAGCAAACTGGCAACCAACAGAATGAGAAAAAATGTTTGCAATCTACCCATCTGACAAAGAGCTAATATCCAGAATCTACAAAGAACTAAAACAGATTTACAAGAAAAAACAAACAAACCCATTCAAAAGTAGGTGAAGGATATGAACAGACACTTTACAAAAGAAGACATACATGAGGCCAACAAACATATGAAAAAAATTCTCATCATCACTGGTCATTAGAGAAATGCAAATGAAAACCAGATTAAGATATCATCTCATGCCGGTTAGAATGATGATCATTAAAAAGTCTGGAGGCAACAGATACTGGAGAGGATGTGGAGAAATAGAAACACTTTTACACTGTTGGTGGAGTGAACATTAGTTCAACCATTGTGGAAGACAGTGTGGCAATTCCTCAAGGATCTAGAAACAGAAATTACATTTGACCCAGCAATCCCATTACTGGGTATATACCCAAAGGATTATAAATCGTTCTATTATAAAGACACATGCACACATATGTTCATCACGGCACTGTTTACAATAGCAAAGACCTGGAACCAACCGAAATGCCCATCAATGATAGACTGGACAAAGAAAATGTGGCACATATACACCACGGAATACTACACAGCCATAAAAAATGATGAGTTCATGTCCTTTGTAGGAACATGGATAAATCTGGAAACCATCATTCTCAGCAAACTGACACAAGAACAAAAAATCAAACACTGCATGTTCTCACTCATAGGCGAGTGTTGAACAATGAGAACAAGTGGACACAGGGAGTGCAGCATCACACACTGGGGTCTGTTGGGGGTGGCTACGGGAGAGACAGTGGGGGTGGGGAGGGTACAGAGGGATAATGTTGGGAGAAATGCCAGATATAGATGATGGGGGGGATGGAGGCAGCAAACCACCTTGCCATGTATGTACCTATGCAACAACCCTGCATGATCTGCTCATGTACCCCAGAACCTAAAGCACAATTGAAAAAAAAAAAAAAAGGAAGACAGAACTTTCTACTGGATACTGACTAACAATATTGCTTTTCTGACAGACAGATTACATGGGTTGAAATTCTCTGTTACTAAAGTGGACTTCATTTCCATCTTTACTTCAAATGACCACTACTATTATGGACTGTCCAGAATTGTTCAGCCCAGAAGTTGAGAGCTAAGTTTTGCTCTCTTAAGTCAAAGAATCAGAAAACTGTGGCACTTAGTTTAAGCAGCTTGGCTGGAAACACATAACTTGTGTTGGATCAGAGAACTAAAAATCCAAAAATTCTTGGTTTCAATCCTAGACTTCACAAACCAGTGCACACTTCTTCTCTCAAAACTATAATATAATTCTAGAGGCTGAATATGGCAGTGCATTTAACTGGATCCCAGCTGTCTGTCTCACATCTAATGACACAATGTGGTAACGATTACACAATAATTCACAGCCTGTTGTGTTTTATTACACTTCAAGCAGATAAAAATAAATAGTGCAGATATTTTTAATAATCCTTTCCGTTATTGTTCAGCTCAGTATACAAACCCCAATGTTTATCCAACTCTTAGATTAAATCTTAAAACACAGAATAAAGTTCTAGAATCTAAGATTATGATTATTCATGGTCTTCTCTTTTCATACCTTTGCTATTACCTCTAACCTTGATATCTGACTAGTTCTCAGTATGTTGTTTACTAAATTTGACTATTTTCACTACTTTGTTATACACTAGAAGTATTACGTTAGCTTCCCAAATATCTTCCCTTTAAGTCCAGAATTAACCCTGGGAGAGTATAAAACATTCATATTGTCATACCAGAACTACTTTCTTGAACTCAGATGGCAAATCATGTTGGTTTGGCCAAAACATTCCTGGTTTAGGCACTGAAAGTCTAGCATTCCAGGAAAAGACCTCAGTTCTGGGCAAACAATGGCAGATAGTCACCCTAGTGTCTGGTACACCTTCTAAACTGTTAGAGAAAAACCTGTGTTCCTGTCTCTACATAACTATTTGTTTGTGTGTCTACACACAAAAACACTAAATATGTGTAAGTCACAAAAAAAATTAAAACCTGAATAACAAGCAGAACTCTTGGCAAGCCTCCTGGAGAGACATTTAATCTTAGAATGAGAACTACTCCTTCCACATAGAACACAAGTGAGCCTTTGCCCTAAACCTTGTTAATATACCAGGATAAAAGTAAAAACACTTCCTAGTAACTCCTCAAGTTGCAGTAAGGCTGCTAACACACTGTGTTGGGAACACAGGTTACCAGTTTATCTGAAAATCTAACTCACTTTTAATTAAAACTAATTGCACACACAGAATTTCTATATTCTAATGCACTGGTCTGTGAAACAGTTTTCAGGAGCTACAATAGTTTAGAAGTGTTTTATTTTAATGCAGCAGAAAACCCCGTATTAGTATTAAAGGAAAATGACTCACATTTACTGTTGAGGTATTCTTTGCAAAAGCCATAATTTTACTTGAAAGCAAAGAAGTGAAAAAAGGGGAAGCTGATATTTTAGTAAAATACCTTCTCTTCAGATCCTTGCTAAGAGAGTCGCTATTATTTCTCAACACACACTGTGATCTCAAAAACACTTGAGAAAGGATCTAAAAGCAAGAATTCCTCTTCAGAAAACTTTGAGAAAACCTTCCCTTTCATAGACCTTATATTTTAGGAATAGCCAGAGATAAAATAAATTTTAAGTTAAAAACATCAAAAAGTATTTTGAAGACACTTTCCTTTTTTTATTATTATACTCTAAGTTCTGAGATACATGTGCAGAACGGGCAGGTTTGTTACATAGGTATAGATGTGCCAAGGTGGTTTGCTGCACCCATCAATCCATCACCTACATTAGGTATTTCTCCTAATGCTATCCATTCCCTAGCACCCCACCCCCCCAACAGGCTCCAGTGTGTGATGTTCCCCTCACTGCGCCCATGTGTTCTCATTGTACAACTCCCACTTATGAATGAGAACGTGTGGTATTTGGTTTTCTGTTCATGTGTTACTTTGCTGAGAATGATGGTTTCCAGCTTCATCCGTGTCCCTACACAGGACATGAACTCAGCATTTTTTATGGCTGTGTAGTATTCCGTGGTGTATATGTGCCACATTTTCTTTGTCCAGTCTATCATTGATGGGCATTTCAGTTGGTTCCAAGTCTTTGCTATTGTAAATAGTGCTGCAATAAACATACGTGTGCATGTGTTTTTATAGTAGAATGATTCTTTGGGTATATACCCAGTAATAGGATTGCTGGGTCAAATGGTATTTCTAGTTTTAGATCCTTGAGGAATCACCACGCTGTCTTCCACAATGGTTGAACTAATTTACACTCCCACCAACAGTGTAAAAGCATTCGTATTTCTCCACATACTCTCCATCATCTGTTGTTTCCTGACTTTTTAATGATTGCCATTCTAACTGGTGTGAAATGGTATCTCATTGTGGTTTTGATTTGCATTTCTCTAATGACCATTGATGATGAGCTTTTTTCATGTTTGTTGGCTGCATAAATGTCTTCTTTTGAAAATGTCTGTTCATATCCTTCACTCAATTTTTTATGAGGTTGTTTGTTTTTTTCTTGTAAATTTGATTAAGTTCCTTGTAGATTCTGGATATTGGCTCTTTGTCAGATGGATAGATTGCAAAAATGTTCTCTAATTCTTTAGGTTGCCTGTTCACCCAGGATAGTTTCTTTTGCTGTGCAGAAGGTCTTTAGTTTAATTAGATCCCATTTGTCAATTTTGGCTTTTGTTGCAATTGCTTTTGGTGTTTTAGTCATGAAGTCTTTGCCCACGCCTATATCCTGAATGCTATTGCCTAGGTTCACTTCTAGTGTTTGTATGGTTTTAGGTCTTACATTTAAGTCTTTAATCCATCTTGAGTTAATTTTTGTATAAGGTGTAAGGAAGGGATCTAGTTTCAGTTTTCAGCATATGGCTAGCCAGTTTTCTCAACACCATTTATTAAATAGGGAATCCTTTCCCCATGGCTTGTTTTTGTCAGGTTTGTCAAAGATCAGATGGTTGTAGATGTGTGGCATTATTTCTGAGGCCTCTGTTCTGTTCCATTGGTATATATATCTGTTCTGGTACCAGTACCATGCTGTTTTTGTTACTGTAGCCTTGTTTGAAATCAGGTAGCATGGTGCCACCAGCTTTATTCTTTGTTCTTGGCTATGCAGGTTCTTTTTTGGTTTCATATGAAATTTAAAGTAGGTTTGTTTTTCTGTTTGTTTGACAGAGTTTCGCTCTTTTTGTTCAGGCTGGAGTGCAATGGTGCAATCTCAGCTCACCACAACCTCCACCTCCTGGGTTTAAGTGATTCTCGTGCCTCAGCCCCCCAAGAAGCTGGGACTCTAGGCATGTGCCACCACACCTGGCTGATTTTTTTATTAGTAGTAGAGATGGGATTTCTCCATGTTGGTCAGGCAGGTCTCGCACTCCCGACCTCAGGTGATCTGCCCGCCTTGGCCTCCCAAAGTGCTGGGATTACAGGTGTGAGCCACCACATCCAGCCATAAAGTAGTTTTTTCCAATTCTATGAAGAAAGTCAAAGGTAGCTTTATGGGGATAGCACTGAATCTATAAGTTACATTGAGCAGTATGGCCATTTTCACGATATTGATTCTTCCTATCTCTATGAGCATGGAATGTTTTTTTGTTTGTGTCCTCTCTTATTTCCTTGAGCAGTGGCTTGTAGTTCTCTTTGAAGAGGTCCTTCACATCCCTTATAAGTTGTATTCCTAGGTATTTTATTGTCTTTGTAGCAATTGTGAATGGGAGTTTGCTCATGATTTGGCTCTCTGTTTGTCTATTATTGATGTATACAAATGCTTGTGATTTATAGTACATTGATTTTGTCGAGAACTTGCTGAAGTTGCTTAACAGCTTAGGGAGTTTTTGGGCTGACACAATGGGGTTTTCTAAATATATAATCATGCACTTTTGAGTGAGTTTGTTAATCCTGAGTTCTAATTTGATTGCACTGTGGTCTGAGAGACTGTCTGTTATGATTTCCATTCTTTTGCATTTACTGAGGAATGTTTTACTTCTAATTATACAGTCAATTTTAGAATAAGTGCTATGTGGTGCTGAGAAGAATGTATATTCTGTGGTTTTGGGGTGGAGGGTTCTGTAGATGTCTATTAGGTCCACTTGGTCCAGAGGTGAGTTCAAGTCCTGAATATCCCTGTTAATTTTCTGTCATGTTGATCTGTCTAATATTTATAGTGGGTGTCAAAGTCTCCCACTATTATTGTGTGGAAGTCTAAATCTCTTTGTAGGTCTCTAAGAACTTGCTTTATGAATCTGGGTGCTCCTGTGTTGGGTGCATATATATTTAGGATAGTTGGCTCTTCTTGTTGCATTGGATCCCTTTACCATTATGTAATGCCCTTCTTTGTCTCTTTTGCTCTTTGTCAGTTTACAGTCTGTTTTATCAGAGACAAGCATTACAACCCCTGCTTTTTCTTTTTGCTTTCCATTTGCTTCATAAATATTCCTCCATCTTTTTATTTTGAGCCTGTGTGTGTCTTTGCATGTGAGATGGGTCTTGACTCTTTATCCAATTTGCCAGTCTGTGCCTTTTAATTGGGGCATTTAGCCTGTTTACATTTAAGACTAATATTTTTATGTGTGAATTTGATCCTGTCATTATGATGCTAGCTGGTTATTTTCCCCCATTAGTTGATACAGTTTCTTCATAGTGTCAATGGGCTTTACATTTTGGTATGTTTTTGCAGTGGCTGTTAATGGTTTTTCCTTTCCATATTTAGTGCTTCCTTCAGGAGCTTTTGTAAGGCAGGCCTGGTGGTGACAAAATCCCTCAGCATTTGCTTGTCTGTTAAGTATTTTATTTTTCCTTCCCTTATGAAGTTTAGTTTGGCTAGATATGAAATTCTGAGTTGAAAGTTCTTTTTCTTTAAGGATGTTGACTATTGGCCCTCAACCCTCTTCTGGCTTGTAAGGCTTCTGCAGAAAGATCCACTGTTAGTCTGATGGGCTTCCCTTTGTGGGTAACCCAACCCTTCTCTCTGGCTGCCCTTAACATTTTTTTCCTTCATTTCAACCTTGGTGAATCTTATGATTATGTGTCTTAGGGTTGCTCTTCTGGAGGAATATCTTTGTGATGTTCTCTACATTTCCTGAATTTGAATGTTGGCCTGCCTTGCTAGGCTGGGGAAGTTCTCCTGGATAATATCCTGAAGCGTGTTTTCCAACTTGGTTCTATTCTCCTTGTCACTTTCAGGTACACCAATCAAACGTAGATTTGCTCTTTTCACATAGTCCCATATTTCTTGGAGGCTTTGTTCATTCCTTTGTATTCTTTTTCTTGAATCTTGTCTTCACACTTTATTTCATTAAGTTGATCTTCAGTCTTTGGTATCCTTTCTTCTGCTTGATCGATTAGGCTATTGATACTTGTATATGCTTCACAAAGTTCTCATGCTGTGTTTTTCAGCTCCATCAGGTCATTTATGTTCTTCTCTAAACTGGTTATTCTAGTTAGCAATTTTCCTAACATTTTTTTTTAAAGTTCTTAACTTCCTTTCATTGGGTTAGAACATGCTCCTTTAGCTCTGAGGAGTTTGTTATTACCCACCTTCTGAAGTCTCTTTCTGTCTATTAGTCAACTCATTCCCATCCAGTTTTGTTCCCTTGCTGGCAAGGAGTTGTGATCCTTTGGAGGAGAAGAGGCATTCTGGCTTTGGGGATTTCCAGCATTTATGCACTGGCTTTTCCTCATCTCCATGGATTTATCTACCTTTGGTCTTTGCTGTTGGTGAA
Source organism: Ateles fusciceps (assembly GCA_036589455.1). NCBI lineage: Eukaryota > Metazoa > Chordata > Mammalia > Primates > Atelidae > Ateles > Ateles fusciceps. The sequence goes on along the minus strand of JAZHEH010000134.1, from coordinate 809,739 downwards.
CTTCAGATGGAGTTTTTACATGGTCATCCTTTCTGTTGATGTTGATGCTACTGCTTTATGTTTGTTAGTTTTCCTTCTAACAGTCAGGCCCCTTTTCTGCAGGTCTTCTGGTGTTTGCTAGGGTTCCACTCCAGATCGTTTGCCTGGGTATCACCAGTGGAGGCTGCAGAACAGCAAAGGTTGCTGCCTGCTGCCTCCTCTGGAAGCTTCATCCCAGAGGGGCACCCACAAGATGCCAAACAGAACTCTCCTATATGAGGTGTCTGTTGACCCCTGCTGGGGGCTGTCACCCTGTCAGGAGGCACAGGGATCAGAGATCCACTTGAGGAGGCAGTCTATCCCTTAGCAGAGCTTAAGCACTGTTCTGGGAGATTTACTGCTCTCTTCAAAGCTGGCAGGCAGGGACGTTTAAGTCTGCTAAAGCTGTGCCCACAGCTGCCACTTCCCCCAGGTGCTCTTTCCCAGGGAGATGGGAGTTTTATCTATAAGCCCCTGGGTGGGGCTGCTGGCTTTCATTCAGAGATGCCCTGCCCAGAGAGGAGGAGTCTAGAGAGGCAGCCTGGCTACAGCAGCTTTGCTTCACTGTGGTGGGCTCTGCCCGGTCTGAACTTCCAGGTGGCTTTGTTTACACTGTGAGGGGGAAATGACCTACTCAAGCCTCAGTAATGGTGGACACCCCTTCCCCCATCAGGCTCAAGCACTCCAGTTCAAAGTCAGACTGCTGTGCTGGCAGCAAGAATTTCAAGCCAGTGGATCTTAGCTTGCTGTGCTCCATGGGGGTGGGATCTACTGAGCAAGACCACTTGGCTCCCCAGCTTTAGCCCCCTTTCCAGGGGAGTGAGTGGTTCTGTCTCACTGGTGCCTCAGGTGCTACTCTGGTATGAAAAAACTTCTTCAGCTAGCTCAGTGTCTGCCCAAATGGCTGCCCAGTTTTGTGCTTGAAACCCAGGGCCTTGCTGGTGTAGACACCCAAGGAAATCTCCTGGTCTGTGGGTTCTAAAGACAATGGGAAGAACGTACTATGTGGGCCAGATAGCACCATCCCTCACAGCACAGTCCCTCATGGCTTCCCTTGGCTAGGGAAGGGAGTTCCCCAACCCCTTGCACTTCCCAGGTGAGGTGACACCCAACCCTGCTTTGGTTTGCCCTCCGTGGGCTGCACCCACTGTCTAACCATTCCCAATGAGATGAACTGGGTACCTCAGTTGGAAATGCAGAAATCACCACCCTTCTGCATTGGTCTCACTGGAAGCTACAGACCAGAGCTGTTCCTATTTGGTCATCTTACCTGGGAATAATTGATACTTCCCTTTTCTTGAAATAGAAGTTGTTTGGGAGACTGATAATAAATAGAAATGTATTTTATAATTACAGCTAATATACAAAATGTGACTTTTCATTACAGCCTCTTATGAATCCCATAAGAGGTCTCCAAAAAGCATCTTGAATGACTCTAATGAAACAAAATTGTGCCAGTCAGAACTAGATTTTAAATCAGAATTAATAGTTTATTTTATTTGCTGACTGTATTAATGGGAAAATGACAAGAATAGTTAGTATATTTCTAGAGGAAATCAAGCTGAGGTAGAACATTTTATTACAGAATTTTATTTCAGAGCAAACACATTTGAAATTAAAATCTTAAATTATACATCATACTTTTGTAAATGTAAAACAGAAGTTAGAGAAAGAAAAACTATTTCACTTCAGATTCAGATGTCAAAATGGAGATTTTTTTGTTTAATATTGCTGAAATTTTGTGATGAAGCCTTAAAAGTAGAGAGGTGGCTATTTTAAGGCTCTACCTAATGTCAACTTCTGCACTTGACATTAGCCAAAAGGCCAAGAAGTGATCAGACTGTTAACACGTGTACATTCCCTTGGTAAAATTTCGCTACAGATAAAATAAGAAAAGTGGTTAAAAACAAAACCAAGCAAGCAAATAGAAAATCTAGAAAACATGAAAAAGAACCCGGTGAAAAGTTACTTTGTTTTTGAGGCATTGTTGTCTTCATGCATTTGACAATGAAAGATACTACTAATAAAACGTGATGTTCCCTTCTTGTACCCTGGACTCAAATTCCATGTGCAGGACTAGTGTTTGCTCTCACTGCCAGCTATGGCAGTATTCTCCCTAGGGGTCCCCCGTCCTCTGGCTCTTCATGGGCACCAGAACCAGGAAAAGAATACATTGTGCTAACAATAGCAAGATAAAGGAAGACTGGTAAATACATGAGCTGCTGGATATGTGGCCTGGCTTTGTTGTTTTCAGTATGTCACATCCACAGTTTTGTTTTCAATGGAAATGTGTTAACACTGAGTTGAAAGTTAGGGACCTGGGTTTTAAGTCATGGCTCTGACACTAACTGGCTCTATAATCCTAGGCAAGCTGTTTTACCTCTCAGGGCTTTGGACTAGAATAGTCACTAGGTGACCTCTATGAGCACCATTCAGAGACTTAAAGCCAAAGTCAAAGCGAAGGCAATTGTTTGAACAATGTTATCTTAGATCAAATCACCCCAACTGATCCCAGATATGTGAGAGGCAGTGTAGAAAAGTACTTATTAATGTGCTTCTGGAACCAGACTTCCTCTTATTACCTTTGTGACCAGGGGCAAGTTTCCTTTCTGTGCCCTCATTTCCTTTTCTATAAAATGGGAATGATAACAGTACCTACCCCATAGGGTTATTATAAGGATTAAGTGAAATCATCTGTGTACAACCCTAAGAGCACCATCTGTTTATTCCTAATACAGGCAGGAAGAGCTAATGAATTAATGAACCTAGGTACTTTCCAGCAGCAGATGGGTTCAAGAGCACAAATAGAGGAGTGAGGCTTTTAAACAAAGAAGACACTTTCTCATAAAGTGGCACTATTTTACTCCACACTCACACCCCCAGTTATTTTCCAGAAAAGTGAATCACTAACTTTATCTAACACCAGAATCACCTGGATGGCTTTTATAACAAAAGTTGCTGGTTCAAGTCCTAAAGTTTCTGATTCAGTAGATTTGGGATGGGGTAGAAAATGTACATTTCCAACAAGTTTCCAAGTGATGTTGATGTTGGTGGCCCAGGAATCATACTTTGAGAACCACTGTACCAAATAATATCTTCCTGATTTTTCATAGTCAGAGAACTATCAAGACCTGCATAAATTGGGTGCCCGAGGACACCATCTCGTCTGTGTATGACTACCAAAGTACCTGACCACACTTTGAGAACCAATGATCTAGTAAATCACACTGTTTGTTCCCTTCCTCACTATGTTCTGGCCGCAATGGCTTTTTTCTGTTCTTAAAACCAGCTAAAGACTCTAACTCAGAGTTCTTACAATTTCTAAGATTTATACTTGGAAATCTGCTCTCCTAGATCTTCATATGGCTGGCTCACCTACTCTTTCAATGATCACCTCTTCTTTGTAAGTATATATATTTATGAAGAAAAACAAGAAGAGGTATTATATTTTATTACTACAGAAATTCATTCTGGAGAAAACATATTTGAGATTAGAAACTTTAATTCTAAATCACACTTTTATATAAAGAACTCACAATTCCAGCTTATTTCCTTGTTTCAATTCCCTCATATCACTTATTCAATCTGTAAATATATCATTTTTTTCATAAATGTATCTGCTTATTTTCTTCCCACATAGAATGTAAGCTCCACAAGGTTGGAAGTTCTTTTTTAAGTAACTCTATCCCAAACACCTAAAAGATCACTAGGAATATAATAAGCACTCAATAATTATTTATCAAATTAATGAATAAGCCAGAAAGGAGTCTTTTGCATCAGACTTTATGTTACTGCTCCACCGAGAGTGAAAGTCTCTCTAGTTTTCATGCCTACCAAACCAGTAGAGATCCAGCTTTCCTTCCAGAAATAATATAATTTTAGTCCTCCTTAATCCTAGTTGTGTGAAGACTCTAAAAGGAAACTAAAGGATGTTCCATAAAGGCAGTGTTGCTTTGTACTAATTATCTAAATATAAGTAAACCAACTTCTCAGAGTGACCTAAAACAAAAAATATGCACAGTTATGCCAGTTGCACTGTTGTTTGTTAAGCCAAGAACAAAATGTTACAGAGGAGAATGAGTTCCATCCACTAAAGAAAACAAAGCCAGCTCACTATGTGTTCTTTAAGAGTGATGCTGCTGACAGATTTTGTTTTTAACAGGTATTCAGTCTATACCCATTCATGGAAGAGAAGAGCTAATTCCTCTTGGTGAGCCAGAGGAACAGGTCTCATGGTCAACCTTACATTCCAGTTTTTACTTAGAGATGTACAAAGCATATGGGAACAGAATGAAGGTTTTGAGAAGTCCTATATGAAAAAGCCTTTGAATTTGGTTAGCCATGGCTCCCAAATTTTTGACCCATCCATGTGAGGAAAATACTGTAGGAAAAGCAAGTTGGTGGTCCACAGCTTGACTTGAATGCTTGTTTTGTTTGGTGACAAACTCTTATTGGGAGAGCTAACTAGTAAACAAGTTCAGTAAGACTGTACAAAGAATATGAACCTTCAGTGAATGAACAATAGGTGGTTCATTTTACAAGGTACTTAACCATTATCCAAGTTTCTAGCAACATTCTAGCTCTTTAGCGCTCCTAGGAACCTAATGTGTTTGAATTTCTTCATACCTAGTTTGCAGGTCTTCAATCAAAGTCACTGGAGACAAGGAGTGGTTTTTAAAATTTCCAATAATTTAGCACAGCTTTAGAAGGACATGCATGGAGCGATGAAGAAGGAAGGCAGCCAAATCAGCTGTGTCACATCTGAGGCCAATGGGTGACAGATGTCGCTGTCAGACCACCCACACAAAATGATCATTTGGCTGCTCTTTAGTTTTCCCAGAGAGGGGCTTCTAATGAACCCACACAAACTTCAAGGAGTTTTCTCTTTGGAAAGGATCAGGGTTTTTCTATAAAGAATGCCAAAAGAATTAATCTTTTGTCACTTGCGTTTATTTCTCAAGAGGCTTTTAGCCTTTGCTGGTCTACAGCTCTAAGTGACAATAGTGCACAGGATACATTTACTTTTCTTTGTTTTTCAAGGGGAAGCCAGCCTTCAAAACAGTGACATCCTGGACATTTTCCAGAAGAGAGAATACAAAACTCACACCTGTGGCACTAACAGACATCAATTTCTCTCTGGTGGTTGCCTGCCAACTTAACTCACCAAATAAACAGGAAGGGAACCTCTCAAGCCTTTATACATGTAGCCAGGACATTGGCTTTTAAATGATGAGTCAAGAAATGCTAAACCTTTTATTGGCAGAACATAGCTAAATCCTCAGAAAATTATAAAGATCATTTGAGTGTTGTTGACACCCGAGGCTTGAATTCTGGGAGTTTTGGAAACTGTGCTTGAAGCTAAAGAGACTCTTATCTCAGGTCAGCCAGTGTGGTTATATTGATGCATCTACGGCTTTGTCTATTCAGTCATACACTCAGCAGGCTAAATTGATGGCTTGGTCATTCCTTTAGCTGTCTGAGGGGACTAAGTCCTGCTGTGCTAAAGTAACTTTAAATATTGATTCAGACACTTAACTATTCTCTTCCAAACTATTGTTTTCCATTAATGAACTTAATGTTATTTCCATACATAAAATAAACATTACATCTCTGATTATGAACAACAGCATCTCTACAAATCAAGTTCCCCTAGTTTATGGAAAGAAGGCTGCTAGGATGTAGTTCCAATAACCAGAATAGCATGTACTTTTGAATATAATTAAGGTAGAACAGTTCAGAGATCCGGGGGTGGACATTAGCTCTCATTCCCATTGTTCAACAGAGGATTATTGGCAATCATCATGCACAAGGAAGGCTGCTGCTGTGCTATGGTAAGTTCCCACAATTAAGGAGTTGTAAGGGAAAATAATCAGAGGAAAGATGATGGTGAGGGGGAAATAAGACAGGAAAACTATTATAAATGGACGAGTAAGACTTGAAACATAATGCATTTAAACTGGGCCTCAAAATATGAGTAGGAGTTCTGCCTCAAAACATAGATGGAAATGAGAGGTTGGGGCCAGGTAAAGAGTCTTATAATAGCAATGACAGTGGGAAAGGAGGGATAGGAACACATGTGTGGGGGTGAAGAGTGGATGGGATGAGGGGTATATTGAATGTGTGTGTGTTTAGCTGAAACATAAGTACTAGCAAGGGAGTTGTTAAAAACAGGTAAAGCTCAAATGATGAATTGGAGCCAAATAATGGACGGCTTTGAATGCTAGATTAAAGGGAGTTGGTAGACAATGGGGAGACACCAAAGGCTTTTGAGAAAGAGAGTGATATTCATTTAATGAATTAGAAAGATGTATCTGGTAGTGATGTGGAAGGTGACTGGAGTTTAATGAAGACTAAGGCAGGCAGACTACCTGATTTGTTGTTGTAGGGAAAACATTATAGAAAAAAAACTGAAATGTAATCCCGCAGCAATTAAAATACAACCTGAACACCTAACATGCAAAATGTCACTATCACCTCTTCCTATTTAGTACCCTCTATGTAAATGACTTATGAAGACTTAAAGCAAAAATATAATGCTTTTTCAGGTTACTCTTTAGAATATGAAGAGATCAATCACAGTCATAAAAAGCAGTTTTTATTTCACGCATTTTACTGCTTGGATCATCAATAACAGAGGGCATATAAAAAGCCAAAATCAAGTATCTTTACTAGACTATGTCAAAGATACATGTGGTATCTTCCAAACATAAAAAAATCTTTTCAGACTTCAAAGCTAGCATTCTTCTATGACTCAGGTCATGAATAAAAACAGAAAAATAGTCCTAAGTACTGCTGTCCCACTTTATTTGATGGACGAATTTTAGCTAAACTCTATAGCTTGCTCTTGAATTTTAAAAAAATGAAAAAGAAAAAGAGAGGCAGGAAATGTATTTTCGTTGTTGTTCAGCAAAGCAGCTACACAATGCTGAAGGAAAAAAAAAGAATGACTTTAATATAAAAGTCTTGGATTCTGGCAAGCTTTGGATTACTCATACTGTTTGGTTCTGAGGGTCATAGAGGGAGCCATATGTCAGTAGCAACATGCCAGATGCCATTTTTTCAGGTCTAAACAAAAATACTCCAAATAATTACTTTGAAGTTATCTTTTTCCCTTTTCCCTTTGCTCCTCAGCTGATGTCTCTTTTTTTCATTTTCATTTTCTTTTTTTGTCTTTACCAATTAGGTAACTATGAAGTATATGATAAGTCTAGTCAACAGAATATATTTTCAGAATGTAGTTCTTAGAAGTGATCATTTAAAAGGCAACATGGTATATAAAAGTAAAGATTAAGGAGAGGAAAATAGCATCGTTTTTAACTTCTGGCATCTTAGTATGTTTGTTTAATGGCATCTACTTTAAGAATCAAACACCATCATTGTCTTTTGCTTTCCTGTTATGGTTTTCAGCTCAACAAATCCTAGCTTCCTGATTTTGTCATACTAGGAATTCTGCTGCACTCACTCATCAGATCTATTTTTGGCATCTGTATCCTGTTCTCCATCTCTAAGGGCATATTATCATATTCTTCAAACTGACTCGGTGTCTGGTGACTTCTCAGACAGTTTGAGCAACTCAATAGGACACAATCATTCCATTAACTGCTATAGAACAAAAACCAAGTTATATCCTTATTTTCTGACTGGAGGTTAGTATTGTCATATTACTGTGTCCCTATTGTCTTCTGCGGATGTTGAACTATATTTTCAATGTTCATTTGAGCCGTTCCCCCAAATTATTAAATTCCCAGGGCTAATGCTCTTTTTATATAAAAAGAAGCCAGATATCCTTCATAACAGATCATGGGCTACTGCCTCTGTGACAGCAGGGCCTGCCCTTTTTGTTGGGTTTTCCTGTAGCGGGAATGGGTTGTAATTAGTGGTCCCATTTGCCTCAAGAAATTTTACACATATGTCCAAATGCTAAAACATGCACTCTCTTATCCAAACAGAAATATGATTGCATTTATTATTTTTATTCATATAAATTTATTCAACGAACATTTGCTGAGCACCTACTGAATACAACAGACTGATAGGCATACTGTAGAGAGAATATAATGATGCATGGGGCACAGCCCCTGCTCTCAAGAAGCTTCTAATTTTTCAGAGCATGGAGTGGGTGATGATATAAGGTAAGTGTACAAATAACTATAACACAAGGTAGAATATAATGAGAACAATTAAGAAAATGGTCTAGAGGAGGGCAGATCATAAGTGGTGGCTAAATCAGAGAAGGATTCAGGAAGAAATAGCAGTGGAGCAATGGAGTTTAATGGAGAGCATCTCAACAGGCAGAGATAAGAGACGAAATGATCTAGGTAGAGGAAACAGCATACACACAGGCACGGAGACAAGAAAACACATGGCAAGATTGGAGACAGGCAAGGGATTCAGTCTGATGGACCATAGGATGTACATGCTTTGGTGATGGACAATAAAACTGTAAAAGTGGGTTGAGGCTATACCATGAAGGACCTCAGCTAGACTGAGAAGTTCAGAGCTTATTTAGTGCACAGTGGGGAGGTAATAAAAGCCTCCAAGAAGGATAATGACCTCCTGACTGTGTTTATTTCTGCATCTGTTTATTTTCACCTCTCCATATTTCAAAAGGAATTTGAGGCAACTCACAAAAATAAGATGCAATAGGATAAAAACCTATACAGAGTCCAAGATGAAGGGTCAAAATCATAATAAAATAGTCAAATGACATCAGGGGTAGATTGCGCACAAAAATGTGTAAAGAAGATCCTGCACAATTATTAACAGTAAAGCACACAGTCAGCTCTGGGTTTCTAATTCACCAAACCAGAGCCTGAGATGTAATATGTGGATTAATGACACAATCAAAACTGTACTTTACAAAGGTCAATCTGGCCGTGGCAGGAAGGAGGAACTGGAGTGTGGACAAGGTAAGAAAAGGGTAGACTGTTCAGAAAGTTATTACAAGAGCAAGATCCTTCACAAGGGTGATGACAGGAGACTTTCTTATGGCATTTACTTTCTCTTAATAGAAATCTGGCAAAGAGGATAATCTCTTGCTCTGATATCTTATTGGTCCAAAGCATGTTGCAAATGACAAACCTGAAAAATGTATAAAACTCATTTGGTGCTGTTTTCTGTCTGCTAGAGATGTTTTCCCTGGGGTGTGTATGTTGCACAATTAATTTCTTTTGAGATTCTTCCCTGACTGTCCCCAGGCAGTTGGCAGGTTAAAGTCCTTTGTGTCCTTTGTATGCAACAATGATATCTTTAACAGTTAGACTGTGTGGTACCTTTAAGAGTGGACTACCCTTTTGCAGTCTGAACACTGGTAAGCCATTTGAGAATAAATGTTCAGTTAATAACCAGTTTCTTTCAAAATAAATAAAGACTAAGCTTTTTTTCCCTTTTGTAGTGTTCACTTTCAGTATGATGATATGTGATGCTAGCAGCAGGGGAAAAGAGATAGCTTGCAAAGGCAACTGCAGCTCCAAAATCACAAAAAAGGAAGTCAAAGTAGTAATGATACACATTCATTTCATTTTAGAATGCCTGGCCAAGGCAGCAAGATCTACTTTAATAACAGCAGTTGTATCCTGTGGTGAAAGTACGTTACTCCCTGCTCGGTCTAAATTATTCAGAAGCTGGGGTAAGTAGAGAGGGGGAGTAATTATCACTACTAATGGGGCATGTTAAGCTTTCCAAACAACATAACATTCAAAGCATACACACACACATTCAAACATATATACATGTATTTCAAAGTAACTCTATATTTTCAGCTATACTTTTGTCATCATATACTGTCAAAAGGACCCTCTTTTATTTCACCTTCACCTTCCTCCTGAATTACTCCATGGTTCTGTTCTTCTTTCCTTTCTCCCCACCACTTATCCTTCTGACCAAATAGCCTGCAAAAGGAATAGCTATCAAATACCTGTAATATCTCTACAGCTCTTTGTTTCTGATTAGTCACTAATCAGATGCTTTTATCTTTTGTTGTGTACTACGAGAGAGAGAGAAAGAGAGAGAATGTCACAGAAAGAGACAAAGAGAGAGAGAGGGAATGACACACAGAAAGAGATCAAGAGAGAAAGAACAAAGTAAATAAATTATAAAGCATAACAGTACAACAATGGTTCTCAAACTTCAGCATACATCAGGATCATCTAGAGAACTTGTTACAACAAAGACTACTGAGCCCACCTTGAAAGTTTCTGATTCAGTAGGTCTCAGGTGAACCCAAAAATGTGCATTTCTAACAGGATCTCAGGTGAGGCTGATGCTGGCAGCCTTGGGACCACATTTAGAAAATCACTGTACTAAAATGTTACTAATAATGTTAAAACTACCTGGGGGTTTCTTCCCAATCCCATGTTCCTTTCTCCCCTTAAGAAGCCATTACTATGCTTATTTTAAAGATCATTTCCTTGCTTTTTCAAAACCCCTAATTTTGTCATGTGTATGTCTCCTTGGACTATAATAAATAAAGGGAGATATATTCAGACAGCAGTGAAAAGGAATGAACTACAGCTACACACAATGATATGATGAATATCAGAAACATAATTTCAGGTGAAAAAAACAAGTTACTGAAGACTACATGTAGTACATTAGCATTTTTTAATGTTTCGATGCTTTTCATTTCCAGTTCTGCTTGATAACTTCCCCAGAAAGCCTTAATGTTTTTCACAGGTAGTAAATTGAATGTGCTTCACAACTTCCTTCCAAGGATCTCTAAGCACATCACACGTTCTTATTTAATCTAAAGTTGTGAGGTTGGTAAGAAAAGACATTTCCTAATTTTTTTAAATAAATTAGAACTGTGATATACAAAAAAAAAATTATCTGAGTGTAAATGTTGAAAAAATAAAGCCTAAAATTGCAGATTCTTGAAGACTTTTGTTGATGGCAATTAATTTTACATCTACCAGCAGTGGGATAGTATAATATAGTTAAAAAAAAAAAAAGTTCTGGCTAGGAATTAGGAGAGGTGGGTTCTAGTCCTGACCTTACTGTGGACAAGTCAATTCATTTCTCTGGGTCTGTTTCTTCACCTACAAAATGGGATTCGTGGCTTCAAAACTGTCTTGAAAGGAGACCTAGGCATTCTTCAGAGATCCATCTGAAACCACATTGGGCAATAGGAGTCTGAGCAAGCAGGAGACACACATAACATTTGAGGCTCTCTGCTTCTATCTGAGCCACTGAACTTTTGTCTGATTTACATATGTTAGACTACTGCAAAGAGCCCATTTGGAGAAATAATTCCACTGATTGAAAAATCAAAGTTTGTAAACCACAGAATTAAGAAATTTGTAAGGGCCCTTCTATCTACAAAGGCTCTTCCTATTCTAAACCTTTACTTCCTTTCTCAAAGCAATCCATACCCCACCATCACCACTACCAAAACTCTTTGATCTTAGTCTTGCTTTTTTCTTTAGAGACTTGAAATGTCAGCTTCCTCAACTTCTCATCTCAATACCAAAAACCTGTTTATTGCTATATCCACCCTCATCTTCTTTAATGCAGTCTCTGAAGAAATCTCCTGATTTTCCTGTATCAGTGAATAACACCCTTTTCTAGTCCATTATCCACATTGATGCCAAAGAGTTTTTTGAAATAAAGCAGAGTGAAGGAATTACAGGTACATAGCTGACTTAGACTTTAGATCATAGATATACTTCTATCCCTTATATTTGCTGTTGATCCTCATGAATCACTATAATCAAGGTGGGAGTTAAAGCTAATTAATCAGTGATGTCATTAAATACTTTTTACTTACTTTGTGTTATAATAAAGCAATTCAGTAACTATCTTCTAGTACCTTTTGCCCTGAAAAAAACCATGTAGTTACCAAAATTTCTTACTGGAAAATTTCTCCCAAGATCTTTGACTACTAAGATATAACACATAAATTACAAATAAGTAATTACTGAATTGAAATAATAAAAGGCACCAATTCTCCTCTTTAGGGTGGTTGTGATCTATGAATTTCTCCAAATATATGCCTTGGACAACTACCATCCCCCCAAAATAAGATCAAAGATCCTGTATGATAATATCCTGGATCAATGTTCCTTTGCTCTAACAAATGATGGTCATTGGTTATTTTATTTAACAAATATTTATTGAGGACTTGCACTGTGCTAGGTACTGGTCTGGGCATGAAGATACAGCCATGAGCCAAACAATACACTGTGCTTTTTATTCTGTTTTCTTCTCAAGATTCACTCTCTCTCCTCTGTCCACTGTTTTCCCCAAGAGGATGACCCCTAAGAACTGGTTCACCAGGCCTCCTTGCCAACTGGTTTCTCCCTGGGTTTTCACAACAAAAGGCATCGGTAGGAGAATGGCATAAATGAGAAGAGTCGGCCATTTCTTCCCCTGCTACTCCTTACTGCCAGAGCCATGTCTTTCTCATTCAGCAGTAGAGTCCCTCTAGCAAGACATTTTCTTTCGGGCAATCCCTCCTTCCCAGACCCAGCTCTCACTGGGCTTTAGTAACATTCTTCTTCCTCTCTCCCTACAAGTCTAGTTTCAATATACCTTATTTCCTTAACCCTGCCCAAACTTACCCCTGTAAGTAATCCTTTAAAGTCTCTTTATTTGAACTATCTAAAATGATTTCTATTTCCTGATAAAACCCTGATGTTATACAGTCCCTGAACTTACATATTGCACATTTTATTCTCCCCTCCTTCTAGGGAGAAGAAAGAGACAACATCAAGTATACAATGTATAATGAAATACAGCAATATGTGCTAAGAAGAAACAGTGAGGCTGGATAAGAGTAATTGAGGTGGGAGAGGTGGAGCTATTTTAACAGATTGTAGAAGGGAAATGTATCTAAAGAAGTAACATTTTAACATAGATATGAATAAAATGATGGAATTAATCATATGAGTATCTAGAACATTCAGAACAGAGGAAACAGCAAGTGTAAAGGCCCTGAGGTGGGAATTTACTTGGCACGTTGGAGGAACAGCTAGAAGGTTAGTGGGGCTATTTGATCATATTGGCTTTATTTACATTCATTCCTTCTAAAAATACTCATTTATCATCTATTATGTTTCAAACACTGTTCTGGAGAACTGAGATGACAACCATAGTCTCTGCCTTCATGGAACTAGCAGAAACAGTAAAGATATCCTTTCTTCTATTCAAATTAGTAAAGAGCAAAAAGTATACTTAGCACTTGGATTCCTAGAAGGTAGAATAGCCAGATATTTCCATGAACTTTGTCTAATGTTTACAAGTCAAGTTCAAGCTCCACTCATTCATTAAATTACACATTCAACAGGCTACTAAAATATTTAAAGACACTTACCAAAAAACAAAAACAAAAAACATACAGCCTGGGAAAAATAGAAAGGCCATGTCTCTATATATATTTTTAAAATTTAGAGGTCAGGCACGGTGGCTCATGCCTGTAATCCCAGCACTTTGGGAGGCCGAGGCAGCTGGATGACCTGAGGTCGGGAGTTTGAGACCAGCCTGACCAACATGGAGAAACCCCATCTCTAATAAAAAAAAATACAAAAATTATCTGAGCATGGTGGTGGGCATGTATAATCCCAGCTACTTGGGGGCCTGAGGCAGGAGAATCGCTTGAACCTGGGAGGCAGAGGTTGCAGTGAGTCAAGATCGCGCCACTGCACTCCAGCCTGGGCAACAAGAGTGAAATTCCATCTCAAAAAAAAAAAAAAAGAAATTAGCCATGCATGGTGGTGCACATCTGTAGTTCCAGCTTCTTGGGAGGCTAAGGTGGAAGTATCGTATGAGTCCAGGAGATCAAAGCTACAGCGAGCTATTACCACACCATGGTACTGGAGCCTTGGCAACATAGCAAGACCCTGCCTCTAAAAAATATATATATATAGGTAGGTAGGTAGGTAGGAAGATAGATAGATATAGATATTTTAAAATAAAATTGCTACTTTATGATAGTAAAGTATTCAGTATTGGTAACCCTAGTTTAGAAATTTAAGGAGAACTTGGAGGATGTCCTTTAAAGACCTAAATTCTTTTATTTGATGATGAAGTACAAACATAATAAAAGAAAATAAGTCCTAAAAAAAGAAGGTTAAAGTCACATACACATATACATCCATATACATCTAAAATGCAGTATAAGAAAAAAAGAGAAATGGTGTTGAAGTCACATATTAGAGGAATTCCTTTGTATTGAGAGTGATAAATCTTAAAGTGGACCATAGAAGCCTCTGTCTCCTGATTTCATTTAGACAGCTATCTTTCTTGAATGAAACAGACACAGATGCACATAAATAAAACTGATCCATCAGGCTATTTATTCAGGCAAACAACATTTATCAAGTACCTACTGTGTGCCAACCACTCTGCACAGCCTAAAGGGAATGCAAAAGATAAGTGAGCTGTGGTCTCAGTCCTTAACCTGCCTATACTCTAATTATAGAGACAAGACAAATACACAACAAGGATTGACAAATGTAAGAAAAAAATAGTTCTAATAAGGCACAATTCTTAAGTTGTCTAGCCCTAAACAAATGTTTAGTCGGATAACCTATGTTTCAAGGATACTCCATTAAAACTGTACTGTAGGAAAATATGAATACACGTGTTTGTGGGAGGGGGGTTACAGTCAGTGTCATTCTCCTCAGCCATTGCATGTTAAATTTCCCATGAGGTTACCTTTCCCTCTACTTTGTGTGAATTCTGCACAGAGCCCACAGTAGAGAAGTCATAACACACATTTTCAGGAATTTTTAATCTCTCAGTATCGCTGTATTAATTTTGAAGACCTTTTTCTACACATTGCTCAGAAACAGATTAAATACATTAAAAATATATAATGTCCCAGGAGGTCCAAATTGTCTCATCAATATCATTAGTAACAGTAAACAACATTCAATATTCTTCACAAAGAATTACCAATTGGTTCAACAAACTGAGCACTGCAAACTGATGCAAATAGGATTGTTTTAAAAATCTTTGTTGGGAGAGCAATTTTCACAATGCTTTAACAGTTCTACATGACCACATTCACCCACATCCTAGCATCTACTATAGCAAAGCTTTGTGTTTTGTTTTTTATTCTATGTAGTTATTTCCTCTAAAAATTTACCTTCCTGGTTACATTTTGTTTAATCTAGATATCCAACTAAGTGGAAGTTTCCAAAATAGTTACAGGGAAAGGTGAGACTAGATAACAAGGGAAAGCTAGCCAGTGATGAAGTTTAAAATACATCACGGGGTGTGAATTATCTATACATAGATAATCAGAAGCTGACTGTATCTTCCAAAATTTCTTTCATTCTTGGGCTTACATAGCAGCTGTGTATTTCTATATCCTTCTCTGCTCTGTACTGCCAACCCCAGTCAACCAAAGTAATTATCATGGCCCTTAACTTGCATCAGGAGATACCATCACCAATTATCTGAAAAATCTGCACTTAACTTGGTCATAACCTCTTAGTTACAGATTATTTACCACATTTTGGACTTGATCTCTTAAAAATATAATACTTCTAAGGCTTGAAGCCTTCATTGCTGCATTTTCAAAGTTGCTTAAAAATGAATTATCTCCATGTGACAATCCACCAATTAAAACCTATGATTTACATAATAAAAATACCAAGTTGTACAAGTCCCAGAGTTCCTATACAATGTCTCTCCCCAGGGAGAAGCAGCAAAAAAGACTTTCATGCTTTTTATTAAACATAAAATAAACAGTTGTTCAAACACACTTTGCCAATACAGGGCCTACCCAGGAACATTTATGAACATGCTATGCTAATCACTTCTATCAAGCACCTATTATGCACATAGCAGTTTTTCAGACACTATGGAAGATGCAAAACATAAAAATAAGACAGAGAATTACTGTTCTACATAAGCTTATTATTTAGAAAGAGATCTAGGATAGATACATGTAAAAGAGAAGAACAATTGTATATAAAATGCCAGAGTACAAACAAAGGGAGAAATCAACTGAGATAAACATAATTAGGAAAAAATCCTTGAAGTAGATGACTTTTGAGCTGGAGTTTTGCTTATTTGAGAAAATCTGCCCCAATAGTTTTTGAAAAAATAAACTTTCAGCTTGATGGGATTTGGACCTAGAAAGAAAACAATTGAATCTCTTCGTTTATAAGAAAAAAGACAAAAGAGATCCATCACCGCTGCAGGAGGAAGAAAAACTATACTTCATCTTTAGACACCCCCCCTCCAGAATATGATTCATATCTTTTACCATGGAATAATCTCTTTTGCCTTGCATTGTTCTACCAAATGATAGAGTAAGATGATAAAGCATTTCATCTGAGGATACAAAACAGTGACAGGTTAGATTATACATTGAGGTTATTGGGATACAAATGTGACGGCTAGGGCACCCTTTTTAGGAAAAAAAAACTGATGATCCTTTATATTTCTTGTAGGAAGCAGCAGTTTTGAACACATAAGTCTAGCCAGCCCTAGTCAAAAGACACGTGGTCCTATTATTAAAAGAAAAAGTTTCTTACCCAGCTTTTCTGGGGTCTATTAACAAAGAAGATTCATCTCTGGCCTCATACACTGCTCTACTTTGAAAGTATTTGAAAAATTATTCTACGTGATATTCTTGCCTTTTCACAGAGGAAAAAGTCACCTATCTGATTCAACCAACCATCTAATAATTAGAGCTGACCTGTTAGTCACTATAAGATATGATTATGTCCAAAGGAGTAGTTACCTTTCTGACAAACAATGACAATCTGCATTTATTTGAAATCAGAGACATAAATCTGCTGTTCTTGGTATTACAAGCATTATTTTTCTTTGCTCCATCTTTATTCAGGGCCAGATTTTGCAAATTTAGAGAGAAGCTTAGACTCTGAGCCAAAATAATGTTTTTGAATTGCCAGAAGCTGCCTGTTAATTTTCCATGTTCTTATAAATTCAATTAAAAACTGAAGCTTAGATTAAATTAAAATGATTTGCTTCGTTATCGAACATTTAGCCATCCAGCTGTTCACAAAATTAACGTTAATGCTTTTCATGTACAATAGTGTTTTCTAATGTTCTCTGTAGGTTCCCTCACGTCTGTAGTCAATTAATTACTTGTTATGTATGTGCTTATGGCAGCCCGGCTTCCTGTTTCCCACTACTCCTTCCGCTTCCACAAAGTTCTACAACACTTAAATCCTGACATTCATGAATCATATCCAAATGCAACATCCTTTGTTTTCTTTTCACTGGAAGCACGTCTCATACTAGAATGTAGAGAACTCTAACACTCTAAAAAACTTGAATAAGAAATCTTCTCCATTACCAAACATTACAATCACAATGCATCTACCACGTCAACCATGGCAGATACTTGGCAATTTGACAAAAAGTGAGGTGTAGAATGTGAATGAGGGGCCTGGGAAGAATGCTGCTTCTTTTAGCTGAATATTTTAAAGAAACAGATAGGCTTGTATTCGTATTTGTTTTTATTTTCAGAATAATTAAAAATAAGTGCTTTGAATATTATCTGAAGATGTATATCTACCTGTAGCAAGAACCACCCCACTCAGTCAGTAACCAGTAATCATTATTAATGCATAGTAAAGTGCTATAGCTGAAACAGATCCATATAGGTGAGAAAGTAGTCAAAAGGGAATGAAATTATTATTAAAAAACAACCGAACCTGATTTAATTATCAGCAAAATTCAATGAGCTGAAAATTATCTTTTGCAAACTGAGTTACAATTTAAACTGCTTCTCTTCTTCGTAATAATGCCTTCCTGAATTTCTATATTTCTAAAGCTTTTAGATCACCTGAGTCCTTGTGAGCCTGCCTTGGAATTTTAGGCTACGTGGTACCTGTTTCAAGCTAACAGATATTATTCCTGCTCCAACAACTACACGCCCACATATATTTTGCCAGCCTCAATCATCACTGATTTAACTAAATGAATATGTTATGCCTATTTCAAACCACCGATACATATTTACACTAGACAGAGAACGAATTAGCCAGAGAAGGAAAAAACGAAAGGGATATTTCGAGACAAGGGGACTAGCCAGGGAGCCCATGCAAGAGCAAAGGCATGAAGCAGAAAATATGCTATGTGCTGAGAACTACAATCATTGCCAGAGAAGTGCAAACTGAGGTTCATCAAGGAAAGGGGCATCTCGTTGCTTTCAGTAACATGACATTTGAGCAAACATGCAGACTACATGAATATTTTATGATGACAGTGAGTCAATGAGTCCAAGCATGGCACCTCAGCACTTGAGTATTAAAGATGACTGATGTATAAGTTAAATAAATGTGAAGTTTTATCCAAACCTAATTTCCCTTTCATCAATAAACTTTCCTTTTTACAATTTTTATTTAATTTTATTTTTAGAGACAGAGTCTCACTCTGTCACCCAGGCTGGAGTGCAGTGGCACCATCAGAAGCTCACTGCAGCCTAGAACTCCTGGGCTCAAGTGATTCTCCCACCTCAGTCTCCCAAAGTGCTGGGATTACATGCATAAGTCACTATGCCCAGCCTATAAACTCGGGATGCCCAGTTTCAACATGTCACATCGGTGTTATTAAACTTCTACGTTAGAAATTTATATGAATTAATTACATTTCATCTTTTATGATTTATTAATGACCCAAACTTTCTAACTTGGTGTTTTCAAACTATAGACTATAGATACTTATATCAGAAACCTCACTTGATGCATTAAAATGTAGATTCTTGGAATTCAAGTCATATCTGCTGAATTAGAGTAGAGCCTAGGGATCTGCATTTTGACAGAAACCTCCAGCTGATTCACATGCACAGTTAAGTCTAGCCATTTCACTAACATGACACCTATCTGTAGTGAGTTACACAAGAGTAACTGCTGGCAGAAGTTTAGTGTATACTGCTCATACCTAGTTGAACGCTACGTCAGTGTTTGCCAAGGCATATTCCTCAGAGCCCTGCTTGCTGGGGATGCTCTAAAAAAATTTCTGTGGTCAAATACTTCTGTGATACCACCAAGTTATATATTCCTCTCAGACAGTCCCAGTGAGTATTAACATATTAAAGCTTCTGAAAGGTCCTGCATTAAAAGGAAACCTTGGCTAAGTCCAGTGGCTCATGCCTGTAATCTCTACTTTGGGAGGCTGGTGCAGGAAGATTGCTTTGAGCCAGGAGCTCCAGACCAGCCTGGGCAACATAGTAAAACCCTATCTCTTAAAAAAAATTAAAAAATTCTCTAAGCATGGTGGTGCATGCCTGTGGTTCCAGCTACTTAGGAAGCTGGGGCAGGAGAATCACTTGAGTCCTAGAGGTTGAGACTGCAGTGAGCTTTGATTGCACTAATGCAATGAAAAAGTTGTCTCAAAAATAAAAAATATAAAATCTTGTTTAACTCAGCATTTCTCAAACTTACTTGAGTATGAAACCCTTTATTTTAATGATTGTATTCATGTACTCATATAGAATGAGTACATTAGTAGTAATATATTTAGAAATTAATGCTCTAATATTTCACTATTAAATATGGAGTTGGCATTTATCAGATTATTGGATTATTTTTCCATTTCTATTTTATTATTTTTTTGCAAATCAGAAATATATGCAACAGAACAACTGACTGTGATAAAGGGTAAAAATCACTGATGAGAACAAACAAAAACATATTTAGATTCCATGCGAGTTTTTTCCAAGAAATTGTTCAATTTATTAATGTTATTATTTATTTATTTAATTTTTTTGAGACAAGCTCTCACTCTGTCACCCAGGCTGGAGTGCAGTGATATGATCACAGTTCACTACAGCCTCGACCTTCCCTGGCTCAGGTGATCCTCCCACTTCGGCCTCTTGAGTAGCTGCAACTACAGGTGCACACCACCACGCCGGGCTAATTTTTGTATTTTTTGTAAAGACAGGTTTCGCCATGTTGCCCAGGCTGGAATGTTATTATTTATTATCAAATATCTTTATAATAAGAAATCCACTATCAAAACTTAGTTGACAAATTGAGTCATAAAACAAAGGAAAAGGCCAGGCACCGTGGCTCACACCTTTCATCCCAGCACTTTGGGAGGTTGAGGTGGGTGCATCTCCTGAGGTCAGGAGTTCGAGACCAGCCTGGTCAACATAGTGAAACCCTGTCTCTACTAAAAATACAAAAATTAGTCAGGCGTGGTGGTGGGCGCCTGTAATCACAGCCACTCGGGAGGATAAGGCAGGGGAATAGCTTGAACCTGGGAGGCAGAAGTTGCGGTGAGCTGAGATTGCACTACTGCACTCCAGCTTGGGCGACAGAGCAACCCTCTGTCTCAAATTGGAAAAAAAAAAAAAAAAAAACAGAAAAATACAGCCCCATTTTTCTGTTAGATTGTTAAAAAATTGTTTTATAACTAATTGTGAGATAACTTGGAGATACTACAGATCAGATGTGGCTTTTGAAGCAACTTTTAGCAGTTACAGATCAAATTCTGTTTTCAATGACTTCCTCATTAATACAGCATCTCCCTGTTACACATACGACATGTGCTTTATTATCTGGTAGGGATTCGTTGCAGTATGGATTTATCTGTGAGATTCTGAGCACACCTTCCCTTCACGCCAGACTGCCAAGCAGCTCCCCTGACCCTAGCATACTTTGAAATACACTAAGGACATCTGACTCTCTCTGCTCCAATTTTACCAAGCAGCTTCCCTTCCATCTATTTACAAAGTATAGCCAAGAGAACAAATGTTCACCTTTATAGAGGTAATGTTTCCAGAAGGTACAGTTTACTACATTTGTGTGTTAATTCACTTGACCCTACTGATGCCACTCTTACCTGTTTCTCCAGTCATAACTTCCCTATTATATTTGGAACCTCCAACTTTTCTATAAAGTTTTAAATAAAATCAAGCCCATTTTGGAAAGCACGGACTTGGAATCTTTTCAAAGCTTGGAATGAGTATGATACAAACAGTAATAATATAAGATAGAAATCATTTGCTTTAGAGACTGTATCAAATATTATTGAATGTCCATTGTGAAAAGCAGTTTAGCACAGAATTAGCAATCAGAGGCTTTTGCCAGCCTCCTTAGCAGCTGTTAAAATTTGTTTGGAACCTTAGCATGAGAAAAGCTGAAACAACTGTAAACTACAGTGGTTCATCTGAAATACATTTATGGTTATGAAAAACACAGCAAAACATCTACAAAAGAAAGGAAGCACAAAAGGGGGTAGAAGGGCAAGTTAGTAAAGCTCCCAGAATTATCTCTGGGCCTGTCAGGGAAGGTTAAACAAGAGGTTTCCTGAACAGCTGCCAGAGACAGAATTGGAGCTGCCAAGAGTTAAAGGAATCAAATAAAGGGTGGAAGGACTCAAGGGATTTCTATCTCTATCTCATAGGCCGAGAGTAAAGAAATGCATTGAGGTGTAGCTAGGCAGTAACCTCTGAAGCAGAGGAATATATGAAGAAATGGGATGGGTGGTGCCATATATGACAGCACAGTCTGTACATAAACAAGAAGATACATTCCATATTGTGCAAAGGGCTCATTACACTGATTCCCAAAGAGTATCTTCTATGTAGCAACTTTAGATGGCATAAATCTAAATTTCAACACATGCTAATAAATCAGGAGCTGATCAGAAAGGTTTTAAAAAATGCATGTTCAGGCTGGGCATGGTGTCTCACACATGTAATCTCAGCACTTTGGAAAACCAAAGCGGGAGGATCGCTTGAGGCCAGGAGTTCAAGACCAGCCTGCACAACACATAGAGACCTCTTCTGTATAAAGAATAGTAATAAAAAAATTAGCTGGACATGGTGGCATGAGTCTGTGGTCCCAGCTACTCCAGAAGCTTGAAGCGAGAGGATTACTTGAGCCCAGCTCAAAGTCACAGTGAGTTATGATCTTGCTACTGCACTCCAGCCTGAGCAACAGAGTGAGACTCTGTCTCAAAAAAAAAAAAAAAAAAAAACAAGTAAAGAACAAGCATGTTCAAAAGAAAATAGAAACTCTGAGAGGAAAATGAAAAAAGACAATGTGGGCCAGGCACAGTGGCTCATGCCTGTAATCTCAGTACTTCAGGAGGCAGAGGCAGGCAGATCATCAAAAATCAGGAGTTTGAGACCAGCCTGGCCAACATGGTGAAACCTCATCTCTACTAAAAATACAAAAATTAGCCAGGCGTGGTGGCAGGCATCTGTAATCCCAGCTATTTAGGAGGCTGAGGAAAAAGAATCGCTTGATCCCAGGAGGCAGAGGTTGCAGTGAGCCGATGTAGTGCAATTACAGTCCAGCCTAGGTG
Organism: Ateles fusciceps; assembly: GCA_036589455.1. Taxonomy (NCBI): domain Eukaryota; kingdom Metazoa; phylum Chordata; class Mammalia; order Primates; family Atelidae; genus Ateles; species Ateles fusciceps. The sequence goes on along the minus strand of JAZHEH010000134.1, from coordinate 787,485 downwards.
ACAGACCAAGACTCCACCTCAAAAAAAAAAAGACAAGTTCACAGAAAACTGCATTCAGGAATTTAAGAGACATCAACTATTATCAAGGGGTTATTTTTGCCTCAATTTATATTAGCCAAGTGATTTATCCTCTCTCACTCCTCTTGTAATCTTCTAAGCCATTCATAGGCCAAATATATGTTAAATGGAAATTTCCCAAGATTTACGTGGAAAAATGTCACAATAAAATGTAAATCTATGTTGATTATATTTCCATCATTAAGTGTTTAGTAGTAACTTAGACATACTGTAGAAATAATGTATAGAATGTTAAACGCATTTATTCTCTGAGGAGTTTATAAATCTAAGAAGCACTGGATAGCTGCCACTGTCTTCTAATGGGTTACAAGGCAGTGTTGATAACTGCTGTGCATGTTAAAGACTGTATTGCCAAAAATGCCAGATAAGTGGACATTAGAGAGCTTGCTTAAGGCCACACTCCTTGAAGTCAACAAAACATAGAAATAGTTTTTAAGTTCCAATATAGTTTATATTACTTGCTACATCTTAATGTTGGGTAAGTCTGGATTACTAACTAACTAAATGAGTTGAATGATACTCTTAACTGAATGGTAGTTATGTTATCCCAGTTAAGCTTCATAACAGTCCTGCAAGGTCATTAATTACTAATATGCCCATTTATGAATGAGGAACTGAGGCTTAGAGGTATGAAGTAATTTTAAGCTGGTATGTAACAGAGCTGGAATTTGTGTTTAAACCACACAAAATTGATACCTTTCATTCTTGTGCTGAACTGTCTCCCATCTAGCCTATTCCAGGATCATTTAGTAATCAGGCAGGACACAAAGAAAGCATGATACATACCCTCCCTCTCAAGCAGTTTACTAAGAGGATGAAAGGAAGAATACATACTCACTGGTGGCCAGAATAACATAAAATTAAGCAGCAAATTGTAAAGTAGAAAATTAGGGTGATTCTAGGTTTAGGTTTTCTTTCTTTTTTTTTTTTTGGTCTTTTCAATAGTAAACTTAATATCATTAAAAAAAAAGATATTCATCCAAGAAGAAGTCAGAACAAGATAAAAATCTTTGTTATACATTTAGATTATGTGCGTATGGGAACGTGTCTTAGAGATGTTCATCCTATGTCTATGTAACAGTTTCTATAACATTAGGCCCTCCACACTCCAACATTCTCCACATCCAGGTTAATCAACTACTATCACCTAAACTTCTCATAGTCAACTCTGTACCTTCACACATGAGGTCTCCCTACTTTAAATATTCTCACAGTGCCTCCTCAACAAATCCTAGATCCCCCAATTCCTTTATAACTGAGCTGACTTGTCATGTACTTTATCTAGACTTCTAACTGGGCACAGTGGCTCACGCCTATAATCCCAGCACTTTGGGGAGGCTGAGGTGGATGGATCAATTGAGGTCAGCAGTTTGAGACCAACCTGGCCAACATGGTGAAACTCTGTCTCTATTAAAACTATGTATATATTAAAATTAGCTGGGGTGTGGCGGCAGGCATGTGTAATCCTAGCTACTCAGGAGGGGTGAGGCAGGAGAATTGCTTGAAACTGGGAGGCGAAGGCTACAGTGAGCTGAGATCACACCACTGCACTCCATCCCGGGAGACAGTGAGACTCTGTCTCAAAAAAAAAAAAGACTTTTGACTAGTCTTAGCTTATACTTAACTTCCACAACTGAATTCCTCTAACACTTATCAATAGTTTATATCACAAGATCATATTCTTGTTCATATGTAGGAATTATTCTCAGAGATTATGTTAAAAAAATTAAGTTGAGGCCAGGTGCGGTGGCTCATGCCTGTAATCCCAGTACTTTGGGAGGCCAAAGCAGGCAGATCTCTTGAGGTCAGGAGTTCAAGACCAGCCTGACCAACATGGTGAAACCCCATCTCTACTAAAAATGCCAAAAAAAAAAAAAAAAAAAAATTAGGTGGGAATGGTGGCAGGCACCTGTAATCCCAGCTACTTGGGAGGCTGAGGTGCAAGAATCACTTGAACCCAGGAGGTAGAAGGTGCAGTGAGCTGAGATCGTGCCATGGCACTCCAACCTGAGCAACAGAGACAGACTCCATCTCAAAAATAAAAATAAAAATAAAAAAATAAGTCTTCTTTCACAACAGTTCTCAAATTCCTTAGAGAACTTCAATAATGCATTTTATCCCCCATATCTATTACAACAGTGATATCATTTAGCTAAAAGGACAAATGGGGCATCTCCTTATGCTCTTAGGACTGTACAATGCATTATGGGTAGGGATTCTTGTCTATGCATAGAGTAGATTGTGAATAAATATTTCTTGTACAAACAAATAAATGCAGTAATGGGTTGTGTTTAGCCACAGTGTAGATCCTTCTTGGATTTGGGCATCTTTCCCCTGAGCTCTAGGATTTCTGTGGAAGGTCCTTTCCAATCATATATCTTCTAGTGTAAACAGAAATTTGCATCTTCTACCATTGAATTAGTAGCATTTAAGTTCAGTAATTATTAGCACTTCAAATGTGTGGGTGACACCTAAGCCAAATGATAATTAAACTCTGATCTTCAAAGCAATTCATCTGCTTAAAGGGGCACTGGACTAAGAGCCAGGAATCTGGGCTTTTTCATGAGTTTGTCATATGACATTGGACAGCTCATTTGGCCACTTTAAACTTGTTTTCTCACATGCTCACCATCTCAATCCTTGCTTCTTAAAGTGTGGTCCGTGGACCAGCAGTATGGGCATCACCTAGGAGCTTATTAGAAATGCAGAATCTAGGCCCCACCCTAAACCTACATAATTAGATCCTATATTTTAACAGGATCTCAGCTGACTTGTATACATATTCAAGTTTGATTATCAAGTCCCTGGACTACAAGACTTTTTGAGGACAGAGACTATATTTTATTCACCATTGTATACTCTAACATCTCTATTCTGAACCCAACACATAGTAAGTATTCAATAAGTTGTTGAAAGAGTTAATGAAAATGTAAAGGGAAAGGGCTAAGACTGATTATTTCTTTGGTCCTTTCCAAGTCTACTACTCTATCACTGTAGAACAAGCCTAAATTGGTTGATCTCATCATAGGTAAAATTGGACTTAAGACCAATCTTAACTGTTGTCTGATATCTCTGGCCTATTTCTCCATTTCCTCAGTGAGAAAATATACGCCAACCCTTAGCACAGTATTTTTAATTAAGTAAAATGAAATACTGGAGACTAAAAGGTATGTGTGTGTGTGTGTGTGTGTGTGTGTGTTCCTTCAATAAGTAATATTTGTATATACTCACTGAGATTCTAGATGTTGGCATTAAAAATGTTTGATAAATTTTTAGAAATAGGAAAAAAAAGTTGTCCTGGTCAGCTGTTTTTATAGCTCCTGTCTACCAGCTGGCTTTAAATAATAACAAGAGAAAAGAGAATGTATTCTATTATTTACAGATACTGTCAAACCTTGTACACTGAATTTCTTGCCCCACTTCCACTACTTGTCTCTTGCTTTCAGACAGTTTAAATAATCTCATACCCACTTCTGGGCTTCTGACTGTCCCCCACTCACCTGGTTTTCTACTTCCCCTTAAATATAGATTGGCAAAAGCTCATGTCTTCTCTAACAAGAACTTGGTTATTTCAGTAATATTTTAAGTAAGAAAAAAATGAGGAAATACTCATATTGTAACAACATCTACTAATATGACTCTGCCATTGCAGCTTGAAAATACAGGTTTTGTTATCCAATTACCAATAATGCTGAACAGGGAAATATTTATATCTGGGAACACTGGGCGTCAGATTTGCAGGCATCCAAAAACACATAAAGTTTTTACTTATTTCTGCAAAATCCTGATAAATTATCTACTTACATTCCTAAGTGTATTTATTGGATAAATTGATTCCCTACACAAATGAATGTGAATGTGCTACTTGCAAATTGCATAATTTCCATGACTAATTATGGTACCTTCCTGTAAATTTCCAACAAATTCTCATCTTTGACTTTCTGAAAGTTCCAACCCATTATAATTTCCGGCCAAGTGAACTGCTCACCTATGTGGATCTGTGGGAACGTCTGGTGTTATGAGCTGTGATGGCCATAGAAGCAGAGCAATGGAAATGACCAAAAAAGAAATTTTTTTTTTTACTTTCTTTTTTTTTCTTTTTTTTTTTATTGCATTTAAATTTTTTAAAGCCTTGTATATGTCCTACGCCAGAACACTTTTGCTATTTCAGAGCATAAGGCTGAAAGTTAGGATATGGCAAGAGACAATATTTCTGTAGGATAAAGGCGTTGTATTTCTGTCTCTGTGTGTCTGCCAGAAAATGGAATTATGAGATTAACTACCTTGTTCCCTACTACCATCCTAAGTGGTCTTACTACTTGTGACTCAAGCTCCTCAACTGTTTATCTCTAGTGCCATTATAAATATTCCCATAGCTGACTCTCTAAAAGAATGGTGAAGAATTCATCACTGGTATCATCATCCTAATAAATATATCATGGATAAAAATGATGTTTGTTTGCTACTAAGATTTAAACAGAATCTATACTAGAATACATAACAGTTTATAGATTAAAAACCTTGCTGGGGGAAAGAGATGACCTAGATTGCCACAAAATAATTTGAAACCTGGCTAAAAAGCAAACCATCTGACTAATTCCACATGTACCATTATTCATACATTTTGGAATCTGCTAGTGTTTTAGTTGTTAATGTTTAATCTGAATGAAAAATTAACTCACTGAGCTAAAATTAACTCACCCAGTCTAGTACCAGAGACCAAGTGAGTTAAGCAACAAACATTTATTTCTCACAGTTCTGCAGGCTGGGAAGTACAAGATCAAGGTGCCGGCACTGTCAGTTCCATTGAGGGCTCACTTCCTGGTTTACAAACAGCTGTTTTCTTGCTATATTCTCACATGGGGGCGAGCAAAGAGGGAGAGAGGGCCTGTGTCTCTCTTCTTTTTGTAGAAATGCTAATCCCATTCATGAGGTCTCCGTCCTTATGATGTAATTTCCTCCCAAAAGGACCAAATTCCCAAATATTATCATACTGGTATTAGGGTTTTAATATAAGAATTTGGGGAGGTGGGACACAAATATTCAGTTCATTGCAGTTAATAATGAACATAACCAGAATGATTGAAGAGTCTGACTTACCTCTTTCAACACTTTAAATGTTTCTGAGATACGGATAAACATACACATACACACACACACACACACACACACACACACACACACACACACACACACACACAATCCAGCAGCTCTGAAAATCCAGTCATTCACACAGAAAACATTAGTAGTTGCACTGAGTTATTCAAGTACAGTTTTCCTGAAAAGAGATTTTATGTGGTAGCTTAGGTCTCTGGCATCACCCCCTCCCAGGAATCAAACCCCAGAACTCACCAGTAGCTAAAGATCATAAAAGTTCCTGGTGTTAGCCCATTCTCATGCTGATAAAGACATACCCAAGACTGGGTAATTTATAAAGAAAAAGAGGTTTAATGGACTCACAGTTCCACTTGACTGAGGAGATCTCACCATCATGGTGGAAGGTGAAAGTCATGTCTTACATGGTAGTAGGCAAAACAGAATAAGAGCCAAGTGAAAGGTGAAGCCCCTTTATAAAACCATCAGCACTCATGAGATTTATTCATTACCATGAGAACAGGTATGGGGGAGCCATCCCCATGATTCAGTTATCTCCCAGAGGGTCCCTACCACAACACATGGAAATTATGGGAACTACAATTCAAGATGAGATTTGGGTGGAGATACAGCCAAATCATATCACCTGACATGCTCTAGAATCTAACTGACTCTATTTAAGTACATTCCTGACAAGAGATAGGAAACTAGGTGTGTTAGTTCCCTAGGGCTGCTATATACATACATATATGTATATGTATGTATGTGTATATATATATGCATATATATATCACTTTATGCATATATACATATATATATATATATATATGTATATATATATATATCACTTTGTTCTTTTCAAAGCCTATGGGGGTGAATCTTCTTTCAACTTCTGGTAGCCCCAGGCTTTTCTTGGCTTGTGGCAGCATAGCTCCAAGGCAGAGAATCTCTGCTATCTTCCCTCTGTGTCTGCCTGTATTTAAATTGTCCCCTTCTTAGGAAGACACTAGTCAGATGAGGATCCACCCTTATCCAATATGAACTTATATGATTGCATCTGCAAAGACCTACTTCTAAATAAGGTCACATTCATGGGTACTGGGGGACTAGGAAATAATATATTCTTTTGGGTAACACAATTCAACCGATATCACTGGACATAATAACGTCTGAATGGCCCTTTATGCTCTGTCTTTCTTAGCTCTCCTATTCAAATATTGAATAAGAAATCCAATTAAGTTCTATATTATTAATTTTGATATATTTATAAAACACTAACTAAATGTAATATTCAATAAATGCAAGCATAGAGATTCAGTTTACTTTGCTAATGTTTTGTATAACTTTTTAAGTACCTTCCAGATCCCACACTGGATAAATACATATCTCAGAACGAGAATCAAGTACACAGTCATTTAGGACCAAAACCACAGATGTCACAGGCTCCATGTGGTCAATGCCTTTAAGCAGACAGTCTGCTACAATCTGTACCAACTGACACTTCCAGGTGGTGTACAAGAGAAGCCTCAGGGAGAAAACTGCATTGCTTCAATCTAGCCGCAGGGTAACATATATCACAGAAATCGACTTTTTAAAAAAATTTTCCCCAGGAGATCTAGGTGCTTCTTAATTGCCTTCTTCTTCTCCTTAAATTTATCCTGGGGGAAAAGTGAGCACATAATTTCTATTATTTGATGAGACTCTAATATTTGAGTGGATGCTGATGTTGGATGAAATCACTGCACCGACTGTGGAATGACAACCAGTCACAGCGGCAGGACTGTGTAGGGGTATCTTAAGGAAAATACAATGCTAGGACAAGCTCTATTACAGACCAGTGATACACTCTTGTAAAAGAAAATGAGTCAGTTCGACACCAGCAGAACAAAATTTTTCTAGAAACACTTTGGGTATATTTTGCTGCTAGATCTGATAACTTAAATTCACAACAAAATGAGCATATGGCTATGACATATACTACCCTATGGGGAGGCATAGTGTATGGGGTCCTTTGTACATAAGTCTTTCTGGGCCTTTTAACTCTCAAATCTTCATTCAACGCTACCCCAAACTCTGAGATCAGTTATGCCTCCAGGCAGGAGGAAGCTTGGAAGCCCTAAGCCCGTAAGTAGGTGACCTGCTCAAAATCAAGCTACTGTGCTGGTGTTCCCATGCTGACCTATACTTCTTTTTGTGTATTATATTCTAATATGTGACCTAATTCCTATAACTAGATATTGGCCTTTCTGCCATAGTACCTAAGTCTCTGCCTTGGTTTTGACACCATTCCTTCAAGTCTAGCATTATGACTGATCACTGAGTCTTGACAGAACCTTAAATCCACCCTAAATCCTAGTTCCTATTGCTGGTTTCCTGATGCCCACTGAAGGTCTACCTGGTGTAGGCTGTTCATATCTCAATAGCCTAACAGGTCTTAGTGGCAACTCTAAAATCTCATATCATATCCCATATTCCTTCTGGTAATCCAGTCACATATGGCTTCCAGTCCACCTTGGTCTGATCTAACTCTCCAGTTGATGATTTGGGATAATAATTTCTTAAATGTTATAACCTCGAATAAGCAGTCATTCAAAATATTAGCACGCCATAGAAATATTCAGTGTAGTCATATACTAACTCACTTCAGAGATTTACAGGGACACTTGTGAAGTTGTTCTACTGTTATTTATATTGTATATTTTGAAGATTTGGAATTACTATTTCTCCCAGCTGGTCTGTGGATGTTTATTAATTTCCCTTCTTTCTTTTTCTTCCTTCCAGCAATGGTTATAGGATAAAGCTCTTTTGTCTATTTATTAGGATTTTTCATTTAAAAACTGTCTCAAGCTTAAATCTTCATGAGATGGCTCTGATTTTATATAGCATTTCACACTGATGTTGGAAGCTTTAAAAAATTTGATTATAGTTCTCAGATCCATCAGATGAAGGAGCTTTTGCTTAACAAGAAATCCCTTATTATAGACTATTGTGTCCCTCAAATTTCAGATGTTGAAGTCCTAACCCCCAGTATCTTACATGTGACTATATGCAGAAATAGGATCGTTAAAGAGGTAATTAAGATTTAACTGGACACGCAGTGGCTCACTCCTGTAATCCCAGCACTTTGAGAGGCTGAGGTGGGTGGATTGCTGGAGCCCAGGAGTTTGAGATCAGCCTGGGCAACATAGTAAAACCCTGTCTCTACTAAAAATACAAAAAAAAAAATAGCCAGACATGGTAGCATGCACCTGTGATCCCAGCTACGGGGAGCTGAGGTGGGAGGATCATTTGAGCCCAGGGGGCGTAGGTTGCAGCGAGCCAAGATTGCACCACTGCACTCCAGCCTGGGCAACAGAATGAGACCCTGTCTCAAAAAAAAAAAAAAAAAAAAGATTCAATGAGGTCATATGGGTCAGCCTAATACATATGGCTGGTGCCCTTATTCAAAGAGGAAGAGACACCAGGACCCAAACACACAGACAGAAAAGGCAAAAAGGCAGCCGTTGGTAAGCCAGCCAAGAAAGGCCTCAAGAAAAACCAGCCCTACCAACACCTTGATCTTTGACTTCTAGCTTCCAGACTATGAGAGAATAAGATTCTGTGGTTTGGGCCACCCAGTTTGTGGTACTTTTGTATGACAGCCCTAGCAAACTAATATACCCCCTTTGAGGTTACACACCTCTCCCGTGAAGAACAAAGAGAAAAGAGGAGGATCTTGGACACTTTATTAATACCTTGTTCTTGGTATTTGATGCTCTGCTCCATGAGCCTCTACAATTTGTGTTAAGAATGATATATTTGAACAATGATTTTCAAACACTTAGTTACAGCTGAAAGTTTTAGAGAGTCAAACTAATAGGAAAACTGGTATAACCTTGTGCAGCTCACTTAACCTCTTTGAACCTTGGTTTATTTGTATAAAAGGGGATAACAAGCCCTGTTCTTGATCACCACAAAAAAAATGTTATGCTGATGAAAAATGGTAAGGTGTAAAAGTAAACTCAGGTTGTAGAACTCTAAACAAATATAAGGACTTTTTAAAAGCACAGGGCAGGGACTGCTGAACATTTCCAAAGGGGCCTTTTTGTCTTCCGACGTTTATCAAGTTTTGAAGAATAACTATGAGGTAATAAATTGTACACACAACAAAAGCTGCAGGAGAGAACAGAACTAGGAAGCAACATAGTCCTGTGATATACTTCGGTAGTTAAAAGTACTTACTTTGGCACAGAAAAGCGTGGTCTAAGTTCTGCCATTTACTCTTTGACTAATGCGACTCTTCAAGTGTTCGTTTTATCACCTATAAAATGGAGGAAATAAAATTTCCTTATGGGCTATTTCCCATATTAATTGAGATAATAGTGAATGTAAAGGAGTTAACACATGAGCACAGTGTATGGCACATGGTAAGCACTCAATAAATGTTGATTATCTTTATCATTGATAATATTATCCTTATTACTAAGAACCTAGACATTATTCAAGAGACTGTGAGTGCTCTTACACCTTCAAACCACAATTGCACTATATCTTAACACCCTAAACCCTCACAGAATAACTAAAGAAAGTATGAAAATTGAGGCCCAGCTAGTGGCTCACGTCTGTAATCCCAGCACTTTGGGAGGTCAAGGCAAGAGGATAACTTGAGGCTAGGAGTTTTAGACTAGCCTGGACAACACAGTGAGACCCTGTTTCCACACACACGTGCACACACACACACACATACACACACACACACACAAATAGCTAGGTGTGGTGTCTTGCACCTGTAGTCTCATCTACTGTGGAGGCTGAGGCAGAAGAATTGTTTGAGTCCAAGAGTTTGAGCTCTGATTGCACCACTGCAGTCCAGTTCGGGTGACAGAGAGAAAGACTCTGTCGAAGAAAGGAAAGGAAAGGAAAAGGAAAGTGGAGGGGGGGGGGGAGGGAAGAGAGAAAAGAAAAGAAAAGAAGAAAGAAAGAGAGAGAGAAGAAAGAAAGAAGAAAGAGAAAGAAAGAAAGAAAAAAGAAAGAGAGAAAAGAAAGAAAGAAAGAAAGGCAAAATTGAGAAAGTGATCATGGTAAGGAATCTGGTTCAAAAGAAAAAATAACATGTGCTTTTCATTTTCTTGAAAGAGAAGTCAAAGTCTCAGTTTATAGAGTCAGGCCAAATTGAATAACACAACCCAACTTTGGATTCTACATTAGTTGGGGCAGGTGATAAGGCATAAATAGGGAAAATCTGATTAGATGGTCACAGGTCAGCACTTGAGCTTTGAGGTTCAAACTGGGTTTAAATAAGGAAAGAGCAGAATTTAGGCCTGGAGAGAGGAAAAGGACAACAGAAGTATAGTTGGGGTAGGACACAAAAGCTGCCTCTCTGACCGGCTGCTCTCTGTTCTGGACTAAAACACTCCTGTGAGTATGAGTGATTAAGGACTAGTAGGAATATGCAGTATTGTTGAATGAGGCAATGTTCTCCAGGTTCTGGTGACTACAGAAGAGATTCTTGATCCCCAGGGGAGTCCTAAGAGTTCTAAAAAAAAATCTTTATCCATTTTTATGTGTATATAAGCCTGAAAAATCAACTTATAGATATCCAGCCAGTGTGTTGATCAGGAATAGCAGGAGAAACTGGCTTGAGGTTCTAGGCTATCTGCATTTTGATCTTGCTTTTATTTTATTTTAATTGTATAATATATATTTAAGGTGTCCAACATGACCTTTTGGTATACTTACCTTGAAATACATATACATAGAGATTACTACAGTTAAACAAATGAACATACCCATTGTCTCATGCTGTGGCCTTTCTTTTTACAGGTATTCTTTTCTGTTTATATTAAGTTTGGCTAAGGGGATAGGATATGCTAGAAAGGAAAAGAGAGGCCTTGATAAGGAGAATGAGTAACACGTAACAGTGTTGATCATGTGCTGTTCTAAATTCTTTGCACATGATTATCCTATTTAATCTTCTCAGCATCCCGTAAGGTAGATATTATTATTATCTTTATTTTCCAGATGGTAATCTAGGCATCTTAAGACTAAGTAACCAATATGTGGTGAAGCCAGGATTCAAAACTAGAGCAGTCAGTTTCCAACTTCTCTAGCACTAACATTGATCATCTATTAGTGCATCAATAAATATTTGCCCAGTGAATGAATAACTAAATGTTGAATGTTAGAGAACATTGTAACTGTACGTGGTATACCCTGATTCTGTTAGATTGCAAGTATACTAGCTATCAAAGAGTGTTTTCTACAGTTCTTTACCTACTATTTATTTCCCCCATAGTCAGTGCTTACAGATAATTGGTATTGATGGTGGAAATAAGAGATATAGATTCAATGCCTAATAGACAGTTCACTCATAACAAGCACTCTTTATTTTATTCCCCAACAAACACCAACTTCAGCTTTTCTGTCCTTAATTAATTCTGTTGACTTTAGCTTGACAATCTTTGCAGAATCCGATCACTTCTCACTACTCCTGCCACCACCTAGTCCAAGCCACTGCCAATAACTTTGTGGATTACTGCCAGACACATTTCCCTGTTTCTGCCTTGGCCTCTTTTCAGCAGCCAGAGCCATCCCCTTGATAATCTAAGTCCGATCATGTCCATTCCCTTGCTCATTTCAATGGCTTCCATCTCACTCAGAGTAAAAGACAAAGACCTCACAATGGTCTACAGGATATGCCTCTCACCAATCCTGTTATCTCCCTGACCACATCCTCTGAGTCTCTGTCCCTTTCACTCTCACTGCACTCCAGCCACACTGGCCTCTGCACTGCACCTATAACTCACGAGGAATCCTCCTCACTTAAGGACTGTGTTCTGTCTGCAATTTTTCTCCCCACACCTGTTTGGCTCACTCCTCACCTCCTTCAAGTCTTTGTTTATATGTCCCCTCAGTGAAGTACACCCCCAATCATCCTTTTTAGAATCGTGCCCTGCCCCCACACTCCAGATCCCATTGCCCTGTTTTACTTATTTTTCTCAAGCCCTTAGCTTTGGAACATACAATTTTCTGAAGTGTTTGATGTTTATTGTCTGTCTCCCTTCACTAGAATGTTAACTCCATGAGGGCAGGACTTTTTGTCTGTCTGTTTTGTACAGTGATGTGTCCGAAGAACCTAGAAGAATATCTAGCACAGAGTTAGCACTCAGTCAATACATCACTGTTGAACTAGATAGGAAATTCTCATGTGGAACACTGATAAACTGGCCTCAGGCTGAATATATCTACGCACTTGTACTTAAAGCAATACTTCAAGATAATGCAGGTCAATGATAAGCTGCCGGCTCGGGTAGGTAAATACCACCACCACTACCTGCCCACCACTCCACCACCCTCGGAATTTGTTCAAAGCTAGTATAGGTATATTCAAACTGTACTGGTATGTTCTGTTACATTCAACAAGCTTTATGGTATGCATGAAGCAAATCCACCACCAAGTTTAAGGACAGAATAAAATGTAAACCAGCACACAAAAATGTCATAATAAAGCAGAACTTCTAAAAGTCTACCTTGCAAATGAGCACATGAAAATGGGCTGTTCCGAATGTTACTCGTAAAAGTGATAAATTCATGAAAACCAATGCATTTGCTAAACTCATAAAAACACTTTTTTTAATTTGAGATTTTTGGATTTATTTTGTCATTGTTGGTAAAGAGCTAAACCTGAGCTGAGCGGCATATTATGTTCCAGAAAACATTTCCATTGCAATGAATTAAAATACCATTTATTACAGTAAAATAGTATATGTGCATCATAGAAAATTAGAAAATACAAGTAAGGAAAACTTAAAAGATTAAGCCTTCACATTGTCACCATCAGAGATCCCCTAAGTTAACTCTGTAGTAAATATCTTTCTTAACTTTGTTAGGCATGTATTACACATAATATGTGGTTTTATATTTTTGACCAAAACAAGATTATACTGTTTAGCACCTGTTTTTCTTAAGTCAATGATCTGCACCTTTGCCTTTCAGTAAGCTTTCTTCATCTAGTACCCAAACCACATTTAAATTTTTCCCCCAATTGAATAAAAAGGCAATTTACAGCTAGTTTGCCATAAACAGTACTCAATCAACGATAATGCAGTGAAAACAGTTTTTAAAGTAATAAGCAACCCAAACTTCTTTAATCACATTATTTTATTTGGGGACAATTCCAACCCAAAACACTCTCTTATCTGAAAATATTTATTTTTTAATGCTACATTTATCTAAACGTGATTTAAGTTCTGTTCAGTCTAAATTCACCAGTGATTTGTTAACAAAAATGTAGAATAGATATTTAAAAGTACAAGATGTTCTAATGTTAAAATAAGAGAAAACTTACTGAATTATAAGAAAAGGCTTAGATCATTGTAATTGTGAAAAAAAATACACAGTACCATAAAACAACTTGCTTTGCTAAGTTTTTAAGAATATGGTAATTACTCATTTGAAACTGATTTTTTAAACTGCTTTTTCTCTTTTAACATATAATAAACTATTCATATTCTGTGGCATTTTATTAAGCTTTTTCAGTCATAAAAGTGAAATTTATTTCTGTTACCCTTGGTGATAATAAAGAGTTATGTGATAAAATGACAAGACCCTAGAATTAGTGGAAAATATAAGTCACTTGCATTCAACAAGTTTTTCTTCAATATCCTCTAAATTTCAATTTATATTGTCCTTAAAAATAATCAATGAAGACTTTCCATGGTGATTTTCTGAATGAATCCTCTTTCTAAACATAAAGTACAAACATATAACATTCATAAATTAATAAATCCATCCATCTGTACAGGTTCTAATCTGTCATTGTGTGTTTGAGATTTGAATATTATGTGAAGAAAACTAAAGACACTCATGTTATACTCTGCATAGTGCTTTTTTAAATTGCAGAAATATGTTGACATCCCCCTGGGTTTTGTGATATAGTGAGGATATGAGGGCAAAGCTTTCTGAAAAAGATCAGGGAGTTGGCTCTGAATGTAATTTGATAAGGAAGAACTGAATAAGCCCATACTATCCCTGAGTGTTTCTGTGAAAGTAGGTTTAAGGACAGAGTATTCTGGGGAAAATAAAGGTCTTGAAGTAGATCTGAACATGTTGAATTGAAGGAGAAACTGAACTAAAGTCTCTCTCCTGGGAGTTTCTATTAGGGTTTTCATGCATCTGTGGGGAAGCAGTGGGGCATGTAAGGACAGAACTTTCTTGAAGAAGTAGTCAAGAGTGGGCTCACTACATGACTGGATAAGAAGAACTAAGTCAGTTGCTTTGGGGATTTCTGTGAGGGTGGGGATAAGAACGATCTTTCTATAAAGAGCTATATAATGGAAGACAGAACTAATCAGAAGCTGTTACTGCATGGGGACTTATTATACATGATAATGAGCTTATAAATAATAAGTCACAAGTAGACCAACTTCTTTTATTTATTTATTTATTGAGATGGAGTCTCACTCTGTCACTCAGGCTGGAGTGTAGTGGCACGATCTTAGTTCAGTGCAATCTCTGTCTCCCAGGTTCAAATGATTCTCTGCCTCCCGAGTAGCTGGGACTACAGGTATGCGCCACCATGCCTGGCTAATTTTTGTATTTTTTTTAGTGGAGATGGGGTTTCACCATGTTGGTCAGGCCGGTTCAAACTCCCAACCTTGGGTGATTCACCTGCCTTGGCCTCCCAAAGTGCTGGGATTACAGGCATGAGCCGCCACGTCTAACTTCTTTTATTATGTGGATTTTCTTACCTATTATTTCAAAGCCGGCACTGTTCTCCTACTTTTGATTTTAAGCCACATTATGGGATGAGTTTCAATGCATCCTTTTGCTCTCCTTATGCTTCTCTTTTCTGTCATCATAGCTTTTACATATGGATTATGTATACTGAAGCTTAGGATAAAGTATATAGGATTCAGACATTTTATAAACTAGAGGGTCAAGGGACTTATGGAGGCCACATCCAAGAAGGTATTTCTGCAGAGATGGAAATGGGGGAAATGGGTGGTAAAAAGTAAAATAGAAATAAAATTATTATTAGGGGAAAGCTTGAGTTTGGGTTTGGACAAAGAAACTGTCAAAAAAAAAAAAATCTGGGGGAAAGCTTAAGCTCCAGATTAACACCAGTAATAACTGCACTGGTATTTGCTGGTATTTGATCCTGGGCAAGATACTCATGGGGGTCTGATTCATACAAGTTAATATATATCTGAAGGATAACAAGGAAAAGTGTCACCACTATAATTAATTCCTGTAATATTGGATCCTGAAATAATTAGTGGCCTGAACCATATAAAGACAGGCTTATCCAAAGGAGGAGAGGGAAAAAATCCAAACTAATTACAGTAAAATTGGATTCTGGACAAGTTAAGTCTTAGGGTATAATCCAAATATAGGAACACCTTTCTGAAGGAGGAGAGGGAAAAAAATTACTCCAAATTTATATTTAAATAACACAAACTAGTTATTTGTGTTATCTAATCTTTTTTGTTTTTGAGACATAATCTTGCTCTGTCACCCAGGCTGGAGTGCAGTGGTGCAATCTCAGCTCACTGCAACTTCCACCTCCCAGGTTCAAGCAATTCTCCCTTCCTCAGTCTCCCGAGTAGTTGGATTATAGGCATGCACCACCATGTCCCGCTAATTTTTGTATTTTTAGTAGAGATGGGGGTTTCACCACATTGGGCAGGCTGGTCTCAAACTCCTGACCTCAGGTGATCCACCTGCCTCGGCCTCCCAAAGTGCTGTGATTACAGGTGTGAGCAACCACACCCAGCTGTCTAATCTTTAAAAGTCAAGATTTGCCTGAAGTAGGAGGGCAAACACACAAACAAATTTAATTCTAGTAATATTGGATGCTGGACAAATTAGTCACGAGGTCTTATCAAAATAACCAAATGCTTATCTAAGGGAGGAGGAAAAAACTGCTACCACCAAATTAATTCCAGAGATATTAAATTCCAGATGAGTTAGTCATGTGATCTGGTCCATAAAAGTGATCACATCTCTGAAGGAGGAGGGAGAAAGTCACCCCTAACATTAAATCCAAAGATGTTTGTTTCTAGGCTAGGTATGTGTGTTATCTGATCCATGTAAGTAAGTGTATCTTTGAAGGAGTACAGAGAAAAGACCACATGTTTATTGAAAAGATTATGTGGACATCACTGGCACTGGGTTTTGTCTGAAAGTGCAATTTTGGTGAAAAAAATAAATAAGAGTGTGAGAGAGCCTCCTAGTATGAGGAAAATACCAGGGTAGAATAGAAGCAAGTTATCATAGACACATGGAGTCTTGTCATAGAGCAGAAAGGAAACTACAGAATAGTGGCTGATAAAACAGTTATTCTGTGTCAGAGTGAAAAAGAAAGTAGGCAACTACGGTGGGCAGAAAACTGAAAATATAGTGGTTACCAAACAAGAAATCGGTCACTAAGTACCAAGATTCAACTATAATAGAAAGCAAATCCACTGTCTTAGTGGAAAGGAAAGTGGACAACTGTACAGCCAAGAAATCCGGATCATGGAAAAGCACCCAGAAATTTCATTGTGGAAAGGAATGAGGGCAGCTACGAAAGGGCAGGAAATTCCAGGTAGTCAGAAATCATTGAACAGGTATTCAAGTTGATTGAAATGAGCACAGTAAATGGCCAGCCAATGAGAATCTGCAAGGTCAGTGTATTCATCCGTTCTCATGCAGCTATAAAGAATTTCCCCAGGATGGGGTAATTTATAAAGGAAACAGGTATAATAGTGTTCAGCATGGCTAGCAGGCCTCAAGAAACTTACAATCATGGTGGAAGGTGAAGTGGAAGCAAGGCACCTTCTTCACATGGTGGCAAGGAGAAGAGTGGCAGATCGAATTGGGAAGAGCCCCTTATAAAATCATCAGATTTCGTGAGACTCACTCACTATCACAAGAACAGCATGGGGAAAGGAAGGCTGCCCCCATGACTCAATTACCTCCACTTGATCTCTCCCTTGATACATGGGGATTATGGGGATTACAATTCAAGATGAAATTTTGAATGGGGGACACAGCCAAACCATATCAGTCAACAATATAGAGGCAGAGATCTTAAAGACTTAGACTATTGGACTTTTAACTTTTGAAACCTTCAAAGCCAGGTGAAAACAGCAGGACTGGAAGCCAAAGTGAAAGGTAAAGGCAGTGAAGATGAACAAGACACCAAAATGTACGTTGAATTTATTCCAGTGATCTTAGTTGCCAGTTGGAGGGAATTAGGAATTGTGTTTCATTATTCTGAGCAGCATGCTCCCCTTAAGATGGTAGTTGCAATATGTAGCTCAGTCATACCATTCTCTAGGCTTTTCTCATGGTGGTAGGAAGTTGGAGTTTATAACAGTACTACTGCAAACTAACAGTAAGCGTCTTCAATCCATAGAAGTTTTTTTCCTACTGAGGGGAATGTGTTCTCTTTCCGGGTCCACAGCAGGGCATAGCTTTAAGGGGAAGAACTTCTCAGTGCCATGCCCCCCTCCCATCTTTCTCCATCCGGGAGATTTAAGGTTTATATTTGAATTTTGCAGGCACTGGAAGAAACTAAGAGTCAATCACTCCAGCGGAAGTTCTAAGGAACTCCTTTCATTGGCCAGGGGTCTTAGAGAAGGTGGGGGTTCCTCCCAGGTTAAAAGTCCCTTCTTCCACACCCCTTCGGACTCCATGTTTGAATCCCCATGCACAAACACTCCCTTCGTGGAAGCCATCTTTCTCTCTCCTGGATTTTCCCTCTGGAGTCCCCTTCCATGAACACTCCCTTCGTGGAAGCCTGTCTTCCCCTCCTAAACTCCATCTCTCTCTCTATTCTCTTCCACTCAGTGTGGAAGCTGCTTTCCTCTCCTGGATTCCATCTTTCTGGATTCTCTCACTCAGTGTGAGAGTTAGCTGTTTCTTTCTCTCTCCTTCTCCTGTTTCTCTCTGTCTTTAAATAAATCACTTTCTACAAACACTTTTCATCCGGCATTTACTGCACACTGCACCGTGGTCTCTCTCTCATTCTTGAGGGCAGGAGGCCAAGAACCTGGAGAAACATCCTCTCAGGGGGAGCTAAGTGCATCCTGAACCCCAATATTACATTTTGGCGAACCAGCCAGGAGAGGGGTACACCAGAAGAGGGTACACCTGAAGAGGGGTACGGCCGAAGAAGACTTCAAAATTGTGAGTAAAACCGGCCCCATTCTGTCCTGTCTCTTTAAGAACACCTGAAGCGGCTGAAGCTAGGCAGGGCTGCAGGGAACCTGAGCGGGGCGGCTCCTCAGAGGCACGACCCAGCCCCTCTTAAGCAGCTCGACCCACCCCCTCTTAAGCAGCTCAGCCCAGCCAGAATTAAAAGCGCAGTTTTTTACCTTCAAGCTCTCTCTCTGCTTTCCGTCTCCTTCTCTATCCTTCGGATATAATCTCTGGGACCAAAACCTGAGGGAGCCTGTGGGGCATCGCAGGCAAGCACAGCCCCCTGGCCTTTCACTCCTTGCCGACAGGGAACAGCCCAGCCCCAGGGGTGGACCTAAGCGCGCAGCCCGCAGTGGGCTGGAGAAAACAGCGGGGTGGGGCTAGGTACGACCAGAGCCTGCAAGGGACGGGGAGCACGGCAGCCTGGCGCATAGCTCTGGCAGGCCTCTCCGGCATTCCCCAATCCCAGGCAGCAGGGTTAAAAAGGCTCCCCAGGGTGTTTGCCTGCCAGCCACGAGTCCCTGTGTGGGCAGGAGGTCTGGAAGTGGCCCAGGCGTGCAAGTGGTTCTGGCGGGGTCAACGTGGCAACCAAAAGCCACGGGGCCGGGGGAACTCACAGCGGCCCAGGCAGCGAACGCGACTTCCTTTTTTTTTTTTTTTTTAATTATTTAAGACCTTTATTAACAGGTGCTTGCAGTTTGTTGACTTTTTTGAAAAAATCAAGTTGTAAACTTTTATTACAAATTAAAAATGAAGTTCTTAAAAATCTCAACTTGACCAGATATGAAGCAATTTAAAAACCTTTAAAGGCGTATTGAGAAAAACCAGGCTTTTTTAAAATACACATTTGTTATTACCAAAAGAGACGTCTTTAGGTAAAAATAATAACTCCATGCTGCAGAGATAATGCAGATAGTTCTATTTATCTGGTCAATGGGCAAAAAGCAAGCACTTAAGGTCTTCAGCTCCAATCTTTTGTTCATTTCTTGTTGCTGGAATTTCTTATTTCTTCTTGTTGGATGACTAAACCAGATGATGGTAGACATGGTAAACCGGCATTTACTCAGCCCTGCCCTGCTCAGCCTCGGGAGCGGACGAATTCTCAGCTGGTGAATCGGCTGCTTTGTCTGTTTGCCATCTTGTGGTTTAGGGTTTTCTGGGCGTCTGCATCAGTAATTGAAGTTGCGGCGGTACCAACGTTGAGGTGGCTGCTGACCTTGGGTCTCATCTCCTTGATTTTCTTTATCCTCTTCATTGCCATCCTCTCTAGGCTGTCTTTGGCCAGGAGGGCCCCTGCGGAATCGTGGTCTATATCCCTGATACATATTCTGCCTCACTGGTCTGCCTTGTTCTCCTGCACCCCGGTTGTCAGCACCCTCCATCACTTCTCCCTGCACAAGAGGGTTGGAATATTGTGGTCGACGCCCATAGGGTCTCTGCATGTAGTAAGGTGGGAACCTTCGCCTGCGGTAGGGCCGGCGTGTTGGGCCTGGCCTTCGGGAACACTCTCTGATCCCTTATTCTTTTCCCCCACTCTCACTGTTCTGGTAATTTTGCTGGTAATTGTGTGGAGGACCCCTACGACGTGGATAGCATCTATAATGGTTACGGTCTGCTGCATATTTACTGCCTTGAACTGGAATGCCACCAGGACCTGTAACATTTGCTGCCTCCGCACCCTTTTCTCCAGCAACGTCAGACTCCACAGTCTCTCCATCTCCTACACTGCGAAGGTACTTCCTGGGGTTATTCTTCTTTATGGCAGTCTGGTGTACAAATACATCTTCCTTGGTGTCATTCCTGTTGATGAAACCATATCCGTTCCTTACATTGAACCACTTTACTGTTCCCAAAACCTTCGTTGCGATGACCTTCTTGTCCCCCACTGGCAGGTGCCGCCGATGTGAGGACGCCCGGGCCACCACTCCCTGCGCCACTGCTCCTAGTGCCGCGCTTGGTGCTGGCAGCACTGAGGGCGGGGGTGGCGGGTGGTGGGGCGGAGGGGGGCGGAGGGGGGCGGGGGAGGCGGGGCGGGGTTGGGGTGACGGCGGGCGGCTACTGGATCTCGGCTGGGTCTCGGCCTCACTGCTCATGGTTGCGGTGATGCTGACTGGGGCCGGCTGCGGCAGCTACAGCTCCTCCCGGGATGTGATGGTAACTAGGCCGGCAGCGGCGGTGGGGCTGCTCAGGGCTCTCTGGGGTCCGCTTCGCTCCCAGTATCGATCGAACACGGCTTTTAAATTGACTCGGCAAGTGGCTTTTATCCTCTGCTGCTGGGGCTCTGAGGGAAAGGAAGCGGCCAAAGCAGCTGCTGGCCGTCAGTCCCGCCCAGCTTTTAGGCAGGCCACACCACCTCAGGGCGCAGCATTCTCATTCAAATAATCCAGTGACAAGGGATATTAGATATGTGTACAGATAAAACAAGATTGGTCATCTGTTGATAATTGTTGAGGCTGCATGATGAGTACATGGAGGTTCATTACACTACTGTAACTACTTCTATATATGCCTAAAACGGTCCATTATCAAAAGTATAGATATAAAATTATTACTTATTATAACAGACAAGCCTGATAGGTAGCAGAAGCTAGATAATAGTGAAGTAACAAAGCTAAGGGCAACTGATGGATCTCGTAGATTTTGCCTTCTCCTCCATTGTCTTTCTTCTATTTTAGTATATGTGAACATACTTGGACTTTGGTGACTTAATTGTGTATGAAATTGATGAAATAGTGATAAATATAAAAAGTACCTTTCTGATCTGAGTTAAAGTGAAAGGAAATTGCAGATTTTATGTGAAAATGCCAGTTTCCATTTTTACTCATTGATCTATGAATATAATATTTACTGTCATTTTTATTCACAACTTTTATTACCAGGGAGGAACCCACATTGAGAAAATAAATAATGAAAGTGATAAGACTTGCAGTGGACAAAAGCAGAGGTGTTAATGCCTCATTGCTGCAAAATGGAAAGGTTAACCAATGTGAAAAAACATATAATTTTTTTTTATTTAAACTTTTTAGGCCAGACATAGTGGTTCATGCCTGTAATCCCAACACTTTTGGAGGCTAAAGCAGGAGGATCACTGGAAGCCAGAAATTCAAGACCAGACCAGCCTGGGCAAACAAGACCGCACCTCTAGAAAAAAAATTTTTTTTTAATTAGTCAGGCATGACGGCTCATGCCTGTAGTCCCAGTTACTCAGGAAGCTGAAGCAGGAGGATCACTTGAGCCCAGGAGTTTGAAGCTGCAGTGAGCTATGATCGCACCACTACACTCCAGCCTGGGCTACAGAGTGAGAACTTGTCAGAAAAGAAAAGAGAAAAAAAAGACAAGAAAGAGAAAAGAAAAGAAAATGAAAAGAGAAAAAAAAGACGAGAAAAGAAAAGGAAAAGAAAAGAAGGGAAGGGAGGGGAGGGAAAGGGAGTTAAAAATTTTTTTTTCAGGAATGAAATCTCACTATGTTGCCCAGGCTGGCATCCAGTGGCTATTCATAAGCGTGATTATATCACATTGCAGCCTTAATTCCTGGGCTAAAGTGATTCTCCTGCCACAGCCTCCTGAGTAGTTGGGACTGCAGGAGCATGCCACCACACCCAGCTTAAACATTTTTATTGTAAAATATAACAGAAAACTAAATAAAACAAATGGATAGCTTAAGCAATTATTTTGAAGCAAACATCCTTATAAACAACTACCAAAGTTAAAAATCAGAATTTTGCCAGCCACCCCAGAGCGCCATCCTAATCACGGCTCTCTCCATCTCCTCACAAGTAATCTCTACCCTGACTTTTATGGTGATCAATTCTTTACTTTCTTTACAAATTTATCACCCGAGTGTTCATTCGTGAACACTAATTATGTTCCCCCCTGATTATTCTTAAGTCTTTTTTAATCTAGAGATCCCCCCTTCATTCTTTTTTTCTTGCAGCTTTTTTGTTGAAGAAACTGTCTTTTTCCCTCTAATTTTCCGCAGTCTTGATTTTGCTCTGTCTTGCATTTCTTGTAAATTGGTAGTTAGTTCTACGGGCTTGATCTGATTTTAGTTGATTTGCCTTCTTTTGCCTTCCCAGGTGGTGGTGTGTGCTTATGTCTAGAGGTACAAAATATTTGGCTGCACCTGTTTCCTATGATAACTGCTTTTAGTAATCAATGCCATCAGGCTTGCGGTTGAGGGTGTCTCTCCAGACATTTTAGTTGTCAGAAGCATATTATCTAAAAAGAGAAAGACCTCATGGGAATAATATACCCTTAGTTCTTGAATCAACAAATTGTTGATAAATTGTCCTGTGGCTTTTTATTTGAAAATCAGGCTAGATATAAAATCTGTGGCTCACATTTTTGTTCCTTGGCTATATTAATATGCTACTTCTTTTTCTACAAGCGTGAAGCTTTGCTGTCAGTCTAATGATAATCTTATTTCCTCTCCTTTGTGAGTGATTTTTTCCTCCCCTTTAAAGTCCGATATTTTACTAGACTATATCTCTCTATTGATCTAGGTCCATTCCTCAGGTGTTTGGTTATGCTCTTTTTCAGTACCCGGTTTCAAATCCTGTTTCAGGGAAGTTTATATTGTACTATACTTTTTAGAAATGGTTTTGTTTCCTTCCTATGATTTTCTTCTTTAGAGAGTGAGAGCCTGCAGAAAGTAAAAAAGATTTTGAACAGCTGCTGGGGGCAACATCACAGGGATGAATGAAGAATTGCCAAGCA
Source organism: Ateles fusciceps (assembly GCA_036589455.1). Classification (NCBI taxonomy): domain Eukaryota; kingdom Metazoa; phylum Chordata; class Mammalia; order Primates; family Atelidae; genus Ateles; species Ateles fusciceps. Next base: position 764,433 of record JAZHEH010000134.1, on the reverse strand, counting down.
GTATTGAAGGCCCAATTGAGATTAAATGGCATAAATTTGTAGTGGAGCCAATTGGCACTATTCTACAACTTTCTGTAGCAGAACTCACCACAGGCAAACAAAGCAGATGTTTGGGTTTATCCATTGCTGTATATCAGCAGAGTAAATGGAGTGTAAGGTCAAGAGGATGAAAGACTCTAAACATTAGGTGACATGAAGTTGAAATCGTTATTAAAATGTTACCTGTACAAATAAGACAAAAATACACCCCAGAATTTCTGGGACAGTCAAATTATATACTATTTTATTTTCTATTAAAAAATTAAAATGTGTGGCTAAAGGTGGTTTAATTCTAATTCCTCTGTAGGCATGCCCACAATAAACAAATCATTAAAAAAAATACTATTGGCAGACTTTTGTCCCAATTTTTGATTTGGATAGAAATATCTGTAGGTCTTTGGCCAGACCATAAAAAGTACACATGTGTTTTGTTGTGTTGCAACAATGTCAATGAAAACAGTGCCTAGAAAAAAGGCCCTTTGAGACTTTCTGATTTTTTAAATTATTATTTTCAATCGACACATGATGATTATACATATATGTGGAGCCACAGTGTGATATCTCAATACATGTATACTATATATTATGATCAAAGTGGTTATTAGAGAACTGGAAAGGATAGAGCCTTTTTTATCACTCATGTAAAGCAGTGTCAATGTAGGTTTCTGATTCTTGCGAGTATTATTTCTAATAAATTTTAGGCTTGTGGAGCTGAAAGTACCATCAACCTAGAAAATGAGGTTTTTCATAGACTCCCTTGTCCATGGACTCCTTTTCTGAAGTAGAAATTGATCGTAGTTTGTCCATAGACTCCCTTTCTGAAATGGAAATTGATCGATGTTTCTGAATATTTTCTGAGTTACACCCAACTTAAGGTAACACTACACAGGCATATCATTTTCTTGGTCTCTCTTTTCCTCATAGAAGTAGTAACAATATCCCTTGGACAAGTCCCTTTCTTATTGTCCTTTAAGATTTAGAGTGTTCCTGCTCTTTAGCTGTGACACTGTCATAACTGACATCATTTATGCTCATTGATTCGTTGGCTTTCTGGGATTGCTTTTCTCTGTCTTCCTGTTAACCAGGAGTAATATATGGAGTTAATGTTTATCTCCACATGTTGGTGGCCAGAACCCCACCAAACTAGATACACAACCAATCCCATCCATAAACCTTTAGAAATTCTGCGGTCAACTTTAGAACCTCATATAAAGTTTATTACATTTAGCTAAGCTTTCTTTGCTTTTCTGTCACTACTAAGCCCATTCTTCTTTGGAACTTCCTTGCAATGGTCCAGTCAATAGCCATTTTATCATCTTTGTTCCACTTTTGCTTGCCCTGAGTAATATGACAAAAATTAGTTGTAATGCACTGGGATTTAGCTAAGCAGATTCTTAATATGAGTTTTTTTTTTGGTTTGTTTTTTTAACGGGGTCTTGCTCTGTCACCCAGGCTGGAGTGCAGTGGCGCAATCTTGGCTCACTGCAACCTCTGCCTCTTGGGTTCAAGCAATTCTTGTGCCTCAGCCTCCCAAGTAGCTGGGACTACAGGCATGTGCCACCACACCTGGCTAATTTTTGTGTTTTTAGTAGAGACGGTGTTTTATCATATTGGTCAGACTGATCTTGAACTCCTGGCCTCAAGTGATCCACCTGCCTCAAAGTGCTGGGATTCAGGCATGAGCCACCGAGCCTGGCCAATATGAGCTTTTTGACTAATTTACCCAGCTTGCAGCCCTTACAGCAATTTCCTTATATAAGATCTCAGTCCCCATCTACTGTTAAAACATGTTACATTCCCGCTCTGCACAGATGGCTTCAGGATGCTAATACCTTTACCAAGAACATCAATGCCTAATATCTTTGCTGGACCAAGGCAATATTAAAGATGCTGACTCCCTCCTGTGATAATGCTGCAGATGCCTGCACTGAGAGTGCTGATTTTAATGGGTTAAATAATATCCCCCCAAAATTCATATCCACCTGGAACCTCAAAATGCAACCTTACATGAAATAGGGCCTTTAAAGATGTAATTAAGAGATCATGCTAAGATTAGGGTCGACTCTAAATCCGATGGAAGTATCTTTATAAGAGACCAAAAAGAATACACAGTGTCTGAGGAGAAGGCCATGTGAAGACACAAGTAGAGATTGGAGTTATGCTGCCATAAACCAAGGAATGACAAGAGACACCAGAAGCTAGAATAGCCACCAAGGTTTTGGTAATTAGTTATCATCAACAGGACTTGTTACTATCCCTGTGTGAGGGCCCATGGGGTCTAGCAGAGAGCTATCATTTAGTACCTACTTAGGAAGCTAAACACATCCGGCACCACAGATACTGTATCATATTAGTGCCAAAACTGTTGGTGCCAATGCTGCAGATTCTTTGGCTTTGAATGTCTCAATTAGATTTACTCTTTTTGCTGCAGCCTCCTTGCTAAAGGATTCAGACTTGAGTTTGTTGAGCCTGGCCTAGAATACAATCTGATATACACAATATTTTTTTTTTTTTTTTTTTTTTTTTTTTTTTTTTAAATTTATTTATTTATTGCATTTCAGGTTTGGGGGTACATTTGAAGAACATGGAAGATTGTTGCATAGGTACACACATGGCAGTGTGATTTTCTGCCTTCCTCCCCCATCACCTATATCTGGCATTTCTCCCCCATGCTATCCCTCCCCAACTCCCCACCCCCCCACTATCCCTCCCCCTTTTCCCCCACACAGACCCCAGTGTGTGATACTCCCCTCCCTGTGTCCCTGTGTTCCCATTGTTCAACACCCGCCTATGAGTGAGAACATGCGGTGTTTGATTTTCTGTTCCTGTGTCAGTTTGCTGAGAATGATGGTTTCCAGGTTCATCCATGTCCCTACAAAGGACACGAACTCATCGTTTTTGATGGCTGCATAATATTCCATGGTGTGATATACACAATATTATACTTAGAGTCTATTTCCCCTCTGCCCTTAAACACTGGTCTTTTTCCAGAGTGGAATTCACTCATCTTGATTCTTCCTCTAAATTCTTTTCTAGAAGAAACATTAGCTGCTAGTGCAATACACATGGATCCCTTGCTTTCTAATCCCACCAATTCTCCTGAAAATGCTCCAAATGTGCCTGACATGCCTGCCAAATTTTTTCCACCTCCATTACCCCTGAATACAACTTTTGTTGTCTTTTTTTAAAAGTCTAAGGCTATCCAATAATGAGCGCTTCTTAGAAAGAGGGAGAAATGGACACACCTTCAAGTAAGTCTTATACAATGCTAAGGCAATGTGGGGAAAAGGTGGAGCTATCTAGTTCCTGCCTTTCAGTTCACGTAGTTTGCCAGTGGCAGTTGCTTCTATTCCTGTCTGGTCTCCCATGGGGTCCAGCAGAGAGCTACTTTTCAATGCCTACTTAGGCCATGATAATCTTTCTATTGTTCAATGGCACTTTGGGACATGGGTATAATTTATTAGGGTTTCTTTTGGTCCCATCTTAGACAACATATACCACAGCCATTTCCTCTCTGGGGTCGTGGGATCTCACCATCTACACTGCAAAACATCAGGGTGAAGGATCCTTGTCTTCTTTGTTCTTAGGATCTACATGTTTCTTTCTTTTCATTATTTCTTCCCTCTCTAATCTAAAGGAAATAGCAAGACTATAGGAAATACCCCATTCTCTCCACCACTCACTTATTCTTATGAATTCATTTAATTCAGCACACTTCTCTTTTCATACAGCTTGGCTGGGAAGCATATGGGAGTGTGGTTAACAGAACCAGTTTAAATATTTGGTAGAAAGCCTTAGAGTGGGTGTCTTACAGCTACTTGTTGCTTATTTTAGAATGAGGGGTGGGTACTTCACACTTACTCTCTTCAGCTTTAGGAGTTTAGCAGAAATTGTGATGAAAAAAAATCCCATTTAAAATTCTGTAAAATTCCACCATTAAGTGCAGTCATTCCCCTAAACATAGAAGTATAGGCACTTTCCTAACTCTTAGCTGTTGCCTTAGGAACATTTCTGATCCCAGGGTTGGGGTGAGTCCTCTTTTGCACCCGGAAATACAGCCCTACTATGATCTTGGGGTGGATAGCACTGTGGAACAGCACCAAAAGAAATACTGACAGAATCTTGCATAACGAGGAAAATTTTTAAAGGAGAGCGGTGTTTTAGTTATTGTCTAATATGATAAACCAAGCCTGTTTGCTTAAGTTTCTCCCATTTTTGTAGTAACCAGTCAGTGTAAATAAATCAGTTGTTAGCGTAGAATTCCAGAAGAGGAATCAGTAGCTCTTGTGTCCCAGGGATAAAAATAACTTGTGATCTTGGGAGGGATACATAAAGAAAGCAGGGGATTATCACCATACAAGGTAATAGACTGTTTTGAAAGTTATTTTGAAAGTGGTCTGTTACTACTGTGGGCTTCCCTGTTAATTAGAGGGAATAGAGTAACCTATACGTAGAAGTGATTCCCAATAAGATTCAAGAAAACACTCATTCCAATTATAGAATATATCTGGGATGGTGGGTTAAATAATCAGTTCCTGTTAAAATATTGAAATCCCAAAGGCAGATTTATCCATTCTATCTCTGGGTGGAATGGGAAGTGCTGCTATGAATGCTTTCTGTTATATAATGACCAAGTTAAAAGGATTGTCCTTGCTTACAATACGTAGCAATCACAAAATTTACATCTGGATTTCATACTTTTACATATATTAAGCTAGAAGAAGAACCTTATACTCCTCCTACTTTGTAAGAAGATTCCAAGGAATAAGAGGTATAGAACAGCTGTTTGCATTGAGAAGTAGGTAAAAGAAATCCAATGCCCAGGTCACTACAGTAGGAAATGACATAGATCAAGATAAAGTGAATTTCCCTTGAGTTATTTCCTTGTATACATACATACTTTGTTATGCTTTTGAGTCAGATACATGATATTAGGTTTGTGCAAAAGTAGTTGCAGATTTGCCAAATGATTGCTACTATTCCTGTCTGGTTTCGCCAAATGGCAAAATCCGCAATTGTTTTTGCACCAACCTAATAATATTCTTTTATAAATTTAGGATGATACAGTACTGGCTTCTTACCAAACAGTGCAAAGTACTTTATATTTAAGGTTCTGTATACTCTTAGTGTGCAGGTTAAAAGCATATTAATCTATATGTATTGGAATATTTCCAGATTTCTTACTGCTATGGTTACAAGCATATTGGCAGTGGGTTTTAATGACAATCCTATTCTCTAACAGTTCTTTCATTACGATTCTCTGGCACAGATTTCCTCCTAGATTATTTCTGAGAATGGCTTTGAGTTATTCAACTTTATGATGTGCTGCTCCTTTTGTGCTCACTCCATGTGTTATGCAAACAGAGAAACATCCAAGTCCTAGTCCTAAATTTCTTCTTCAGCCTCACCTTCTACCCTACAACCTGACAAGTCCTTCAAATGAAAATCATTTTGATTCACATTTTGAGATTTCCTGGAATTACTGTCAAGGGAATAAATTGAAATTGAGAGTTACTCTCTTATTTGCCATCTTTTTATACATTATTATGAAATGTGTGGAGGGAGAGCTGATAAATAGCAATTCAAGGTCTAGTGTTAATATTTGTGTGCCAGGTATTTAAAGTGGCTACATATAGTCCCAAATAATGCCACCACTCCCTCCTCACCTGTAAAATCAGGATGTATTCAGTAGCCCATTCACTTTTCAATTCCTATAGTCTCTTATAGAAATTCCAACCTGACAGTTAAAATACCAATTCACCACCTAAAAACAATTCTCTCTACCCTGCTTCCTTACTACTAGAACCTGACTTTTTTCAAGAAGTAGGTAGACATCCCTTAATGTCAGGGTAGACAGACACCTAGCCCAGCCCCTCAGGTTGTTAACTAATTGTTCTAGTCATTTTTGTACCATTTCCTTCCCCTAGCAATTTATCTAGGGTTGGACCTCTAGGTCAAGCTATAGTATGGTGAGTTCTGACCAAAAGATATTAAAGGGAGTGTGGTGGACTCTTGCTAGAAAGCATTTTGCTTCCTGATAAAGGGACAGGGCATAAAAGGAGAGCTTGCTGACACTCTCTTCCCTCTTCTTCCAGCCTTAGACTAACAAGAGAAAAGTGGACCTCTGAGCCATCTTATAACCATGAGATGACAATCATGAGATAAAAAGACAATAGAAAGGAAACAAAAGACATTATTTCTGGGTCTTTGATGGTGCTGTTGAGCAGCTGAACCAATATTAGCAACTGCTTACCTGTAGAACAGCAGATCTCAAATTTCTTGGTCTCAGAACTCTTTATAATCACACTCATTATCAAGGAATATTAATTTTTTAGCCTTGATAAATGTGTAATGTTTATATAAAATGTTAACATTAGAGGAAGCTGAATAGAGGGTATATAGTAGCTTTTATCTCTGCAACTTTTCTGTAAATCTAAAATTATTTCAAAGTAAAGAGTTTTGTTTTGTTTTATTGTGCTTTAGGTTCTGGGGTACATGTGCAGATCATGCAGGATTGTTGCACAGGTGCATACATGGCAGGTGGTTTGCTGCCTCCATCCCCCCCCATCACCTATATCTGGTATTTCTCCCCTCATTATCCCTCCAGGATTCCCCAAACCTTTCTCTAATATGGAACATATCTATTGGTGTTTACCATATTATACACAAAAAGGGGGAGATTTTTGAAAATTTTATTTATTAATTTTAAAAAGATCAGTTGCAGTATGGAATCTACGTCATATCAATGAGCTTTCCGTACTGTCTTATATTAAAGGCTATTTGTCAATCTTTCATTTTCAATGGGTCTTCTTCCCACTTATTAGTTAGTGCCATGAGGTATTCATTTATTATTTGGAAAATACTGGTCCACTTAGTTATGCAGGACTTCTAATTAATGACCCATTTTATAATGAACTATCATAAAAATCACATTTGTTAATACCACCACTGATTTCACCAAGTCTTTAAGTTGGGAAACTGACAAGCTCATGGTGCCAGATGTAAGTTTTCCAGAACTCTTAATTTTTACTTGAAAGCTTCAATGCTATTGTTGGCAACAAATACTTTAAATTGTTTTCCTTAAAAATGACAGATTTATTTTGTTCATTTTCAAGAAAATATCTGCCAAATACCCACATCTGTATCACTACAGTAAAAATGATGTTTCGTGAGGAAAGCAAACAATTCAGCTTGTTACTCAATTCTGCAAGTTCTTTCCTTGAGACAACCGTCAAACTCAAGTGTTCAGCAGAAGGATTTTATATTTTACTGTTTCTTCAAGAATGTTCTAAAGTGGAACTGGTTTCTTTTTTCACAAAGGTATGGCAGTGAAGAATACAATGATTACTGCCAGCACAGTTTGGTGTCACCCCTTTGATTCCTGCTAAGAGGCCAGCAGTTTTAGCCCCTGTTGCTTTAGCATCATCTATACAAATGTCAGCAGGAAAAAAAGGCAAACAAAATCTTATAACTATTGTTCAAAGGATCTTGAGGATCACAGGGGTCCATGGATCACACTTTGAAAACCACATTTAGACTTAAATGAGGAAAATAAATCCTTACTTGTTTAGTCCACTCTTACTCATATTTTCTGTTATTTGCAACTAAAAGCATTTCTGATAGATGAAGCATAATATATTATTGAGTATTCCTTGGTATTCAAAACATCCATGTGTCCACTTAACGATTATGGCAAAAAAAAAAGACTGGTTATCTATTTGAATTTAGTCCCTTCTTGTGTGGAGGCAGAGAATTCATGCTTCAAAGTCTTGTGGCTTTTCCCTTGTTGATCCATGAGGGTAATGCTTCTCCATGTATTGAAACAATGCTAAACAAACCTTAGACTGCACACAGTCTACCTAGTTTTGAAATATTTCCCATGATTTAATTTCTATAACAGGAATCTTAAATTATTAGTTATGGATCAGTAATTCTAGTCATTTCCATAGGTGTAGTATTTAGAAAGTCTTCCTTTGCATTACTGCTACATCAGGTTAGGTAGAGAAGCTGCTTGTCTCAAGAGGGTTGAGTCAGAAACAAGACCAAGGCATTGCCAAAGGCATGGCACCAGAGACCTTGGACACAAGATACATGACACAGTGAAGGTGAAGGTAAAAAGAGAAAAGACCCAGGATAAAGATTAGCTTCTGTGTGCTTCTATTTTAGGGGACAGATTATAGCAAGAGTATTGGTTTCATTTTAATCTGTTCTATAGTTTGGGAGTAATAAAGAACATTACTTAGTATTTTAAATCCCCACTCACTGCAATACCTAATTATAACACTTCACATTTGAGTACATTTGGTATGTAATAAAACCAGTAGGTAACATAGGGAGAGGGAGATTGAGACATTTGGAGACAAAAATAAATAAATTTGGCCAGAGTTTAGCTACAGGCTAATGTTTAATGAAATATTGCTTTTTAAAGACCAGGAGGTTCCTAAACTCTGAAATATTAGCCAGAAAAATGAAACCCTTTAGTCACGGAAAAATAATAATTTTTAATGCCTGAATTTAACTGTGTATGTTTTGATTTAAAAGATATAATTTCTTAGTAGGAATAGAATGGAACTTTCTCAAACTGGTAATGGACATCTATGAAAAACTTACATCTAATATCGTACTTAATGGTGATAGACTGGATGTGTTTTCCCTGAGATTAAGAGCAAGACAAGGATTCCATTCTTGCCATTTGTTCATAACAGGGTACTGGAGGTTCTAGCCAGAGCAATGAAACAAGAAGAAGAAATAAAGACATCCATATTGGAAAGGAAGAAGTAACACTATATTTGCAGATGATATGACCTTGTTTATAGAAAATACTGAGGCATACATTTAAAAAAATTGTTTAATTAACATGATTGGCAAGGCTGAAAGATATAGTATAAATACACAAAAGTCAATTGTGTTTCTATACATTTGCAATGAGCAATCTGAAACAAAAGGAATAAAATAATTCAACTTAAAAAACACCAAAAAGAATAAAATACTTATGAATAAATTTAACAAAATAAGTTCAAAAGTTATACTCTGAAATCTATGAAACTGTCGAAACTAAAGAAGATTACATAAGTGGAAACATATCTTTTTTTATGTATCAGAAGAGCTAATATTGTTACTCCCCCAAATTAATCTACACATACAACACAATCTCTATCAGAACTCCAGCTGGCTTATTTGTAGAAATTCACATGATGATTCTAAAATTTATATGGAATTGCCAGAAACTCAGAATAGCCAAAACTATCTTGAAAAAGAACAAAAGTTGGAGGACTCACAATTCCTGATTTTAAAATTTACTATAAAACAACAGTAATCAAGACAGTGTTGTACTGGCATGAGGAGAGACATAATAGATCACTGGAATGGAATTGAGAGTCCAGAAGTAAACCCATGTGTCTATAGTCAATTGATTTTCAACAAGGGAGCCAAGACCATTTAATGGGGAAAAATAGTCTATTAAACAGATTGTGCTGGGACAACTGGATATCCACATGCAAAGAATAAAGTTAGACCCCTACCTCATACCATATTCAAAAATTAATTCAAAATGGATTATCAGCCTAAAAATAAGCGCCAAAACCATAGAACTCTTAGAAGAAAACGTAATGGTAAATCTTGGTGACCCAGGATTTGGCAGTGGATTCTTATATATAACACTCAAAGCATGAACAATAAAAGAAAAAAATGGATAATTTAGACTTCATTAAAATTTTAAAATCTTTTCTGCATGAAGGAACGTTATCAAGAAGGTTACGATGACCTACAGAAGGGAAGAAAATATTTACAAATCATTTATCTGATAATGGCCTACTATCCGGACTATATAAAGAACTCTTACAACTCAACAGCAAAGAGACATATAACCCAATTTGAAATGAGCAAATCACTTAAATATTTCTCCAGAGAAGGTATATAAATGGCACAAAGCACATGAAAAGATATTCAACATTATTAGACACTAGGGAAATGCAAATCAAAACTGCCATGAAGTAACAATGCACAACCACTAGGATGGCTATCACTGAAAAAACAGAAAAGAACAAGTGTTTATAAGGACATGGAGAAACTGGAATCCTTAGACATTGCTGCCAGGAATGGAAAATGGTTCAGCCACTATGGAAAACAGTTTGGGGGTTTCTTAAAAGTCAAACATAAAACCAGACACAGTGCCTCACACCTGTAATCCTAGCACCTTCGGAGGCTGAGGTGGAAGGATCATTTGAGTCCAAAAGTTCAAGAACAGCTTGGGCAACATAATGAGACCTCATCTCTACAAAAAATTTAAAAATTAGCTGGGCATGTGGCACATGCCTGTAGTCCCAGCTACTTGGGAGGCTGAGGTGGAGGATCACTTGAGGCTGGGAAGTCACGGCTTCAGTGAGCCATGATCATGCCATTGCACTGCAGCCTGGGCAATAGAGTGAGACCCTGTCTTAAAGTTAAGTAAATAAATAAATAAACATAGAATTACCTTATTACCCTGCAAGTTCACTCTTAGATATATCCCCAAAAGATTGAAAACAAGTACTCAAGGAAATACATGTACACACGTGGCTCATTGCAGCACTATTTTCAATAGCCAAAAAGTGGAAACAGTCCAATGTCCATCAATGAATGACCAGATAAACAAATTATAGAAAAGAATGAGATACTGATGCATGCTACCAGAGAGATGAACTTTGAAAACATTATGTTAATTAAAAGAAGACATTCACAACAGACCACACACTAGATGATTTTATTTCTATGAAATGCTCAGAATAAGCAAATCCATACAGATAGTAGATAGTGTTTGCTTAGGTCTGGGAACATTTATGGGATGAAGGCGATAGTTAAAGGGTGTACAGTTTTTTGTTTTTTTTTTTTTTGAGGTGATGAAAATGTTCTAAAATTGACTGTGCTAATGATTGCATCTATGTGTAAATATGCTAAAAAATATTAACTTGTACACTTAAAAAGAGTGAAATGTGTTATATGCGAATTATATCTTAAGCTGTTCATTTAAAAGATCTAATTTCTTAGAAAAATATAAAAATGAGGTTTATGTAGATTTTTCTATTTCCTTAATATCTCTCAAGCAAAACAGATTTTTCATCAGCATATTTAACAGCCATTTCTCTGACAATGCTTGGCAGCCTGTTTGTGCCTACCATCCTAATACAGAAAGCAGAGAATCTGGATATAGGCCTGGGGAAACTGTTCATGAAAAGAGCACCTGGCTATATCCATTACTAAAATTATTTGAACTTGGGACAGAGTTTACAATAATGAATTATTACAATAGAGTGGAGAAGGGCTATACTAGCTTTATCAAATAAGACAGACGCTGGATAGGAAGATTGAGAAAAAGGCATTCAAGGTTCCTATCTCATCCTTGAGTCAGGGTCACAGAAAACAATAATCAAGGTTTGCATGGGAAGATTTCTGGGAGTTGCCATGAACCGAGTTAGTACAAATAGTGGAATGAGGTGTGGATGGGGGAAGCAGTGTACACAAACTAAGAGAAACAACCAAGATAACTGAGGATGGCAATCACTGGGTGATCTAATTGCAGAAAATGATTTTCTCTCTTTCAGTGGATCTTACACCTGCCAGGTCTTACATCAAAGCATCTTAAAGATGCAGCTTATCATTTGAAAATAAAATTATGGGAGACTCAATTTGAGTATGTGCGTGATCAGACAAGAATAAACATATCTCACAAACTGGTTGAATAAACCCAGTTAAAGTCCATGTGCTGAGGAGCCTCTTAGAAACAACTCTTCCTGAGAGAAGAAGGATCCAAGAGTACAGTCAGCCCTCTAAGGGTGCAGTGACATTGGGTAGAGCATGATGTCTGTCACGTGATGTCTGTTTTGATCTTTTGATCCAGCCTCAATTAAGTCCTAAACTCTTAAGTTGAAACCACTTTTGCAAAAATTTTAAACTGAGGAAATTATGACAGTGAAAAAGATCAGACCTAAATGATTCCAGCTTCTAATTTTTAAGCTGTCCTTGTTCATTCCTGGGTATAGGCCGAACTAACCTTGGGAGGAAGTGCAGTTTATGTTTTCACTCTGAAACAAAATTGATAATGGCCCTTTTCTGAAAAGACCCCTTCTTGTCTGGTGACCAGTCTACCTTTGAAGGACTAACAAATTAGCTACAAGATTAGAAATTTAGAGGTAAAAGTCTGAACTTCCCAAATTGCTCCGGGGGGATAACATCACTATTGTAAAACCTAAGATCTGTGCTTGAGATATTTGCAGATCATGCACTGGATTCTACCTTCCCACTCAGGAACAGAAGACAGCAAGAAAACCTCACTTCAAACCCCTGTGATTCCATCTCCAACCTGACCAATCAGCACTTTCCAATTCCCTAGCCCCTAGCCACCAAAATATCTTTTTAAAACACTGATCCCCCAAATGCTCCAGGAGACCAATTTGAGTGATAATAAAACTCTGTCTCCCACACAGCCAGCTCTGCGTGAATTACTCTTTCTCCATTGCAATTCCCTGTCTTGATAAATCAGCTCTGTCTAGGCAGCAAGCAAGTTAAACCTGTTGGGCAGTTACAAAGTCCTTGAGGGTACAGGCATTATTCCATGGGATCCCTCATCAATAGAGGGTAATACTAGAGACAAATAAGAGCAAGAAAAGAAGTAGGCAGGCTGGTAAAGGTGCTATTGCACTCGGAGTAAGCTGATTTGTTCATAAATATGTTACTGGTGGAAGATATCTGAGTTACTGGCAGAGAATCATATGGGTCTGCAACAACCTCAATTCTTGCCTCCTCAGAAGAAAGAATTCAACTGAGGGAAATAAGACAGAAAAAAGACCAAGGCAAGTTTCAGATCAGGAGTGGAAGTTTTTAAAAAAGCTTTAGAGCAAAAAAGAAAGGAAAGTACACTTGGAAGAGACCCAAGTGAGCACCAAGAAGGTCAAGTGTGGCATTTTACTGTGATCTTAGGACTTTATAGGCTGACCCACTTCTGGTGTCTTGCACCCCTTTCCCATGCTTCTTCCCTTAGTGTGTGCTGCCTGCATGCGCAGTGTCCTCCTTGCGCTTGGGAGGTGAGCACATGTGGTGTGTTTAGAAGTTGTACGCATGCCCATCTCAGGCTCTCTTCCCTTCTCCGGTGGAATGCCCCCAGAAGGTCATACTCCACCATTTTGTCTCTTAATGTGCATTGCTGGGCTCACTCACCCAATACCTGAGATTTTATTGGAAGCTCTTTTTGCTTCTCCCTGGTGCCTGCATTCAATTAACACTCTAATGTAACAGCTGTGGACCATCAGGAAATTGTCTCTCCCTGGCAGAGTTGGCAAACTATCATTTTTAGAGAGGCAATGTGATAATCGTTGAACCATCACCTGACATTACTGGTGGGGTGGGGGAACAGCCCTCTCCTGCCCCGCTCATACCTGTCTAACCACCTATAACAAATACACACAAGGGAACCCTTGAAACCTAGCAGAAATTCTTGGCGAAGGATCTTTAAAGAAACCCGTAGTCATGTGTCAAACAGATGCGGGCATGAACAACTTATTTGAGGTATTATTATTTACATGAAACTCAAAGGCTGGAGAAGCCTGGAGAAATGTGAATCATGAACAAAGTTCCTAATCCTTCTGAAGCAGCTGAAAATGACTTACAGTGGAAGTGACCTTTGACCCATGCCCTAGAGAGGGTCCAAAGGACATTTCAGATTACAGCACAGGGTATATACAAAGACACAGATGTTCACTATGCTTATTTTTGAAAATTAACTTGCATGGACCAAGTGTTTTTCATTTTGTGCATAGCTACACATGTACATAGCGGGAATCCTAACATTTGACCACAGTAGCCACTGAGAGCAGCTCAACTCTTTCTCATAACTGTTAAAATTATTCAGATATTAGAATTGGAAGGAACCAACAATGCCATCTATACTCCACCACCATCAAAGTGCAAGGGATAATTGCAAAGCTATTAGCAACCTCCAAGGTTCAATAACCACCTTGCTTTCATACAACATCTGCTTTGTCATGTAAATTAAGAGGCACTAAATGTCACTATAGGATTTAGAAGGCTGAGGGGGATGCCAAACATCTGATCGGCAGGTCATAAGTATTTCTTTTGTTAATCTAATGGTTTAGTAATTTGACATACAATGAGGGCAGAAAGTTACCTCTATCATTTCCTTGAGGTTCAGACAGCATTTATACTCATGACACTTCATTTGCATGAAGAGAGGCAAAAGAAAAGGGTGTTAATGTCTAATTGTTAATGGATCACAAAGTTTCACTCTAGCATCTAAATGTCATGATAGAGCCTGCAAACTGAACACTGTGAATCTAATTGAAATTATTTTTGTGTCACTTTACAGTGATCGTTTCTTTCACATTGTCTTAAATAAGTGGCTGCATTAATTCGTCAGGAATTATACAAAGCAGAATTCCCTTTATATAGAAAAATAAGATGACCTTGTGTTAGTGTGGTGTGTTAGTGTGGTTTAAAAACATACAGCAAGCACTGACTACAGTACGAAATGTAATTTCTTTGAAAACTTGGGTCAACAAAAACCAATCCTTAAATTCAGTAAACAGATTAAAATGAAAATGTTTCCTTAACTTTTCTCTTCCAATACAATTTGACTATGACAGTATTTCAAAGATTATAAACAAAAATCTTGGTAACAGATACAAGAACTTTAAGCATACTTATATATTATGGCACATGCATTATATTTGGACTTTCCAGTGTGAGATTATCAACAACACATTGTTATCAAAATTACACACCAAAAATGTTCCATGCCAAAGCTAAAATAGTCACTACTATTTCATTTTTAGTAGCTTTGATTTTAAACTATTCTTAGGTTCATAGAGTACTATTGCCCAGGTACTCTTTCATTATTGTTAGGCATTACAACCAAAAAAAATTCTTAATATAAAATCTGCATGTTGGCCAGGTGCAGTAATCCCAGCACTTTGGGAGGCAGAGGCGGGCAGATCACTATGTCAAGACATCGAGACCATCCTAGCCAACATGGTGAAACCCCATCTCTACTAACAATACAAAAATTGGCTGGGTGTGGTGGCGCGTGCTGGTAGTGTCAGTTACTCAGGAGGCTGAGGCAGGAGAATCGCTTGAACCCGGGAGGCGGAGGTTGCAGTGAGCCGAGATGGCGCCACTGCACTCCAGCCTGGGTGACAGAGTAAGATTCCATCTCAAAAAAAAAAAAAATTGCGTGTTATGCACCTTATAATAAGACTCCTAACTTAGCACCACCTACACAAAGAATTGTTGGAAACGTAAAGTCTAAGGCCTTTCTCTTAAAGGACTTATGATCTAGTTGACAAGATATATATACCTACAAAATGCTCAACATATGATGGTACCTCTGTGTCAAATAAGCGTAACAGACAGTAACAACTATAGGAATTCAGAGGAGGGTCCAAGATTCTTCTGTATAATATGGCTTTGCAGGGCTAGAATTTCTAAAGTGCCTTCTTTATTCTGGGCAGTTTTGCTGCAATTAGAGCTGAGATACTATTTGTTAGACAATAGTGTATTGGTTATTATGTCATAACCCTGGGATGGTTAATTATGTCAATTGTAATTTTTTCATATTTTATTAAAATATCTAACCACATGTATTTCCAATTATCATATTAAAAATAACACAATTGGAGCAAAGCTTAAAGAAATTAAAATATCTAAATATCATATGGTCTTAATTTCTTTTTTAAAATTCACTCCCTTTATGACTAAAAACTTGTATCTTCAGTTTCCAGATCCAAGGTGTGCTAATACCAATCACTTTCTGACAATCACTATACCACTAGCATAAAATTTTAAAGTGACCTCAATATAATATAACCTCAGTGATTTTAATATGGAACCTACTGAATATGCAGTTCCATACTCATCCCAAACTCTGAATTTTCCCCTTCTTCCCTCTTTAGTAAAATCTATTGTATTATGTCTGCATGAGATGAGGCACAATATATGAGAGAAAGTAGAAAATACTTTCTCTCCATCCATGAGATGAAGAAAGTAGAAAATAAATACCAAAATTAGATCCTTTAGGTCATTTGTAAATGTTCTGCTTCATTCAATCTGCCCTCCATTCCCATAAGTTGTTTTAGTAAAGTGATTGTCATCAGTCTTAGGAAAATTAATACAAACAAAATTAACAGTTCCCTTCTCTTCTAGTTAATGTCTGCAGTCAGAGGCTTCCACATTTATATGTAAGAGAAGAGATAGGCCGTGTGCGGTGGCTCACACCTTTTTCCCCCAGCACTTTGGAGGGCTGAGGTGGGAGGATCCCTTGAGGCCAGGAATTCAAGACCAATCTGGGCAACATAGTGAGCATTGTCTTTAAAAAAAGAAAAGAGAAGAGAAAGAAAAATCAGTCATCTTGGAAGGTTCAACAGCAACCTAGGGTCTTCCAAATATCAAACAGCAACTCTTCTTTCCATACTTCAAAAGATTAATATAGCATTTGAAATTATCTTTTTATTCTATTTTTATTGTAATGCTCTAATTTTAAGTTACTATAGTAACCATTTTTTATTTGAGTGAAGGCTTCATTACTGTCACTTTAATTGTTTTGTTTTCTATTCTAGCTTCAAGTGAGTCTTAAAAATGGAAAATGGACTTATCATTTACTATTCTCTAAATATTACAGAACAGAAAGACAATTCAGACAATGATTCTGTATGACTATATTGGAAATATCTGTTTATATACAAATCATCATTTTGTATTTTAAAAATCAGGCATTGTACTTTAACTAGACCATTGTTCCATATAATTAAATATAAGAGTGCTAGTAACTAATCTGCAACACGCCACTGAAAAAGTACTTAATTGTTAAAGAAAATTTATTTTTGACTTCATATTATATTGGGAAATGTAAAGATGGTAATCATGATATTTGCAACATTACACAATTTGTATTTTAGGAGAGAGAAACTGTTAATTAGTCTGATGTTTTCATGGTATTAATTGAAATAACCAATTAATACAATTTAAGTTGCTGATGTCTGATTAACTTCTTAATAACAGCTCCATTCATGGCTCAGTGCTTAACTAGCCAAAATAACCAATTTCATTTCGGAAAGGATTAGTCAGTAACAACGAGCACTTCAGCTTTGAGCGCAGTATTATAGTGAAAGTGACATTTTCAATCTTGTAGAGCAGGGGTCCCCATCCTGAGCTGCAGACTAGTACTAGTCAGTAAGCCGTTAGGAACCTGGCAGCACAGCAGGAGGTGAGAGGAGGGCTATTGAGCATTACCACCTGAGCTCTGCCTCCTGTCAGGTCAGCTGCCACATTACATTCTCATAGGAGCGTGAATCCTATTGTGAACCTGCAAAGGATCTAAATTGTGTGCTTCTTATGAGAATCTAACTCATGCCTGTTGATCTGAGGTGGAAAAATTTCATCCTGAAATGATCCCTGTCCCCCACCCCAACGATGGAAAAATTGTCTTCCATAAAACCAGTCCCTGGTGCCAAAAAGGTTGGGGACTGCTGTCATAGAGGAAAAACAAATTCACATTCACTAAAGACACAATTTGGGAATTAATACACTCCCTAATATACACTTAAAATTATCCAAGATGAACCATATGAAAGTATAGAAATGCATTTTAAAAATTAACACCAAACTTAAAATCATAAGATCATGCTTCTTTCAGCATACTCAAAGTGAAGTCATCTGAAATTCATTGAATATTAACTCATTGTTTTTGCATGTATGTAAGTAGCACATTTTATCTAAGAAACTAGACTTTAAAGAAAATAATTAGGTAAAATTATTTTGGTGCCTTCAGAAATAAAAAAGCTAAAATACAAAGCAAAGTCTCTACCCATGAACAAGTTGAACCAAGATTTTTATTTATTTATTAGTGAAACAAAATTACTACTCTTTCTATCAAACAATTATTTATATTTGTATAATGTTCTATGTTTTATTACTTACACACTCAACATTTTATTTAATCCTCTCAACAGCCTTGTAAGGTAATCAATGTCACCATTTTATAGGTTAAAAACAAATTCAAGACTCATTTTTAATACATGACTTTCTAAGATTATAGTGCTAATGAGTGGCAAAGTCTCAAATTCAGTCATCTCACTTACAATCAGGTGCTTTTCCACTAAATTCACAGTTTAGATTGTTTTCATCATTAAACAATCATTACTAGTGTCGTCCCAGAAAAAAGACCTAGGCTTACGAGTCTAGGCCATATGGGCAGATGAAAAATGAAGAAGGAGAAGGTATATGAACTTTTAGTTCAGGCTTATCAACAAATAAATTCTGTAACTACAGACAGAAGCATTACCCCATGATAAACGCATAGCAATGTCTAGAAAATACTCTCCAAAACTAGATGAATAATCTTTCAACTGTTTAATAAGGAAATTTCACCTAACAAGATTTTTTCCCAAACCAATTCAACACTAAATAAATAGTAAAATTATTTTTCTCATCCTTCAATGTAGAAGTTGCTTTTCTTAGGCAATTTCACAGAAACAGTCTACATATTTTAAGAATTCTCATTTAGTGTTACATTGACTCTCGCCTTTTCTTTATGGCTGAAACTTTGAGCAAGACCAATAAATCATGACCAAGCTAAAATTGAGCAAGATCCTTAGAAGCAGAATAATCAAGACTTATATGCATTTGAGAGACCCGTAAAGTATGAATGAGTGTTCTCTGCCCCTTCAATTTTATTTGTATTAAATTTACATTCAGTCTGCCTAAAATTATTTGACTTGCATTTGACATAATTCTTAAGTCATTAGTGCCTAAGATGTCATACCATTTTTGAGTAAATATGTAAATATTGATCTACGACTAAACATGTGTGCAAGAACTGTCTCAATGTACTTAATATTTTGGTTAAATCAGTGTTCTACTTTTGTGCAAATTATAAATTTCACCATTGGCATTGATCCGTATCTCAATATATTCATTTAATATGGACACTTTATGTTTGTAAATTCAAAGTTAACCATATAATACATATTTGAGGATAGCAGGCCAAAGAGACTATTTGTTTTTATTGACATTGAAACAAATGATTAGCATGCTGCAGTACTCATCTAACTCTTTTACATTCATTAATTATTAAGGATTAATTCTGTGAAAATCTAGAGAATGCTTATGATGATGAATTCTTAGATATACAACTGTTGGAGGAGATAAGAAATGTTCATTAATTTATCATGTATTGAAATACACTATAAAGATCTTGACTGCTATAAATGTCTCCTACTTTTTTTCATATAATTACTAAATACTGGTGGAGAACGTACATTAACATTTGCCCATTAAAATCCGATTACAATTTTCTAAACTATTAAGATTTGTTAACCTTGTGCAAGGTTATTTACAAATTATTCAAATGCTTTTTACTTGTGGAAGTACTTTATATACCTTGCCTATTTCACATGCATTGCCTCATCTTGATCCTGCCAAAAATCTCATGAGAGAGAGCAGTTAGTAAGCCCATTGTAAAGGAAGAGAAGGCAGGCCCATGTGTAGAAATCCAGCTGATTAAGTGCCAATATATACTAAGTACAGTACTAGATGCTTAAAACATAATGAACAAGCTAGATATCAGGAAGCATATAATCTAGCAAGGAAGACAATGAAACAAGTGTAAGTATGAACTGTGGTGAGTACTATGATAGGACAATCCAGGATGCTATGAGAATTCATAAAAGGGCAACCTGACTTAGTCTTGGAGGAGGCAAAGAAGCATCCTTGAAAGAAGAGATATTTAGAATGAGCAAACTTGGGAAGTTCCTTCAAGACATGCTCAAATTTTTCATGCTTTACTGTGAAGGCTATAGGAGCAATGAGAGAAAAACAAGAAAAAAAAATGCTAGAAAACATAGGTCCATGCTAAACTGAAAAAGAAAAAAAAATTAGCATCAGCATTCATTAACCACTTAATATGGGCCAAGAATTGTGATGAATATATTTCTGCAATCTATATTTCATTTAATCCTCATATCAACCCTAGGAGGTATTGACACTGGTATTAAAGTTATTATTACTATTATTATTGCTAGCAGTAGTAGCAGTAGCAGCAGCAGCAGCAACAGTAGTAGTAGTAGTAATATTTGACCTAAATGTACAAATAGTTGATGATTACTCAAATACATTATAACAGGTCACTAAACAGCAAATATAGTAATGCCCTATTTTATAGAAAACTACAGAAAAACTATGTCAGACAGGATCTGAAAGTCTTACATCTAGGTGTTAACAGCTGACAGTCATTGTTTCTGGGTAGGGGAGATTATGAGCACTCTCTGAGGTCATCTTTTGCTTATGTATATGTGTGTGTATTGGTTTTTAATAAGAAAATATAAAACATGGTAAAATAAAATATTTCTTGGACACTCAGCTGGATCCAACTTTTTCACAAAAAGCATAAAAAAGGAATAATTGAATGAACACAAATTGGAAATAAAAATTCAATATGTAGAAAATATTCTGAAAAAAATGGAATAGAATGCTTCAAGATGCGTAAAGAGTTTTAAAAGAACTCAATGTTGCACCCAAATTGCCAAATTCTTAAAAACTAATGATGTTAATAGCTATGGACTGAATTGCATCACCCACCCCACCCCCTCCAACCCCCCCCACTCCACCCCACCACTTACCAAAAATTCATAGGTTGAAGCTCTAACCTCCAATGTGACTGTATTTGGAGATAGGGCCTTTAAGGAGATAATTAAGCTAATTGAGGTCATAAAGGTGGGGCCTTAATCCAACAGGACTGGTGTCCTTATAAGAAGAAAAGTCCCTGAACACAGAGAAAAAGGACATATAAGGACATATCAAGAAGACAGCCATCTGCAAGCAAGGAGAGAGACCTTAAGAGAAACAAAACCTGCTGGCACCTTGATCTTGGGCGTCCAGCCTCCAGAACTTGTAAAAAAATACATTTCTGTTGTTTAAGCCACTCAGTCTATGGTATTTGGGTATGGCTGTCTGAGAAGACTAACATATTATGATAGTTTATGTTTGACCAAATCATCAAATTGACCTATTTGTTTTCAGAAAAAGAAGGCCTGCTTTAGCTTTATGGAATGTTCTGCTTATTTGTTTTCTTTGGGTTTTGTGTTTTCTAGTGAGAGGAGGGGAAGATACTCTGCCTTAAATGGTAGCAGAGGGTAGTTGTGGTCCCACTGGAGCAGATGTGGGAACAAAGGGAAATGTGATGATTACTTTATGTGTCAACTTGACTGGGCCACAAGGTGCCCATAAATTTGATTAAATAGTATTCTAGGTGTGTCTATGAGGGTATTTCTGGATGAGATTAACATTAACATCTCTTCCTGACTGTCTTTCGGCTGAGACATCGGTCTTTTGCATTTCAACTCAAATGCAGACTGAGACAACATTGGCTCTCCTGGTTCTCAGACCTTCAGACTCGGACTGAAACTTGCACTTATCTCTTCTATGGTGAAGGAGTTCTTGCATCTGACTCTCCCTACAAAAAAAAAGAGAGAGAGACAATGTCTAGTAGGCCTGTTTCAATTTTGGAGGCAACGTAGTCTTCATTTGGATGCGTTACTCCATCCCACTTACCAAGTAATTTAAAAAGCTGCTAGGTTTTTTTTTTCTTTTTCTTTATTTGTTTTGAGACAAGATCTCACTCTGTTGCCCAGGCTGGAGTACAATAGAGCAATTATGGCTCATTGCAGCCTCAACCTTCCAGGCTCAAGTGATTCTCCTACCTCAGCCTCCTGAGTAGCTAGAACCACAGGTGTGTGCCACCATGCCTGGCTATTATTTTGCCTGTAGATATGGGGTCTCCCTCTGTTTCCCAGGCTGGTCTCAAACTCCTCTTTTAAGAGACCTCCCACCTCAGCCTCCCAAAGTCCTGGGATTACAGATGTGAGTCACTGTGCCCAGCCAGCTGCTAGTTTTGAGTGGGGCCCAAAATAAGAGAAGGCTCTACAACAGATGCAGTCTGACATGCAATCAACTCTGTCACTTGGTCCATATGTTTCAACAGATCCAGTGTTGCTTAAGGTGCTAATTACGGAATTCACTTCACAGCAATGGAGCCATGCTCATGAAATTCACTGATCTTACCATGTTTCCCACTATCCTAAAGCGGCTTGTTGCATAAAACAGTAGAATCGTCTTTTAAAGGTTCAGTTATAGCAGGGCCGGAGCAGCATTCCTCCAGATGGCTGTATATGTTCTGAACCAGCATTCAGTATATATTTGTGTGTGTATGCAAAATATCTTTGTTTTCTTCCCCTCTCTTATTCACCTATCATGTCACATATTGAGTGTATATCCTAGTATTTAAGTATCATATTGTTAATTTGTCGGGGAGCAATGGCTGATGTCTGTAATCCCAGCACTTTGGGACGCTGGGGTAAGAGGATCACTTGAGCCAAGAAGTTCAAGCCCAGCCTGGGCCACAACAGAAGGAGACTCTGTCTCAAAAAAAAAAAAAAGAATATTAGGAACAACGATGTAACCATATAGTATAATTGGAGATGGGGCTCAAAATATAGGGGCATATTGATTAAATGAGTGTGCAATTAAGTAAAATTATTTCAAATATTGTCTGTGGCAGCTTGGAGACAGAATGTGAAGTAATAAGCAACAATTATAGTTTTTCTCCACATCTTATTAGATAGCTAGTAATGATAGACAATTGAGATGTGCTGTTGTTATTGTAGTAACTTTCCTTCCCTTTCTTTCCTCCCTTCCTCCCTCCCTCCCTCCCTCCCTCTCTTCCTTCCTAGTACAAACAATTTTCGTGTTTCGTCCAGACTGCCTTTTAAAGGTCTCTACTATCCCACAGGCATAGAAGCCAATTCTTCATAAAAGCTCTTTGATGAGTGCAGTTGCTTCAGGCTATTTCACCAAATCTCACCTTCCCAACCTACCCTCATCATCTTGTGCCTCCCATATAAGAGTCAGATTTGATTCTTGCCAAAGAACATCCCTTAATCCACCACTTCATCCCCAAGCCAGGTTCTGATGTTTTCTTGCTTTACTACATTGCCTTGCCTCGGACATAGATTTGGTTCTTGTATTAGTCTTCGTTCTACAAAGGAAGAGAACCAGTAGGAGCTATATATACATACATATTAGATATTATAAATATGTATATATTATATATTATATAATGTATAATATGTATATATTATACATTATATAATGTATAATATATACATATTTATAATCAGAAATTGGCTTATATACAGATTCAATGCTATTCCTATCAAATCACCAATAACATTTTTACAGAATTAGAAAAGACTATTCTAAAATCCATGTGAAACCGAGAAAGAGCACAAATAGCAAAAGCAATCCTAAGCAAAAAGAACAAAGCTGGAGCCATCACACTACCCAACCTCAAAATACAAGGCTACAGTAACCAAAACAACATGATTCTGGTACAAAAAATAGACATAGAGACCAGTGGAACAGAATAGAGAAATAAAGCCACACACTTACAGTCACCTGATCTTGGACGAAGTTGACAAAAATAAGCAATGGAGAAAGGATGCCCTATTCAATAAATGATGCTGTGATAGCTGGCTAGCCATATGCAGAGAATGAAACTGAACTTCTATCTTTCACCACACAAAAAGATTAACTCAAGATGTATTAAAAATTTAAATGTAAGACCTCAACCTATAAGAATCCTAGAAGAAAACTTAGGAACACCATTATGGACATCAGCCTTGAGAAAGAATTTATCACTAAGTCTTCAAAAGCAATTGCAACAAAACAAAAAATTGACAAGTGGTATCCAGTTAAACTAAAGAGCTTCTGTACAGCAAAAGAAACTATCAACAGTATAAACAGACAACCCACAGAATGGGAGAAAATATTTGCCAACTATGCATCAAACAAAGGTCTCATACCCAGGATCAGTAAGGAACTTAATTCAACAAGCAAAAAACTAATAACTCCATTAAAAAGTGGGCAAAGGACTGAACAGACACTTCTCAATAGAAGACATACAAGTGGCCAACAAACATAAGAAAAAATGCTTCAAAACACTAATCGTCAGAGAAATGCATATCAAAACCACAATGAGAAACCATCTCACATCAATCAGAATGGCTATTATTAAAATATCAAAAAATAACAAATGCTGGTGAGGCTGTGGAGAAAAGGGAATGCTTATACACTGTTGCGTCATCTTCCTCTTCTTCCTCCTCCTCCTCTTCTCCTTCTCCCGTTCATTTTTCTTCTTTACTATTTTAATTAGCACTTAAATATACATCCTGGTACCAGAATATAGATGAATTTATGAACAAATGAAATAGTAGATAGATCTGCATTGCACATCTTTAACACTAATATTCATTATCATCACTAATATATTACCTTCAGGAGAATTCCTAGGAGTAATATTTCTTGATCAAAAAACTTACTATTATATTACCATTTCCCATCAGATAGGTTGGACCAATTAAATATTCACTCACAACATGTAAGGGCTCCCATTTTCCTGCTATGCTGATAACATTGTATATTTCACTTCTTCATCTTTGCAAATCATATCCCATCATTCTTTTTTTTTTTCTGAGACAGAGTCTTGCTCTGTCTGGAGTGCAGGCTTGCTCAGGCTGGAGTGCAGCGGTGCAATCTCAGCTCAATGCAACCTCCCCCCTCCCTGGTTTAAGCAATTCTCCTGCCTCAACCTCCCGTGTAGCTGGGATTACAGGTGCACACCACCAAGCCCAGCTACATTTTGTATTTTTAGTAGAGAGGGGTTTCACTGTGTTGTCCAGGCTGGTCTTGAACTCCTGACCTCAAGTGATCAACCCGCCTCAGCCTCCCAAAGTGGTGGGATTACAAACGTGAGCCACTGGGCTTGGCCCATATGCCATCATTCTTTTGATTTTTTTATGATCACTAAAATTCAAGTGCATTGACAATTTGTATCTATTTTATGGACTGTCTTTTAAAATCTTTAGATAACTTTTATTTGTCATATTTTATACATATACACACATATTCAATTTTATATAAGGCATAAACATAACCATATCATACACAGCTGGAGTTTTAATGGAGTTCTTCTCTTATTTTATTCTTTTTCTCTTTTGCTTGGCATTCTCCTATATCACCTTCACCCCTATAACTTGTATTAACAACTTAGTATATATCCTTCCAGAGTTTTCTTCATGCTCATAATTAAACACAATGAGAGAGAGACATAAAGAGAAAACCAAAATGTGGAAGGATATTGTGACTGTGAGAGAGAGGGAGTGTGTTTCAGAAAGAGAGAGAGGAAGAGAATATGAGAATATGAATGAATCATTAAGAGAGAGCATGGCCACTCTGGAGTCAGAACACCTAGGTTCAAATTGCATTCCTGCCATTTACCAGCTATGTGAACCTAGACAAGTGACTTTACCTCCCTTATACCTCAGTTTCCTCATTTGTAAACTGAGCATCATTAGTAATACCTACCTAATTGAGTTAATACATGTAAATTTCTTAGAAGAGTTCTGGCACATCATCTGTGTTTTATAAATGTTAACTATTGTTTTATATCTATATATATAGAGAGAGTTTGGAGGTCATCATTTGTTTTGCAAAAATGATATTATACACAACTTTTTGGAAAGGGGATCTTGTTTTCTTCATAGGAGAGACATAATACAGTTAACCCTTGAAAAATGCAAGGATCAGGGGCGCTCCCCACCCTTGCATGGTCAAAAATCTCTGTATAACTTTTAACTCCTCCCAAACTTACCTGCTAATAGGTACTACTGTTGACAGGAAGCCTTACAGATAACAAAAAAGGTTGAATAAGACATATTTTGCATGTTACATGTATTATATATTGTATTCTTACAATAAAGGAAGCTAAAGAAAAGAAAAAGTTTTGAAGAAAATCATAAGGAAGAGAAATATATTTACTATTCATTAAGTGGAAGTGAATCATCATAAAGTTCTTCATCCTCATCATCTTAACGTTGAGTTAACGCTGAGGAGGAGGGAGAGAGGGAAGGGTTAATCTTGCTGTCTCGGTTTTGGCAGAGGCAGAAGAAAATCCTTGCATAAGTGGACCTGTGCAGTTTAAACCCGTGTTGTTCAGGAGTAAATTGTATTGTCTTAAAACGTCTTTGATTTTAAGATGTTATTTTATGCACCACTAAGAAGAAAGAAAATGTGCTACCAGTTAAAAATGACACAATGCTTTCTAATCATTTAGAATCTTTATTTTATTCTTATTGAAAAGTTCTTTTAGACATATTTACACAAATAATTTTACTGTATATTATTCCTATGCATATAAATAAACCAAATTGGTTAAGGGTATTCCTAAAAAACAAAACCTTCTAACATTGAATCCAACTTTTCTGTATGCTTTCAACTCAAAATCATCATCATCATGTTTTTGCACATAATATCATTTTCTGTGTCATCAGAAACATTGGTGGTGAAACAGTTCTTAAAAGAATGCTCCATTATCATTACCAGGATTTTATTTGAAGCCACTGACACCCATTCTGCAGTTTTTGATGCTGGGATCTTCTTGATTATATCAGAAAGTATCAATATAAGATTTTAAATAAGCAATCCTGATTCACATTCTTTTCTTCCGTAATTTTGTTGAGTGAAACACATAGAGATTGTAATTGTACAGCCATGCTTCCAGTAGCAACAACCATGTTCATGCATGTGCAACAGGGGAAATCATCGTGTGACTGTTACTCACCTACAGTGATTGTAGAATGCCATCAATTCTAAGGCACGTTCCAATTTTAGAAATAAAATCTATGAAAAAATATGTTTCTGAATTAAAAGAATATGATAATTCATTATTTCAATTTAGAAGAATCTTCCTGTTGGTGAGCTTTAGATGTTTACATGTTTTTAAATTCTTCTGTGATTTGCTTCTTTATTTCCTTTGTCATTTTTCTATTAGGGCATTTTTTTCTTGCTAACTTGTAATAATTTTTGTAGATAGTAAACTATTTGTCACCTTAGTATTAGAATTTTCCCAGATCTATAATCTCTTGATTTATTGTATCTTTTGTCACAACAAATATCTCCATTTTATATAGTCAAAACTGTTTACATTTTTAAATAACTTCTGGTTCTCCCGCTTTGCCAGTGCCTCCCCATTCCCAAGCTCTAAATGTAATCTCCTTATTTTTCTTCCAGGATTTTAGTTTTTATTTGTTTACACTTAGTACTTAATCCATCTGTTTGTGTGTGTGTGTGTTTCTATATGATGTGCCATAAGAGTTTAACTTTATTTTCTTCCATATGGACAACCAGTTGTCCCAGAACCATATATTAAATATTCTATCCTTTTCTCACTGAATTTGAAATGCCATCTTTGTTATATATTAGTACTTCATATTGCTAATGCTGGGGTTTATTACTTGGTACATTTTACCCTTTAATTTATCTAGAATTTATTCCTGTACAACTGGTTGTCCAGTTGTTCAGAATCGTTTATTCAATAATCGTGCCTTCTCCACTGACTTTAAATACCTTAGATATTGGTTCCATTTATTATTCTGTTTTGGCACCAGCATCTCCCAATTTAAATTATTGTAGCTCTATAAAATGTTTTTGTATCCGGTAGATGAGTCATCCTCTCCATCCTTTTATACTTCTTTATTAGAATTTAATTGGATATCTTCTCATGTTTATTTTTTCAGATGAACTGTAGGATGCTCCGCCATTTTACATCTCTCTCCATATACACAAATACAAAATACATGTATACATGCATGATTGCATACATACATACATATTGTGATATGAGTTTGCTTGAAAGTTTGTGGCATGTGTAGATATACTTCCTATGTTTCTCCATTAATTAGTCTTCTTTTATGTGTTATTAGTAGAGTTTTGTAGTTAATTTAGTCTTGCACATTTTTTAAAAAATATTATTTGGTGTTTTGTGTCAGTATTGTGAAGATGGTCTTCATTTCATTAACAAATCAATTATTGCTAGAATATAGTAGGTATATATTAGTATATTAATATTATAGTTTTGTACTTCATTCTCCAGAAGTTTGCAGATTGAGAATTATATCACCTACAAATAATGAAAATTTCCTACTTTTCATTTATACTTGATTTACATGTACATATTTTATGCATGCTTTGACAGACAATACGCATTTATTCACCATCATCACTAATCCTCACCAATTTCATGTTTTATTGAAATAACTTGATTTTTTACATTGAGGTTATTAAATTTTTTAATTATATAATTTATATTTTGGTAATTCTTTTGGAATTACTGTTACATTTCATAACCACATCAATAACAATTATTCATACAAATTAGCTGTATGGTCTTCTGATCAAAGCACTGATAACCATATTTTATGATATACTTACAAAAGTATTCAAATGATATTCAATTTCCTCATTTTTCTAGATATTTTAAGTTTTATTCTGTGATTAAGTAGACAATCTGGATCAGGTGTCTATGACCTATACCACCTTAGACTTTCAGAAATAACCTTCAGCAACTCAAATATGTGTTAACATCAGTGTAATTTTCAAAGGACAATACAAGAAACAATAAGAAGAATTAACTACAGACTTTGCTGTAGATTGAAATTGTTGTCCACTATACATGTCATGCAGTATTCCTGATAGAAAGCCCAATGTGCAGAATTTCTTTTACAGTCCAACTGGTACTTGGAAACCTTCCACAAAGATCATGAAAATAACTATGTTTCTTTTTTCCTTTTGATTTCTAGGAATCTCAGAGCTAAATCTGAAGCTAAATTTCAGGAGTTTTGCAGACTCCTGTGCCCTGATTTTTCCTGATCTTGACTTTCAGCTCATAATTTTATTTTGGCTTGCCCTGATAATTCCTATTTATATTTTCTCCTTATTCTATTGTATGTACTCCTCAAAAGGCTGCATCACATTCTTTATAGACAAGGAGAGTACAAAATGAATAAGTAGAAACTCTACAGAAATTCTATATTTTGATCTATGTTTCCTAACTATTAAAATGAAAGTTTTGGCCGGGTGCGGTGGCTCACGCCTGTAAACCCAGCACTTTGGGAGGCCAAGGAGGGCGGATCACGAAGTCAAGAGGTCAAGACAATCCTGGCCCACATGGTGAGACCCTGTCTCTACCAAAAATACAAAAATTAGCTGGGTGTGGTGGCATGCACACCTGTAGTCCCAGCTACGTGGGAGGCTGAGGCAGTAGAATCACTTGAACCAGGGAGGTGGAGGTTGCAGTGAACTGAGCTTGTGCCACTCGAACTCCAGCCTGGCAACAGAGTGAGACTCTGTCTCAAAAATAAATAAATAAAATTAAAGTTTCAAGGTCCTTAAATAAATCAAAATCTACAACATTTTTGGTCTGTCAGTATTTGTATGTTTTTCTATCAACAGATTTCTTCTGTATGTTAGTGTATAACAAAAGAAATATAGGTTCTTTATCCCTTATGTAATGCATTTCTTGATTTCCTTCACTGCTTCAACCCTGAATAGCCAAAGCAATCTTCAGAAAAAACAAAGCTGCACGCATCACACTGCTGAATTTAAAACTACATTATAAAGCTATAGTAATCAAAACAATATGGTACTGGCATAAAAACAGACATATTGACTTGTGAAATAGATTAGGGAGTCCAGAAATAAACCCATGCATATATGGTCAACTAATCTTTTACAAGGGTGACAAGAATACACAATGGGGAAAGGAAAAGGCTCTTTCCCAATAAATGTTGTTGGGAAACTGAATATCCACATACAAAGGAAAGAAACTGCACCTTTGTCTTACACCATACACAAAAATTAACTTGAACTGAATTAAAGACTTAGATGTAAAATTTGAAACCATATAACTCTTACAAGAAAGCGTGGGAGGAAAGTTCCCTGACATTGACCTTGGAAATTATTTTCTTGGATATGAAACTGAAAGCACAAACACTGAAAACAAAAATAAATAAATGGGACTACATCAAACTGAAAAGCTTCTGTACGCCAAAAGGAAACAATCAACAACAAAAAAGGCAACGTATAGAATGGGAAAAATATTTTCAAACCAAATACCTTATAAGAAATTAGTATCCAAAATATATAATGAATTTATACAACTCAATAACGAAAAGCTAAATAACCCAATTCAAAAATGGGCACAGCACCCAAATAGACATTTATCAAAGAAGATATACAAATGGCCAACCATTATATGAAAAGGTGATCAACATCACTAATGATCAAAAGAAATGAAAATCAAAACCACAAGGAGATATTACCTCATACCTGTTAGGAGGGTTATCATAAAAAAGACAAGACATGTCAAGTGCTTGGCAGGAATGTGGAGAAAAGAGGACCCTTGTACACTGCTAGATGGGAATGTAAATTGGTATAGCCATTATAGAAAACAGTATGGAAGTTCCTAAAAAAAGTTGAAGATACAACTAATACCATCCAGCAGTCCCACTTCTGTGTATATATCCAAGAATATGAAATCAATACGTTAAAGAGATATCTGCACCCCCATGTTCATTGAAGATATGTAAACAACCTAGGGCCAATCAACAGTTGAATAAAGAAAATATGGAATACTATCCAGAACACAATGGAATACTATCCAGCCACAAAAAAGAAAGACATCCTGCCATTTGCAACAACATGGATGAACCTGGAGGATACTGTGCTAAGTAAAATAAGCCAGACACAGAAAGGCAAATATTGTATGATCCACTTACATAAGGAATCTAAAAATGTCAAACTCATAGAAACAGAGAGTAGAGTGGTAGTTGTCATGGCCTAGGGGCTGGGGGAAATGAGATATTGACCAAAATGTACAAACCAAAAAGTTATAAGATGAACAATTTCTGGGAGTCTAATGTATAGCATGGGTAGTGATGGATGTGTTAATTTGATTGTGATTATCATTGTACAATGTATACTATATCAGGTGATCACATTGCATATTTTGACTATATTACACAATTTTTATTTTTCAATTAAATATTTTTAAACAAATTTGAATTATTTGGATTTATATTAATTTTGGTTTTGGTTTTCTGCTGCTGTTATAGCATTTTGCCTCATAAACTTTACTGAATTTAAGAAAAACCTTATAGATGATACTGAGGATGTCTTATTTTTAATGATTAAGAGTAGTACAGTGTAGTAGAAAGATCCCTCAAATAAGAGTCAGGCATTCTGGCTTCCATTTTCTAGTTAGAATTCAGATACTTTGCCTTTTGAGTTAGGGTAAATTGTTTTAGCTGTCAGATCCTCAAAATGAGGGGATAAAATGATAAGCATTTTAAGGTCTCATCCTTTCTAACATCTTACTATTTGAATTATTTGAAAAAGAGCTAATAAATACTTACTGATATAATATGTTCATTATGCCTTTATCATATCTACAGTATCCCACCTTTGGGCTATGCCCTAGATTTATATGACTAAGTTAATATAGTTAAAATAAGAAGCAATAAAATAATGAACATCTCATTCATGTATGCATAATTCTTGTTCTGATGACATTTTTGAAATCCATGGTATTACTACAAGTACTCTTTTCCCTGTTTCCATAATGACAGAGTAACATTAATAATACATTCCTGAAATATTAACTATCTTGTGCTAATGAGAAGTATAATAGCCTTAAAAACTATTGTAAATAACTCATAATTGTGTTTTCTGAGGAGTCCATTCACTTTTGTTATTGAGATCATCCCTAAATGCTGTGGATCCTAATGATGTGACCCCTGTGTATAAGATGATCATTCCTGGGTTTCTAGAGGTGAATTGTCCTCTATATTGCAAACAGATGCATCCATTCACTAAGTACAGTATCAGAAATGTTCATATGGCAAGAAGTAGTTCCCACCATATACAAAATGTAAGTTGAACTTAAAACAAAGGTTCCCATTAATACTGTCATACCAGTGCCCTATTCTGGTGCATGCCACAAGGAAAAATTATATCACTTGCAAGATTGGAAATAGATAGAATGATAAATCAATTTATTTCTGCTTTACTTCCCATTTAGATAGCCAGCCTCCAAGAGGGTCCCCAATATTTCTCACTTTCTAATAGTCACACTCTCCTCCTAGTTTGTACTAGGGATGGTTTGTATGACCAACGGTCTGTAGCAGAAGTGAGGGTATGTAACACTCAAGCTCAGGTAACAAAGACTATGACTTTTGTCTTGGCTCCTCCTCCTCAGAGCACTCACTCTATGAAGTGATGCTTTAAGCAGCCCTATGGAGATATGCAGGTTTTCTTGAACTGAAGCCTCCTGCCAACAGCAGTTTAAGTCATCTTAGAAGAGAATCCAGCAGCCCAGTCAAGTTTTCAGAAATTACAACTCTAGCCAACAACTTGACTGCAACTTCCTGAGAGACCCTGA
Source organism: Ateles fusciceps (assembly GCA_036589455.1). Lineage (NCBI taxonomy): Eukaryota > Metazoa > Chordata > Mammalia > Primates > Atelidae > Ateles > Ateles fusciceps. The sequence continues at coordinate 732,023 of JAZHEH010000134.1, read as the reverse complement.
GCAACCACTCAGCTGAGTGGCCTCAAAATTCCTGACTCTCAGGAACTGTATGAGATAGTAAATGTTTATTGTTCTTATCTAAGTTTTAGAATAACTTAATACACAGCAAAGAAGAACTAATACAGAATGTTTTACCTTAATATTAAGTAATACTTTTAAAATTTTTTCAGTGTTTCTTCCAAGCTCTTTCAACAACTTACCTACACTTTTTTCTCACTCTGTCACCCAGGCTGGAGTCCAGTGGCGCAATCTCAGCTCACTGCAACCTCCGCCTCCTGGGTTCAAGCGATTCTCCTGCCTCAACCTCCCAAGTAGCTGGGACTACAGGCGCGCGCAACATGCCCAGCTAATTTTTGTATTTTTAGTAGAGATGGGGTTTCACCATGTTGCTCAGGCTGATCTCAATCTCTTGACCTCGTGATCCGCCCACCTCAGCCTCCCAAAGTACTGGGATTACAGGCGTGAGCCACCATGCCCGGCCTTATCTACACATTTTTAACTAATTATGCAAATTAAATTACTATGACCTGCAATTGGCCCAGACTATTCAACAAATACATGGCATGTGGGGAAAAGGATAAGGTGAAACTGTTACTCATTGAAATAGATTTAAAGTACATATCAACAGCTTCTATGTGTGACCTTGATTGGATTTTGATTCAAACTAACTGTAAAAAGGCATGTTTGAGATGATCAAGGAAAATTGAACATGAACCCATTTGATGATATTAATGAGTTATTGTTACTTTCGTTGGCTAATAATATTGTGGTTATAATTTTTAAAGCCTTGTTAGAGATATATAATGACATCTATGTGGTTAAAATGATACCATAGTTGAGATTTGTTTTGATATGTTTCAACACAAATAAACAGAATGAACTGTTGGTGGAGAGGGGTAGATGAACCAAGCATGTCAGTATGGTGATAATTGTAGAAGCTGGGGTGATGGAGACATGAGGATTTATTAGACTAATATCCTTACTTTTTCTCTCTTTCTAAAATTTCCAAAATCAAAAGTTTTAAAAACAGAGCAAGTTATGTTTTATTTGAAGATTCCAAATAATTATTGAATATGGAATTTTAATGTCTATTGTTGGAAACCATGACACATTTCAAAAAATTTCTCCAAATCAAAACCTTGTTTTAAGATACTTCAAGAGTAAACAATTTGACAATGGTCAACTGAAGTCCAAGATGCTTTCTTTTACACCTTAAATGACTGTAATTATTTATTTTATTTTTTAAATAATTTCAACTTTTGTTTTAGATTAGGGGTACATAGGCAGGTTTGTTACATGTATATATCACATGATGCTAGGTTTGGGGTACAGTTAGCCTGTCTACCCAGGAAATGAGCATAGTACCCAAAAGTTAGTTTTTCAACCATTACTCACCTCCTCCGCTCCCCTCTCAGTAGTCCCCAGTGTCTATTGTTGTCATCTTTATGTCCATGTGTACGTAATGTTTCAGTTCCCACTTATAAGTGAGAACATTTCAGTATCTGGCTTTCTGTTTCTGCATTAATTTGCTTAGGAGAATAGCCTCCAGCTGTATCCATGTTGCTGCAAAAGATATGTTTATTCTTTTTTTATGGCTGCATAGTATTCCATGGTGTATATGCACCACATTTTCTTTAACCAATCCACCATTAATGGGCACCTAAATTTATTCCATGTTTTCTATTCCTGAATAGTGCTATGAGTACATGTGGTCTTTTTGGTAGAATGCATTATTTTCTTTTGGATATATGCCCAGTAATGGGATTGCTAGGTCGAAATGGTAGTTCAACTCTTACTTCTTTGAGAAATCTCCAAACTGCTTTCTACAATGGCTTAACTAATTTCCACTCCCCACCAACAGCATATAAGTGTTCCCTTTTCTCTACAGCCTCACCAGCATCTATTATTTTTTCTACATTTTAATAATAACCATTCAGACTGGTGTGAGATGGTATCTAATTGTGGTTTTTTATTTGCATTCCTCTGATGATTAGTGCTGTGGAGCATTTTTTTCTTTCTTTCTTTTCTTTTCTTTTTTTTTTTTTTTTTGAGACAGAGTCTCATTCTATCACCAGGCTGGAGTACAGTGGCATGATCTCGGCTCACTGCAACTTCCGTTTTACGGTTTCAAGCAATTCTCCTGCCTCAGCCTCCCCAGTAACTGGGACTATAAGCACGCACCACCACGCCTGGCTAATTTTTTGTACTTTTAGTGGAGATGGGGTTTCACCATGTTGGCCAGGATGGTCTCGATCTCTTGATTTCATGATCCGCCCGCCTTGGCCTCCCAAAGTGCTGGGATTACAGGCGTGAGCCACCACGCCCCATCTTGTGGAGCATTTTTTCATATGTTTGTTGGCTACTTGTATGCTTCTTCGAGAGGTGTCTGTTCATATTCTTTGCCCACTTTTTAATTGGGTTGTTTGTTTATGGCTTTTTGAATTGTTTAAGTTTCTTATAGATGTTGGATCTTAGACCATTGTCAGATACATAGCTTGCAAATATTTTCTCCCATTCTGTGGGTTGTTTACTCTGTTGATAGTTTCTTTTGCTTACAGAAAATCGTTAGTTTAATTAGATCCCCCTTGTCAATTTTTGGTTTCATTACAGTTGCTTTTGAGAAACTTAGCGATAAATTCTTCCCCATGACTGATGTCCAAAATGGTGTTTTCTAGGTTTTCTTCTAGTATTCTTACAGTTTTAGGTCTTACATTTAAATCTTTAATCTACCTTCAGTTAATTTTTGTAAATGTTATAAGGAAAGGGTCCAGTTTTATTCTTCTGCATATGGCTAGCCAGCTGTCCCAGCACCATTTATTGAACAGGGAGTTCTTTCCCCATTGCTTATTTGTGTTGACTTTGTTAAAGATGAGATGGCTTACATCACATTACCCAACTGTATTTCTAGGTTCTCTATTCTGTTCCGTTGGTCTATGTGTCTACTTTTGTACCATGCTGTTTAGGTTACTGTAACCTTATAATATATTTTCAAGTTGGGTAATATGATGCCTCTGGCTTTGTTCTTTTTGCTTAGGATTGCTTTTTGGATTCCATATTAATTTTAGAGTAACTTTTTCTAATTCTTTAAAAATGACATTTGTAGTTTGATACAAACAGCATTGAATCGAGATTTTTTCAGAGAGTATGGCCATTTAGGATATTAATTCCTCCAATCCATGAGCATTGAATGTTTTTCCAATTGTCTGCGTCATCTATGATTGCTTTCAATAGTGTTTTGTAGTTTTCCTTGTAGAGATCTTTTGCCTTCTTGGTTACATGTATCCGCAGGTATTTTTGTTTGTGTGGCTATTGTAAATAGGATTATATCCTTGATCTGGCTCTCAGCTTGAACATTATTGGTGTATAGAAATGCTACTGAATTTTTTTACACTGATTTTTGATCCTAAAACTTTACTAGAATCGTTTATCAGCTCCAGCAGCCTTTTGTTGCAAGTCTTTCGGGTTTTTAGGTATAGAATCATATCATCAGCAAACAGAGATAGTTCGACAGTTTTCTTTTGTGTTTGGATGCTTTTTATTTTATTCTCTTGCTTGATTGCTCTAGCCAGGACTTATGTAATTGGCTTTATAAGCTGAAAGCATAATTACAAATAATCACAAGAAAAAAATTCCAGTGAAATGGCAGGCATAGGGAGGTCATAATTTGATGTATCTCTGCTGTGCCACTTTGCAATTACAGAAAAAATACATAAAGATAAAAACAGGAAGATGCAACTCAAGTCAAAAGCAAGAAAAACAGCTCTGTGGACCAGAAATCCAACAGAAATGCAAAGTGATGGGCAATCCTGGAGCCACTAGCTTACCTGGTTCCAATTCTTAGAAGCAAAATATGGATGGCCAGGAGTTCATCTCCAATAGTGTAACAGTGACTAAAAGTAATGTAGAAGTAAGATGGGAAATGAGAAAAGCTTGTTGCATAAAGCTAAGATCTGGGGTGGATTTATCCTGCTCCAGGAAGAAAACTGGCAAAAATAAATTGCCTGCATATATAGCTCAAGAGAAACTACAAGTTTAGTGAGGTGAGAGGACAGCGTGGCATATTTATTGTCTATCTAAAAGAATTTTTATTTTAGTCAACTAATTTTAGAAAGTAGTCTGACAAAGATTTTGAGTATGTTTAGAATACTAAAATAGAAGAAGAAATTCCCTCAATCAAAGAAAAGTAAATTATGGAATAAAAATAAGCAGAACTAAAACATGAACAAGCAAATTTGCATAATGACCAACCAGAAATTCTAGAAATAAAATATCTAATCTTAAAAAAGCCAATAGAACAAATTAGACACAGTTGAATAATCAATGAATTTTAAAGTGATGATAGTTAAAAATTCACCAGGAATGAGACACTAAAACTCAAAGAAAAGAAAAATACAATCAAGATATGGAAAATAGATTGGGAGACCGCAATATCCCTTTAACAGGAGTTCCGGAAGAGAAAAAAAGGAGGGAATGGTGCAGAATTCATATTTGTAGAGTTTATGGCTGAGGTTTTTCCAAAATCTAAAGATACTAATCTTTATATCAAAATTATATTCTGAGTATTGAGTTAAATAAATAAATAAATAAATAAATCTGTACCTAGACACATAGTTATAAGAAAAAAGCATAACATCAAATATAAAGGTGAAATCGTGAAAGTTGCTGGTAAAAAAGAGAAATTACCTTAGGTGGAACAAAAATTAGACCAACCAGCTTTTCCCTTAGCAATAATAAAGACCAGGAAACATTAAAGTAGTATTTATTTTCTTAATCTTAAAAACAAAAGGTATTATTTCCAGTTAAACTATCATCAAAAATGACAGGAAAAATGTAAGGAAGGAGTGAAGGGAGGAAAGAAGGGAGGGAGGGAGGAAGGAAACAAGGAAGGGAGAAAGGAATAAAGGAGGAGAGAAAGCAAATAGAATCCAGAAGGAAGGCATCTGATAGAAAAATACAATGCTGAGCAAATAAATCATCAGTAAAATGAATTAAAATTTTTTTGATACCTAGTTTCACTCTTGTTGCCCAGGCTGGAGTGCAATAGCATGTTCTCAGCTCACCGCAACCTCTCCCTCCCGGGTTCAAGTTTCTCCTGCCTCAGCCTCCCAAGTAGCTGGAATTACAGGCATGAGCCACCATGCCTGGCTAATTTTGTATTTTTAGTAGAGACAGAGTTTCTCCATGTTGGTCAGGCTGGTCTCAAACTCCTGACCTCAAGTGATCCACCCACCTCAGCCTCCCATAGTGTTGGGATTACAGGTGTGAGCTACTGTGCCCAGCCTAAAATTTTATTATAAAAATAAAATATTAACTATTTTTCAGTTTTTGAAAAAAGCTTGATAACAAAATAGGGTAAATGAATCCTCAGGGTCCTCATTGTCATCCTATTAAGTGAAAACCTGAATAACTTGTTAGAAAAAAATGTATTAAAAAATTTTGAAGTTCAATTTCCATTTCTACAAATATGGCAGACTATAGAACCTGAAAATCCCCCAATCACAAAACAGCTAGGAATATTAGATAAAATATAGAAAACATCTTTTTAAATGCCTAGCTGTGCTCCAATGAAAGTAAAAGGAGATCACCAGTGGCAAAGAATGAAGAGAAATTGGAAAGCCACAGAAATAAAACCCAGAGCTGAAACTGCAGGCCATTGAGGAATGTTGCTGGTCACAACAAGTTTGAAGTCTTGCGTCTCAAAGTCCAAGTAGAGGCAAGACATGGCCTAGAGTATACATTATGTGCGGCGCTGAAACTGAGAAATTCCTCACAAAAATGAGTCTTAAACAGCTACAACTGCAATAGAAGGAAGAAACTAGAAGCCCACAAACAACTGGCTCAAGAAATTGTCTATATCACGTTGCTTTTCTTTTTCAGGGTTTGTGGGATGGGTACGGAGTTCTCCCTAAGAATTTATTAACATAAACTTGTCTTTAAAAAACAAGTTTATGGTTTGGATTTACATTACCCAATTATGCTAGAAACCATTCCCCAAAACTCACCACATGCAGAATGATCACAAACTGGTGATAACTCTGGGGCTACTGACACAATCAAACAAAAAATCATTCTGGAGAGGTCAGATTTTACAAACCAGAAGATGGAGAAAAGGTGAGAATGGCAAATCTAGAAGGCAAGAAAGGAGAAAAAGAAAAATAAGTAAAGAAGAAAAACATGGTAAGTAGAAAACACAAAACAAATCATTAACAATACATACAAATACATATGTAATCACATATTTTAAAATGGACTAAATTATAAACAGAAGTTTTTAGACGATGAGGAGAAAAAAAAGCAATTCAGCTAAATGCTATTTTTGAGAGACATACCTAAAACTTCAGAAAGTGGGAAGATCCAAATAAAACGGTGAAAAGAATTTTTTTAGACAAATGCTAACCAAAAAAGGGTCATGATTACTATTACACAGCAAAAAAAAAAGACACTTTAAGTAAAAAAAGTAAGGGTTCAGGAAAAGGAGATACTGTATAATGATAAAAGTTTCCAATTTTCCAGGAAGATGTAACAATTCTAAACTTGCCATGAACCGGTTAGCAAAGTTTCAAAATATGCAAGCAGAAAGTGACAGCATTTAAAAGGGAAATAGATTCCCTTTTAAATTTTAACAACAGGGAACTTTTAACAAATCTCTCAGTGATTGATAGATTAAGCAAACAAAAAATTAATAAAGAAATACATGCTTTGAACAGTGAGTTGTTTGATCAAATGGACATGTATAAAATCCTACACGTAACATCAAAACTCCGTATTTGTTAAGAAGACAGAAATGTATACACACATGTCATTTATCCAAGAATAACAGCACATAAAACAAGTATAAAAATGTGCATGGTAATGATAAACACAAAAATTAGGACAGAGGTAGCTTTAGGGGACGGAGCATACTGGGCTTAGGGTAAGAATATAGGACTTTCAATTCTATTAGCATTGTTTTATTAATTTAAAATATCTGAAGCAGAATGCCATATTGTTAGTATTTAATAAAACTGGATAAAGAGTAGATGAGGGCCTGGCACGGTGGCTCATGCCTGTAACCCCAGCACTTTGGGAGGCCGAGGTGGCGGGTAGATCACTTGAGGTCAGGAGTTCGAGACCAGCCTGGGCAACATGGCAAAATCCCATCTCTACTAAAAATACAAAAAAATAGCCAGGCATGCCTGCAGTTGCATCTTCTAGGAGGCTGATGCAGAAGAATCTCTTAAACCTGGGAGGTGGAGGTTGCAGTGAGCCAAGATTGTGCCACTGCACCCCAGCCTGGGTGACAGAGCAAGACTCTGTCTCAAAAATAAAAAGTATATGAGTGTTTATTATATTTTTCTCTTTATACTTTTTCTGTTTGAAATAACTCATAGCTCTTTTAAAAAAAGAAAGAAACTAAAGTCAAAAGGCAATAGGCAATAACAAACTGGAAAGGATATTTGAAAAAAGAATATAACAAGAAGTTAATATCCTACAAATTGATGAGAAAAAAAAGAAACATTTTAATTTAAAAGGAGCCAAAAGTATTCTGGCAAATACTATTAGTTGATGTATTAGTCAGGGTTCTCCAGAGAACAGAACTAATAGGAAATGTGTATATAGAGAGAAATGAGATTGTTTTTAAGAAACTGGGTCCCACAATTAGGGAGGCTGGCAAGGCCAAAATCTGCAGGGTGGGCCAGCTTGGCTCGGAAACCCAGAGAAGAGTTTGATATTACAGTTCTACAACTAAGGCACTCTGCTGCAGAATTCACTCTGCTCAGAAGAGGTCAGTCTTTTGCTCTATTTCAGGCCTTGAAACTATTTGAACTTAGCCCAACTACATTATGGAGAACAATCTACTTTACTCTGAATTTGCCAATTTAAATGTTAATCTATCAAAAAGCACCAAAGGACATCCGGAATAATATTTAACCAAATATCTGTGGATAGCGGTCCAGCCAAGTTGACACATAAAAATTTACCATCATAGTCGGCTAACAGAGCAACCATTTCCAGCTTTACTTTCCCTTGCCTCTTACCCACAAATACTATGGAAGCTAGAAAAGTTAATGCTTGCTTTCCCAACCTCTAGGAATGGCCATAAATTCCAGATCTGGCACTGAGACTTAACCAGAAGTTTGCTGTGAGAAAAGGCAGTGGCTTCTGAAACAGCTTTTTTTTTTAATATATGAAAAAGAAATGGACACAGATCTTGCTGCTCATCTTCTCTTTTATCTGCCTTTAATGTGGACGTTAATATTTCTTTAATATCTGAAAGAAAGAAATGTGGATTTTGATGCCCTTTTTGAGAAACTGCATGATCAACTGCCTGCTTACTTACAGACATCTTGTAATGTGTTATTAATTGTCTTTATTGCTTAAATCACTCTTAACCAGATAAGTGTGGTACTTGCAGCCAAAACCATATCTGACTGATACATATTTGAAGAGGATATTTGAGAGACTAGTGTCCACGAAATATAAAAATGTGGTAAGAACCTCACTAGCACTCAGAAAAGTTACAGAATTTAGACACTGGTGAGAATGTTTTTAAGAATGGGTACATATCAATGTTATTTGTAAGAGTATAAATTTTTGCAACGTTCTAAAAACCAGTCTGCCAATATCCAGTTAAATATAATATAGATAAGTTAAATTGTGTATGTAAATATAAATATATGTATATTAAAATAGTGGTTTATATTTATATCTAAACAAACAGTGGTTACATATATACACATATATGTATACCTACAACACATATGTATACATACAAATATGCACATATGTATACATATATACACACATATGTATATACATATATACATGTAAATATGATGTACATATATAAATATAATGGTTAGATTATATACACATACACATTTATATAATTTAAATTCAAAAGGCAATGATAAACTGGAAAATATATTTGAAAAATTACAACAAAACATTTATATACCCCCAAAATTGATGATAAAAAAGAGAAGCATTCCAATTTAAAATAGGCCAATTATATGTATATATACATCATACATACACATATAGTTTAACCTGTATATTTGTATGTGTGTATATATACATATTTGTGTATATACACATGCACACACATATATGTGTGTGCATGTATATATATATAAACACATAATTTAACCAAAAAGTCCCACATTGTGAAATCTAGCCTAAAAAATAAAAATGACCAGTACATATGTTTTAGGAGAAACAAGTCATCCAAGGTTTTCTTGGAATCCTACACATCTTGCTGAGTATACTAAGAACATAAAAGCCTGATTGGTCTTTACTTGGTCCATTCCTCAGGTTATGTTTGCAGTGAGCAACTTTAAAAAATGAGTACAAAAGTAGGCTTACTTACTGTCTGCTAGAAAGTGCCCAATTTTCTAAACTTAGTGCCCTCAGGTGTAACACAAACACACTGCATATGAAACATCAGTTAGGGCCATATCATCTCCCTGTGGGACTTAGGAACAATGGGAACTGATGTTAGTATGCTTGAGCTTATACTGCTCTGAGTGCTGTGTGTAATAAAAACTTTTGTCTTTAACCCAGAGTATTTTGCCTCCTATAGCATCTATGAAATCATGGCAGTCGAACTTGTTAGCTTAGAAGTAGGGTTAAATCAAATTCCAGACCTTCATAGTAAGAACATACACAAATTGCTGTTTTGCATTATTAACTTAATGGTAAACCAAATAATTTAAAGAAACAATATCAATTTCCATTAACAAGAAAATAGTTCAACAAAATGGTGCATCAACATCATGCAATATTATACCACCATCAAAAAAGAATGTGCTCTATGTATAAGCATTACCTTAGAGAGGTGTATGTGTGTGTGTGTGTGTGTGTGTGTGTGTGCATGTATTTGAATGAGCATAGAGAAAGGTGTGACAGAAAACATTACCTCAGGAAATACATTGGAAAAAGTTTACATATAGATATAGATTGATATAGATTGACTTTTAAAATAAGTATTTTTTTTCAATTTAAAATGTAATGAACCACTAAACATCTAATAAAATTAAGAAATGAGTTCGGGAAGGTAGCAGGATACAAGATCAACATACAAAAATTAATTGTATTTCCATCTACTTGCAGTGAACAATCCAAAAATGACAGTGGAAAAACAATTCCGTTTATAATTGCATAAAAAATGCTTAGGAATAAATTTAACAAGATAGGTGCAAAACATACAATGAAAACTCAAAAATAATATTAAAAAAATTAAAGATCATCAAAATAAATGGAAAGTATCACGTTTATATGATCAGAAGAAGACTTACTATTATAGAGATCTCAATAGTCCCTAAATTGATCTGTAGATTCAATGCAATCTCTATCGGAATCTCATCTGGCTTTTTTGCAGAAATCAACAAGCTGATCCTAAAATTCATGCAGAAATTCAAAGGACCCATGAGTAGCATGAACAATCTTTAAAAAAGAGACAAAGTGGGAGGACTCGCACACTTCAGTTCCGAACTTACTACAAAGTAATAATAGTCAAGACAGTGTGGCATAAGGGTAGACATATATAGATTAATGAAATAGAATTGAGAGTTAAGAAAAAAAACATATATCTATGGTCAATTGATTTTTGACAAGAATATAAGATCATTCAAATAGGAAAGAATAGTCTCTTCAACAAATAGTGCTTGAACAACTTGATAGCCACATGCAAAAAGAATGAAGTTGAACTTCCTACGTCACACCATATACAAAACAAGTCAAAATTGATCAATTGTGTAAATATAAGTGCTGTAACCATAGCACTCTTAGAAGAAAACATAGGGTAAATCTAGATAACCTTGGATTTGGCAATGGATTCTTAGATTTGCTATCAAAAGCACAGAGAACAAAACAAAAATACACAAATTGAACTTCATAAAATTTAAAAACCTTGTACTTCAAAGTATACTATCAAGAAAATGGAAACACAACCCACAAAAATGGAAGAATGTGTCAATCATATATCTGAAAAGAGACTTGTATGTAGAACATATAAATAACATTTACAACTTAATAATAAAAATTATAAATAACCCAAATAAAAAAATGGACAAAGTATCTGAAGATATTTCTTCAAAAGAGATAAACAAATCTCCAAATCAACACATGAATACATGCTTCACATTATTATCTCCCAGCAGAATACAAATCAAGATCCCGAATGAGATACTCCTTACACCCACTAGGATGTCTGTAATTGAAAAGTCAGACCAAAGGAAAAAAGTGTTGGAGAGAATGTGGAGAAATTGAAAACATCATACGCTGCTGGCAGAAATGGAATCTGGTGCAATCACTTTGGAAAACAGTCCAGAAGCTTTTCAAACATTTAGAGTTATCTTTTGATCTCAGTAATTCTACTCTAAGGAATATACTCAAAAGAAATGAAACTATTCCCACACAAAAACTCACAAATGAATGTTTATAGCAGCATTATCCATAGTAGCCTGAAAGGTAGAAACAACTAAAATGTCCACCAACTGAGGAATGATTAAACAGAATGTTATACCCATACAATAAAATATTATTCAGCTATATAAAGGAATGAATTTCTTATTTGTGCTGAGAACATATATGAACCTTGAAAATATTGTGCTAACTGAAAGAAAGCTTGATATCGAATGCCACATTTTATGATTCCATTTATGTAACATGTCCAGAATAGGCAACTCTAAGAAATAAAAAATAGATTACTGGTTGCCTATGGCTGGAAGGAAATGGGGAGGTGAGAGTTTAAGAGTCATAGCTAGAGGGTATAGAATTTCTATTTGAGGCAATGAAATGTTCTAAAATTGATTGTGTCGATGGTTGCACAACTCTGTAAGTATAGTGTAAACCATTGAATGGAACACTTTAAATGAGTGAATTATATGATATCTGAATTATATCTCAACAAAGCTGTTACCAAAATATATATAGTGAAGGGGGAAATATGTTTCCTTCCAGCATTTTCTACTTTCTTCAGAATATGATAAAGGTACAGAAATTCCTGCTTCTTAAAATATTTTTTAAAAAAGAGAAAGGAAGGAATGGGAAAATCACCTCTGCCGAATCCATATAGGTGTCTAAGTGAGCAGAAATCCAAATCAGGTTGTATCCTATTTTCTATGTGGCAGTGAATAATCTGACCATACAATATATCAGATTTGAATGCCTTGCATTTTTTAATACTTTGCTGCTTATCTCCCAGCTGAAATAACAACTAACATCTGACACCCCTACCAGTATGCTTGGCAAGTAGCTCACCCTTAGGACAAAAAACAAAAAAAATTCCCTTTGTTTAAACAACAACAGCAACAAAAAGAGAGTCAGTGGGAAGAGGGAAGAAAGACACTTGGCTTTGTCTTTTTTTTTTGGCAAATATATATTAGCAAAATGAGGTTTCTTCAATTCTAGCACAGGTTCCAAAGACAGCAGATTCCAGTGGGTTTATCCACAGGAAAATAAAAACTTAATATTATGAAAATATGCATGTTAATGAAAAAAAGAAAAACTAACATATATAGAATCTCCCGTTACCCACCAAAAAACATAGTTTATCTAGAGTTTGTTTATCAGAAAATTCTTGAGGGTCACTAGTATAATAAACGTATAATAACAGAAACATTTACATACATAGAAGTTGCAAGCGATACTGTGATAATAGTTCATGCATTCTCTGACAGACAGCCTTCCTTAGCCCTCTAATTTTTCAGTAGTAAATAAAAATTTCCCTTCCTTTGAAGTTTCTCCTTCTAAACAAAGTAGAGGAGAAATTTCATACCCGAGAAGTTACCACCTAATCTGTTGCAAAGTCAAGTACAGATACATAAATAGCTGGTAAATCTTTGACCTGATAAATAAAATCAGCTCTGTTTGAAAGCTGAGCAGAGACTAAGAATTCAACTTCAACTTCTGAATATAGTTTGAAATATTCCCATTCTTCAGAAAGAAAAGTTTAACTTCTACATAACACAGAATGCCAGGATTAAACAAAATAATATGGTTAATGGGAGAATTTTAAATAGGGCAAATGAATTAGAAGAGATGAAAATTCAGCCCTGACAACAAGCCCCCTGATGAGCTGCAGAATAATCCAGACCCTCTCAAACTAGTAACCCTTAGTGCTGAGGCAGAAAGATGCAATGTGCCCGTGATGCCATAAAATAAACATCTTCCTGGATCCTCATTTGCAGTTAAAGATTTGGGGGGAAAGCATTACTTTTATACAGATGTATATATCTATACTTGAAGTACCACACAAACATTTATATGTCATTTTAAAGAGAAAACAGTATGTGTTTACACAGAGAAATTCTAATTTAATCACAGAGAAATTCTAGACTGACCACTTTGGACTATGCTTGAGAGTCATGCAAAGTGCTAGTGTGGCAGGCAGCTTCTACGGTGGCCCCAGTGATCTCCAACTCTTAGTATGCACACTCTAGTGTAATTCTGTAACTAAATGCAAGGCCGGCTGATCGCTGTTCAGAAATCAAAACATGAGAAGCAAGATGTGGTGAAAGAAAAGCAGCTTTATTTATCAAATGCTAGCAGCGGGGAGATGGTAGGCTCAAGCCTCAAAGAAATCATCTCCAAGTTTTGGGCTGAGGGCAGGGTGGACTGGATTTAATGACTCCTTTCTAACAAAATATGCCAGAAGTGAGATGGGATGTCACTCCTGAGATTAGGTTACAAAAAGGCTGGGACTTTCATCTTGGGCTCCCTCTTCACTCTTTGCCCCAAGGGAGGCCAGCAGCTATGTTGCTAGTTGTGCTATGGAGAGGCCACCAGGCAAGGAACTGATGTCTCCAGCCATAAACCAAGCAAGGACCTGAGGCCTGCCAACAGCCACGCGAGTGAACTTAGAATTGGGTCTTCCCCCTATTTGAGCCTTCACATGACAACAACCTGAAAAGACATTTTGAGTGCAGCTTTATGAAAGACCCTAAAACAGAAACACTCACGTAAACTGCATACCGACTCTTGACCCACAGGAACTGAGGTAATATGTCTTTTGTTATATACCTCTAAAGTTTTTGGTAACTTGTTAAACAGCAATAGAGAACTGATACAGCATGAAAAATAAAGCTGAAACAACATGGGGCAGGGGAAGAGAAAACCAGCTGAATTTAAGGATTTTGGGGATGCATTTTTACTTTTTGAACAACTGTAATTCTTCAGAAATGGAAAAGGAGAGAGGAGTTTAGCCCAGTCCCTATTCCTGTCTTCCAATTTTTGGGGTGATCAGCCAATTATGAACTCTTTATTCACTGAAGATTGAAATATCCAATACAATCCTTATTCAACCATAATCTTAATTTCCTCACAATTTCCAGAACTAGCCAATCACATTATGAGAAATGCACTGGAAAAACTCGCATTTTATTTTAAGAGCCTCCATCCCTTTAAAGAGGAGATACAGAGCTGAGCCTCAGTTTCCTTATTCTTCTTACAACACTCTTTATCTTTGATACATTGTATAAAGCCATTTTTGTGATGTCATGAAATGTGCTTAGAGTTAAGCACATTTGAACACCATGTACACACATCCTACCCTTCCCTAAGAGAATGTGTGAATCTATATGTACGTGTATGTTAACATTTCACCACATTATAATAACTAGGGGAAAAAGCCAGTGTGGTGTGGTGGAGAAAATACCACATTTTTAAGTATTTTTCAAAAGACTTGTTTTCTGCTTTCAGGTACATTATTAAGAAGGCAAGATACAAAATGATAGTACACATTCATGTAAAATGTTAATGCAATTTTTCCATAATTAACTATATTACATACCAGTACATTATAAATATTGGCATTCCATTTTCAACAAGAAATGTAATCATTCCTCAGCCAGGTGTGGTGGCTCATGCCTGTAATCTCAGCACTTTGGGTGGCTGAGGTCGGATGATCGCTTGAGTCCAGGAGTTCCAGACCGGCTTGGGCAACATAGCAAGACCCCACATCTACAAAAAATTGAAAAATTAACCAGGCATGGTGCACATACCTGTAGTCCCAGCTACTCAGGAGGCTGAAGTGGGAGGATCACTTGAGCCCAGGAGGTTGAGGCTGCAGTGAGCCATGGTCACAACATTGCCCTCCATCCAGCCTGTGTGACAGTGAGACCCTGTCTCAAAAAAAAAAAAAAAGAAAAAGAAAAGAAATACAATGATTTCTTTTATGTGCCTTAAGTTTTGGTACCAGGATTGGATAAACTATTGAATTCTGATTCTCCTTAATCTTTAGTTAGAACTTAAAGTCAAAAGGTAAAGAAATGTTGAGCTTTTCCTCATAAGAATTATGCTGACATCAACAGATGAATGCATAAAGGAAACCAACAAACATATGAAAAAAAGCTCATCATCACTGGTCATTAGAGAAGTGCAAACCAAAACCACATTGAGATACCATCTCACGCCAGTTAGAATGGTGATCATTGAAAAGTCAGGAGACAACAGATGCTGGAGAGGATGTGGAGAAATAGGAATGCTTTTACACTGTTGGTGGGAGTGTAAATTATTTCAACCATTGTGGAAAACAGTGTGGCCATTCCTTGAGGATCTAGAACTAGAAATACCATTTGACCCAGCAATCCCATTACTGGGTATATACTCAAAGGATTGTAAATCATTCTATTATAAAGATGCATGCACACGTATGTTTATTGCGGCACTATTTACAATAGCCAAGACTTGGAAATAACCCAAAGGCCCATCAATGATAGACTGGATAAAGAAAAGGGGGCACATATACACCATGGAATACTATGCAGCCATGAAAAAGGATGAGTTCATGTCCTTTGCAGGGGACGTGGATGAAGCTGTAAACCATCATTCTCAGCAAACTGACATAAGAACAGAAAACCAAACACTGCATGTTCTCACTTATAAGTGGGAGTTGAACAATGAGAACACATGGACACAAGGAGGGGAACATCACATAGCAGGGCCTGTCGGGGGGGTGAGTGTCTAGCGGAGGGGATAGCAGAAGGTGGGGGTATTGGGAAGGGGATAACATTAGGAGAAATACCTAATGTAGATGACAGGGGATGGATGTAGCAAACTACCATGGCACGTGTATACCTATGTAACAAAGCTGCACGTTCCGCACACATACCCGAGAACTTAAAGTATACTAATAAAAAAAGAAAATATGGTACATAAAAAGAAGGAAATCTTGTCATTTGCAACAACATGGATGAAACTGGAGGGCATTAAGTGAGATAAACCAGGCACAGAAAGACAGATACTACCTGATCTCACTTATACGTGGTATCTAAAATAGTCGAACTCATTGAAGTACAGTAGAATGGTGATTACCAGGGACTGGGGTGGAGGGCATGATGGGGAGATGTTGGTCAAAGAACACAAAGTTTCAGGCTGGGCGTGGTTGCTCATGCCTGTAATCCTAGAACTTTGGGAGGCTGAGGCAGGCAAATTACTTGAGGTCAGGAGTTAGAGACCAGCCTGGCCAACATGGTGAAACCCCATCTCTACTAAAAATACAAAATAAATAAATAAATAACCAGGCATGGTGGCAAGTGCCTGTAATCCCAACTACTAGGAGGCTGAGGCAGGAGAATTGCTTGAACCTGGGAGACAGAGGTTGCAGTAAGCTGAGATCATGCCACTGCACTCCAGCCTGGGAAACAGAGCGGGACTCCATCCAAAAAAAAAAGAACACAAAGTTTCAGTTGGAAAAGAGAAATAAGTTCTGGAGATCTATTGTACAGCATGATGATTATAGTTAGTAATAATGTGTTATATGCTTAAAAATTACCAAGATGGTAGATTTCAAATGTTCTCACCACAAAATGTATGGTATGTGAGGTAATGGAAATATTACTCAGCTTGATTTAATTATTCTGTTATAAATACACAATCAAAATATCACATTGTACCTCATAAATATATACCAAAACATTAAGAATATTTTAAAAATAGTAATGCTGGGTCCAAATTATTATAAACTCTAAATTACGAATGACATTTTATTGGCAGATACACTCTGAAAGTTACACAAACTAATTTTGTTAAGTTTCATCTGTTTTCTTTTCTTCTGTCTGTCAATGTGAGGAAAATGAGTGGGAGCACCTTAACACAAATAGTTTGAATTTGAGCATCAGCAAAAGGGCAAGCAGGGTATGTAGTACAGGTTTGGTATGCCTGATATAGTTCACTTCACAAAAGAGTGACCAATGTAGGTTTAACAAGCCCTTTCACTCTCTAGTGTTTCTGGAACACAGGGCAATGCGTTGCAACTCACTGATGTATCCAGATGCATAAACTATGTAATTTGCACTATTTATCAGTCCCCTTTACACAATCCTTTACAAACCCATCTCTGGTGGGAGCAGAGTGATAACACAAGTTTGGTACTTTTTTTTTTTTTTTTTTTTTGAGATGGAGTCTCGCTCTTGTTGCCCAGGCTGGAGCGCAATGGCGCCATCTTGGCTCACCGCAACCTCCACCACCCGGGTCCAAGCGATTCTCCTGCCTCAACCTCCCGAGTAGCTGGGATTACAGGCATGCACCACCACACGCAGCTAATTTTTGTATTTTTGTTAAAGACAGGGTTTCTCCATGTTGGTCAGGCTGAGACTCCACCTCCCGACCTCAGGTGATCAGCCTGCCTCTGCCTCCCAAAGTGCTGGGATTACAGGCATAAGCCACCGCGCCCGGCCCTGGTACTCTTACTCAACATTGCTGCTTCAGCCTCTTCTCATTTTGGCAAGTATTCAACTTAAGGGAGTGATTTTTCCATTATTAAGAATTATATATAGGAACTGATTTTTTTTGTAGTGCAGATAATCTTAGTGAATTATGCATGGGTCTGCCAAGAAAGTTATAATTCTGTCATTCCAAATACATTGTTCAACCAGGAGACCTAGACTGATTTAAAAGTATGCTGTGATTGTAAACCACTTTGGTATCCTTTGGGATGAAACACAATGTATAATAACGTTATATCATATGAGAACAGGTAGGAACAAGAATGACAGAACATAGGTGTTAATCATTTAATATTATTTCTAAATTATTCAATGTGATCCCCAAGACAAATGTTATCTTCATTTTGATTTCAAATCCATGTACACTGACAGTTAGAAAGCATACTGCTGCTTTATATTTTCCCTGCCTTTTTCTTCAGATTCATAAATCAATAATAAGTTGACTTGCTTCTTTACAAAAGACAGAGCTACATCAATAGATATCATCCATCAAATAAAATTTAGATCGTACCCTAGGGAAACTGATTTTCCCTAGATACCCTTAAGATCCCCACAATGGTCAATACACTGTTCTACTCTCTCCGTCTTCGCATGGACAGAAACTTGTTCTTTCTTGAATTCAACAGAGATTTGGCTTTTTCTAAGGCAGTCCTCTGGGACATTCTGAAAGCTTTCAGAAAGATTGTATCATTTATTTGTCTGCTGCAAAGAAATGCAAGCAAAAAGCCAAGTGTAAGTAACAGTTAGACATTACATGGCAAGCCCCGCTCCTCCTATGCTCAGGTCAGAGCTTGGCTGTTTGGTTCTCAACCACAGAATAAGTTGTTACTGTTACTCTTTGGTAGAAGAAAGCAAACTGAGGAAAGGGAAGCAATCCTTTTAAGGAAAAGAAAGATCAGTAAAACTCAATAGTCGGCCTTCATCAGTTGGAGCACAGGCTTTTATCTTCCCTTTCAAGAATACGTATGGAAGTGCTCGTCTTTTCCTTCAATCAAATCAATGAAAATTTTCTTCATGTGCTAATGAGAATTTTGAAGACATTTCCGAGATAAATTTTGACATCATCTTTATGATTAAAGGAAATATGTTTAATGGAAGTTTGGAAGATTGCAGCAAAACATCATCAAAACAAAACAGCATTTCAGCTCAGGAGGCATCTCATATTAATGTATTAAAGGTTGCATTTTGAAAGTCCTGTTTATTATAAAAACTACCAACTACTGTGAAAAGGTTTATTTCAAAAGACTCAGTGAGGCTTCAAAGAACACAGCATCCAGCACAACACAGGCAATCAATCTACTGAATGACTCAATGAATTAAGGACTTAAGATTTTAGTGTTTCAAAAATTCACTAAGTGGTACTTTGCTTCAAACATTTGTATAAATCTGTATCTCTCTGAAAACTAATATACACTGATGGCATATGTCTGTAGAATTGAATTATATATGAACTGTATATTCTTCTACTTTCTCTTCCACTGCCTATATTTCTAGGAAAGCTTCATTTTTTTCTCCATTTATCTTCCTTTTCAAAGACCACTTCTCATGCTCTTCTTCCTTGAGGCTGTACAGGTTAGATAGACTGATGTCTCTATATGTATGTTTCCTGCTATACTAGGAACTTTTTAAGAAAAGGAAATTTTATTCGGCTTTCTATTCTGCTCTAGCATGGCACCCTACAGCTAACTTTATCATTCTGTATGCTAATTGCTCATTTGCTTAGAGAGGTACAGCACTCTCAAGATAAGACTTGAACCTTTAGATTTAGCCATTCGAGAATATCTTCATTATATCAGTCAATAAACAAAGTTGAATTGGTTTTGTCCCTTGAAACCCGAAGACCGCTTATAAAATTGATATTGGGCTGGAAGCAATGGCTCACACCTGTAATCCCAGCACTTTGGGAGGCTGAGGGTGGAGGATTGTTTGAACTCAGGAGTTCAAGTCCAGCCTGGGACACATGGCCAAACTCCATCTCTACAAAAAATACAAAAATTAGCCAGGCATGGTGGTGTGTGCATGTAGTCCCAGCTACTCAAGACACTGAGGTAGGAGGATCCCCTGAGCCCAGGGAGGTGAAGGCTTGTAGTGAACCGTGATTGTGCCACTGCACTCCAGCCTGGGAAGCAGAGTGAGACCCTGTGTCAAAAAAATTGATATTGATCTCTAGAAGAGTGGTGATGAAAAGTAACATATCACAAAAGTGGAACTGGTCCATTGTGATTGGAATGCAGGACACTAAAGGTCTCTTGCCTCCAGCTGGAAAATTGGCAAGCTCTATTTTGCAGTATCTTATTAAACTGTCCCTATTGTATCCTAGAATTCAGACCTTGGGACTTGATGTAAACACTTCAGGGTATTGAATTTCATCTTACTACTGCTTTTGATCTTGAATAAGCACCCATCAGGAAGATAAAAGGCTGTGGCCCAAGCTTATGTGTCTGAAAGTAGACAGGGAGACACCTTCTGCTTATGGCCAGCAATACAAAATGACTGACAGATAATCACAGAATCTTACCAGGTCTGGTTGTGCTGTATACTCTGCTTCAAGCTAAACTTAATGTGAGTAAACTCTACGAAACAGGATACATCACAGGAGATAAAAAACTGGTACCATTCCCCTAGCTCCTTACCTAGGACTTTATCCTGTGCATTTCCTGTGTGACAAAGGGCACAATTACCTGCATTTTAAAGAACAGTTCTTTGGGATTCCGCTATGGGCAAGACAGAAAATAATGAACCTTATCTCCACCACAACCCAACCTATGACTACTTGTATTATCCCAAGAATGAGCAAGACAGATGCCATTTAACTCTAAGGGTTGGTTGAGTCTCAATGGTCACGCCCTAGGTCTGTGTTGCCCTAAATACACAAACTTCTGAGGTACAGATCCAAGGGCCATTGAAACAGTCGAGCATGAAGGGACCTTGGAGATCTCCACCGGCCTTCTGCCTGCGCACTGGGAAAATGGGTGGAGCCGTGGAAGCTCCCATTATTTGCAGAGGGGAGGAGCCTGGCCCTTCCAAGTTCCTGTGTAGTGACCTGGTATTCAAATCGGTGAGGTGGAGAGCCTGTTAGCCGGGACTTCATCTCACTTGGCTGTGTGTGTTTTCCATTTTCCTCTATGCCCAATGAATTCTGGGCAAGCCCCTTACCCTCAAAGTATCTGTGCAGCCTTCGTCATCGTGTGACAAGAACCGGGTTTCTTCCTACAACACCATAATCTCAAGGAGAGATATGTCTTTGGTTACACCAGTCCATAAAGCTGACCCAGATGCAAATTGGCAAGAAGCCGATTAAGGTTTTAAATGGATTGGATTGACAGTCTGCCTGAAAATAAGCCGAAACAGTGGACCGTAGTGCCAAGAGACAGAAAGATATTCTACCAAGAGACAGAAGGATATCTACTGGCATTGGTAGAATCCCCTAAAATTCCCTGTTAAATGAACCAACGTTTTCTCTTTGTTGTTAAAGTCCATTTGATGTGGACTTCCATCACCTGTAACCAAGAGTCCCTTGCCACTAACACAAGGTCGAAGGAAGAAATAGGAAGGAAATTAAACTATATTGAAAACGTATTATTTGCCAGAAACTGGGTAAGGTGATTTCCTATATTCCTATCTAAATGTTCATAAAAACCCTGTGAGGTACATAGTATCTTAGCTCTTCATTTTGTTTAAAGGAAATTGAAGTTCACAACATAGTTCACAATAAGTGCCTATGGCCACATTGTTAGTAAGTGGTGGATTCAGGATTCAACCAAATCTGTTTGATGCTAAACCCATACAGGTACTATTTCTACTATACTACACTTCTCCACAATAAAAGGGGAAAATAACAATGTTTGCCTCATAGGATTATTGTAAATGCTTAGAATATTCTCTTGGCACAAGTAATCCTCAATAGTTAAACAAAAGGCAAAAGGATAAATAAATAAATAGGCAAACAGTGGATCAAGGGGTTCCTCCTCGAACATGAGAATTTCATACCATCTATGAATGACAAGTTGTTTGAGCGTGGCAAATTCTGTGATGTCTAATGGCCTCCATTATTTAAAATCTGTAATCAGATGATTATACTCACTCTCTAACTTAAAAAGATTAAGTATGATTGCTGTAAAATTTTAAAATATAAAGCCACCTATAATATAAGGCAAGCTTTAATTGCCCTTTTTTCAGGAAGGGTAAAACATGTTTATTTGTATTAGAATAAAACATTATTTGTACATCATAATTTTTTTAGGGGTCACAAGCTGGAATTTTTAGCATGCACATTATAAACCAAGAATCATTAGATATGTGACTTTTGTAATAACAGTTCTCACTACATAATAGTACCCACATGATTCAAACTTACTGATATCTTAACTGGAATCTGTCTGAAAATTTAGGCAACATCCACTTTGCTTTATGCAGAGTTTCAAGCTATAAAATAAATTATTCACAATGAGTTATTATCTCAGTCTATCATCATTTCTATTTTTTAAATGATATTCAAAAGATTAAATACCCAGGAATTTAATCATAATTTGCATACACTAGTTTTGAAAATAAGTAACAGTCTCTTGTTCAATGCAACATTACAAAATCCTCCAGACGAAAGATATAACCTTGACACTGTAACCCAAATAGAGAAAGAATTTCCCTATAAAAAAGCTAATGGCCAGCCTCAATTGCTTGAGGGCTTTTTACAGTTTATTTTAATAAATTGCCTCATATTATGCTTTCCTATGAAAAGTGGAAAAATTATACCTGTAATTTTGTTGGGCCTGTGATTTCCATTCAGCACATGGAGGATTGGGCTTAAATAATCCTCTGAATTCATGCCTCTCCCTTTCTTTTCTCTTGATATATAGGTGCTTCTTTATCACTGAATCTTAGACAAAACAGTGACTGATGTGCAGTGTCCCCTCTGAATTACTTAGACTTGCATGGAGTAGAAACTGCCAGGTCATTGCAGCAGTTATTATTTCCTCTGTGAAACCTCTGTGAAAACAGAATGACTGAACAGGAAAAACTCAGCCATCTCTGTGTCCTCTGGTCTCCAAAGCAAGTGTTTGTGACAACCAATTCTCTACACGTAAAGAGAAGAAGCAAGGTCTAAGTCTTATCAAACACAAAACACAACATTGTTTCAACTTTGAGAATAAATAATATCTTGAGGTAAAAACTTTATGAATGCTCCTATTTACCTTACTAACAGATTATACTTTGCTCTAGTACTTTTCCTGCACCAAAAAAAAAAAAAAAAACATAACTGAAACATATGGAGAAATTATACAGAATTAAATCATTTTTGCAAGTATATGTATTCCTTTGAACATGTTACAGATCAGAGTTAAGCCTGGTTCTCATAATTATCACTTAATCTTAGAAGTTTGTTTAACCAAAACTTATTACAAATTCAAATTATTAGTGTCTGACAATTCTTTAACATTTTCATACTAACATTCTATACTTTATTACAGCGCTGACACAATATTCTGTACTATTTCTTCAAAAACAAAACATGTTTGCTATGATTCTAACCAAATAGTGCCTAGACATCAAAAGAAAAGGTTTTTCTAGTTTTTCTACCTTCAAAAACACTCAGAATTTACTGGAGAGGAAAGGAAGAAGCCTAGATCAAAGTTTTATTTTTTAAAGCCACATGTTCCCATTTTGTGGCAGATAGACAATAAATAAGATCTGCATCCTGTGATCAATAGAAATTTAGAGGTTTGGGTTTTACTGTTTTTCCCTTGCTTGCCTTTAAAAAATAACTAGAGCTTGCCAATGACTTTATTACAAAACAGCGCTTCAAGGTAAGCACAATAGAATTCTACTTTCCTGGTACACAGCAATGGCATGTTTTTTTGTAAGTAAAAGATGACATTGAATTAAAGAACTTATTCCTTTATAGGAACTCAATTATAGTCTTCTCTGGTATTTTCCAGAATCAAATTCAACGCTACATCTTGAGTTAGATTCTCACATGTTCCTTTGGCACAGATGTAAAGGAATGTTTCTCTGCCTTCCTCTTTGATTTTCCTCTTCAACTGGGTTAAAATCCAACTCAGGATTTTGACAGAAACAGCTATATATAATGCCAACTGCTAGAATATTCAAATTTACCAAGTCCTCCGGACTTCAGGGTCTACTTTTTTTATTTAATATCCAACTATAAAATGATGCAAACTCCCATTGATCATACAGGTAGAAGTCTAGCATCTTGCCTAAATTCCAAAGATTCCTGGGGAGCAGGGGAGCTAAACAGGTGAAATCTCACCCCAAAATATGTGCCCCCCTGATTTATCAGTCCTCTTATCATACACTGTCTTAAAACTGACCACTTATCTCTCTACTTTGAAGCCCTCCATGCCCCTGCCTCCATATATAGCACTCATCCTCCTTGATGCTCCAAACTGCCACTAACACATGCAGTGCGGAGGTTAAGGAGGACATGCTGAATCAAACCAGGCCAAAGTGAGATGAGACATTTCAAAAGTCAAGCAGGAGAAATGTCAAATCAGCAGCCCAAAGTGGCAATGAAGATAGAGGCACAGCTCAGAAAATACAAGAGAGATGGTTCCTGTCTTCAAGGAATATATATGCAATCTATCAAAGGATTTCAAAACATACCTGAGCACAACTGAAGCTCAAGCTGGAGTCTTTGCTATACACTTAATGTCTTTCCAGGATGGTGTTTTTCCTGTAATAAACCCAGTGATCAGAAATCTGTCAAAGTAAATAGGAAGCAGGAGAGTAACCAGGTAGCTAGTGTTGTGTTTCATAACTTGCCAGGTGATTGAAGACCTGTCTTGAGTGAATAACTGGACAGGAAGTGGCCAGGGAGGGATAATGTTTTCAGAAGATCTGACTGAAGGGGGAGCTGTATGGCCCCTTGTCTGGTAGGATGTCCAATATCTGCCAATCATTACACATGGATTAGTAAGGGAGGCTGTTGAGCCACTTCAGCATACCGGTGTGATAATATTCTAATTCCTGACCAACAGAGTCCACTTGCTTTACAGGAAGCCCTTCCCAAATGAAGTGTTACTCTTTCATCTTCCTGATTTTATTCCTCATTCCTTAGAGTCAAACAAGCACTTGCTAAATGAGTAACATTTTCTCAAATATACACCGAGCTGAGAATTCAAGTAACTGCTGGACTCTGACTGTAAATAGAAAAGGTGGTAAAGAAAAGACATCTTAACAATGGATAGTAGAAATATGTAATCAGAGTTGGGGAATATAGATATAGAAATGGGCAAGACTTTGTCAAAAAGGAATCTTTCAGGCACCCTTGTAATCTACTCAGATATTTCAGTGTTCGACCTTGAAGCAATTTCTGGCAAGTTGGATGGTATAATTTCCTAGAATATCATAGGGGATAGATCCATTAGCCTGGTGACCCTCACTTGGCATTTTCAAAGAAATTTACAGCCAGTAGTGATAAGGTTGTGAACACTGAAACCTGCCTGGTTGATGAAAATTCTGTTTGAAAAAAAAAAAATCTAGGCTGATTTCACATAGGAGTTCTACCAAACACACCCACACACCCTTACTGTTAAAATGTATACCTTCTCAAAATAGGCATTAAGCTCTGAGAATATCACAGGCATTTTAAACTCTACTCCACTTTGAAAATATTTTTTCCAACCAATGTGTTTTGAGACCTACTATGTGCAAAATATTATGCTACGTGCATGGAGAATGCAAAGATGAATAAGAAAGACCCTCGTTCTTTCTTGTAATAGATAAGACAGGCAAGTAACTACAGCAGAATAAGTAAGTGCCAAATAGAGATACCAGTACTCTATTGGGAGAGCTCAGGAAAAAAAAAGTGATTGATTCTGATCAACGAGGATTAGGTGAAGCTTAACTGAGGTGCAATTGACTCATAGCAACCAAATTAAGTCACACGCTTTGTGGAATCAAACAAGAATCCACATTCTTTAGCTGGATTTAATTCACAATGGGAAACCTGCCCAGAGATTACCCATCCTACAATGGGAGAAATGTTATTAATGAAACAAAAGAGCGTTCAGCCACGTCATCAAGAATGATACAACCTAAGAGGTTATCAGCAAATAATATCTGTTCCCATGGGAATTGCTACGTTTCAAAAGTATAAAATATTTAAGTCAAGAAGAACGATGTCATGACTCCTACCTACAGAAAAATAACATTTGAATACCGCCTAAAGTTGCAGGAAGACATAAATATTCTATCATTAGGAAAGATGTACCATAGAATAGAACAGGAGTAGTTTGCTTGGTTCAAGCATGACCGAGATGCACTTCTCTCCCAAGACTACCAATTATTATTTTGCAAATCGAGAGTATTTTAGAAACAGTACTTTGTGCGGGTTTGTTTGTTTGTGTTTTGTTTTGTTTTGTTTGAGACAGAGTCTCACTCTGTCACCCTGGCTGGAGTGCAGTAATGCAATCTTGGCTCACTGCAACCTCCGCCTCCCGGAGTCAAGTGATTTTCCTGCCTCAGCCCCCGAGTGGCTGTATGGGCACCCGCCACCACACCCAGCTAATTTTTTTTTTTTTTTTTTTGTAATTTTAGTAGAGATAGATAGGGTTTCACCATGTTGCCCAGGTTAGTTTTGAACTCCTGACCTCAAGTGATCCACCTGCCTCAGCCTCTCAACATACTAGGATTATAGGTGTGAGCCACCAGGTCAGGCCAGAAACAGTACATTGAATAAGTTCTCTGTTACTATTTTTGAGGTGAAACATCTCCACTTAATATTATTTCCCAACCTGGAGCTTGTGTTGCCAATATTTTATAATTAGTGACTTGTTTGCTTGCTTTTTGTATGTATGTCTGTAAAGAAAAACAATTACTGAGCATCTGCTACACACAAAGTAAGTTCTCTGGATGTAATAAGGATTTGGAAAAAAATGTGCTCCTGTCTTCTAAGAGCTCCCAACTGAGTGGTGGAAACACACATGTAAATACAGTCCATGAAAAGCAGATTGCATGCAAAGATGGAGGCAATCAAATTAATAAAAACAAAAAACAGAACAACAAATAAAGCAGACTGTAATGAATTGGTGGCTTTATTTTTCTCCTTTCTAGCGTAAACCAAATTAAGTTCACATTATATAATTAACTGGTAGCCTTTTGATTACTAATGTTATCATGCCTCCTAATCCCATATAGGAAAATAATTTAAGGATAGCACTAATGCGTGAGCTCCTCAAAGACAGAGACTATATGCTAGTTAGCATAGATCAATAGCATATATCAGTGTGTAAGTGCTTGATGACCCATTGCTTGGCAAAATTACAATTTACAAAATTGTCAAAATGACAATTATTTTATACATACCAGCAAAGCAGAATTGACTTGTAATCTAACTCTTATACATCCTACCAGACTTCTAAATTTATTTTCCTGTTGTATCCTTGTTTTCCGAAATAAAACAAAACCAGTACAAAATTATAGATGAATATATATAAAGCAATTTAATACATATTATAAGCCTATGTTCTCAGTTCAACCACACATATTTGATGTTAGAATGAAGTGGAAGGCTAGATGGTCAAGAGTTTATTTAAAATTGTAAATAGTTGATTTCAAGAATATTTTAGTAATAAATATGATGGAATAATGTAGAATATTTTTCAAGTACATGTCAAAACCAGAGCACAAATGAATTTAGGGGAAAAAAGTCTAATAAAAAATAATTAAACAAAGATATCTGCACTTAATTAAAATTATTATTTTTTTTTGAGACAAGATCTCATTTTGCCACCCAGGCTAGAAAGCACTGGAGCAATCACAGCTCCCTGTAGCCTTGACCTTCTGAGCTCAAGGAATCCTCCCACCTCAGCCTCCTGAGTAGCTAGGACCACAGGCACAGTCCTATGCTTTTTTTTTTCCATAGAAGCAGAGTCTCCCTATGTTGCCCAGGCTGGTGTTGAACTCATGGACTCAAGAAATTCTCCCCCGCTCAGCCTCCCAACATGCTGGGATCATAGGCATGAGCCACCAGCATCCAGCCTAAAATTATTTTGAAGTCTTTCGTGGCCCAGATATTTAGAAATACTTCTTATTTGGCAAAATTTCAATTCATTTATAGACTCAAGAACTATTTATTAAACACCTACTCACTAGTAGGCATTGGGTGATGAACGAGACAGACACAGTCTCTCTCTTTGTGACACCAGAGCTATCCTATCCATTAGGCATGGTAAGCCCAGTGCCTAGCACCCACTCTGCTTTATGGGAGCTCATGAAAATGCTTTAATTTCTTTTAAAATGAGAAGAAAAAAAATGAATATAATCCAGGCTCGATTGCATTAGTCTTTAGGCAATGGAGTCATAAATAAAATTGTAATAGTTTTTATGGAGGAAGGGATCTCTGAAGGCAAAAGTGGCTGGGGCTCAGGAAAGTCACAATGCAGGCCTGTATGGAGTTTATATTCTATTAGAAAAGGCTGCCAAATAATTAAATAAAATACAATACAATATATTATACAAAGTGTTAAAATAAGGTAAATGCAGGATGCTATGGGAATTCATCTTGAGGAGTCATGGAAATCTTTTCAAAAGCCTCAGAGGACACAGGAAGGATGATAAGTGTAGAAGAGGAAATGCACTGGAGTAACAAGATGAATAGATTTGAAAGAAGAGAGATCCTGACAAGTGGGAGTAACGCCAAGCACTTCCACAGGCTTAGACCGGTGGTTCTCAATCCCGGGTGATTTTCCCTACCAGAGGACATTTGACAGTGTCTGGAGACGTCTTTGGTTGTCACAGCAGGAAAGGGACGCTACTGGCATCTATCTAGTGGCAAGAGGCCAGGGATGCTCCTAAACATCCTACAATGCACAAGACAGCTGCACATGACAAGGGACTATCCTACCCAAAATGTCAATAGTTCAAGGCTGAGAAACCCTGTGTGGAAGAATTAGAATTAGAGTTTTTTAATTATTAGTACTTGTCAGTCTGATAGCCAGAGATGGTATCTTAGTGCTTAAATTTGCATTCCCTTGATTACTAGTGAGCTTGAACATTTAAATATATATATATACACCAAAAAAAGAAAAACAATAGCAAATTATATATTTATATATACTTTATTATTTATATATATTTATCTATATATATTATATATATATATAATTTGCTATTATTTTTCTTTTTTTGGTGTATTTTCTGTTTGTGTCCTTTGGAGACATTCCAACTGGTTATTGATCTTTTGCTTAGTGTCCTGGAAGAACTCTTTATATATCACAGATAGAAAATGTATGTCATATATGTTATAAATACTTCCCCACTTTATTGTATTCCTTGCTTTATTTTTTTTCTGTGCAGCTTATTTTGATTCAAATCTGTTGTTCCCATCTTTCGTATTTTCTGCCTTTATATTATAAAAGCTATTTTCAATCCAAGTTGCATAAACTGGTTATTTGAATACAATGTGATAAAGTATAGTAGTAGAAGGATGGACCAGACTATTGGTATGTCTGTTCCATACCAAGACAAAATGTGATATTTCTTGTACCCAAGCAAACCTGAGGAGCAAAAAAGTGGCAAGATTTATTTATTTTTATTGTCCTATGTAGGTTTAAGTGCCTAGGAAAGTGCCGGCCACATAATAGGGTCCCAGTGAATATTCATGAAGTGTTGAATGAACAAATAAGTGATATTTAATTGGTAGTATATAATTACAGTTTATATAACAGTATAAAATATTTATACTTGCAAATATTCTTTATAGAATTGGATAATGAGTAGAAGAGATCATATACTTTACTCCTAGTAATACTCCTTCAAAACGACGTCTAAATCTAGAGCTTTCAGGCCTCAAAGTCATCCTAGGAGTATATAGTACATCAGGATTAGGGCTGGTTCAGATGACCTCGAAGACATCTATACACCTGCAGATCCTGTTCTCAATCCAAACTGACTTTCGTTTTTGTTTTGAAAGAAAAAGGATTGTTCCTCCTTCCCCTAGCTACACACTACACACATTTTAAGTAAAAAGTGAAAGTTCCTCTGACCTTCATTCTACTTCCCAGAGGTTTGATGTATCTATTCAAACAAAAAATGTATTTCTTATAAGCATGAATTTGTTCCAGATTGCTCTGGTGCAAGAAATAGCACAATTTGTTTCTTTTTGATTTTCAAATCAAATCAGACTTGGTTCTGAACCCTCATATTCCCAGCTGATAGGGCATTCACTATCTATCATTATTGCAGCATCCTTCCTCATCAGATTCTATAGAATCCTCAGAGCTAAGCCACAGGAAAATGAGGGACAAGGGACTAATCCTTAATATCTGGCAGTCACCATCATTACTGGTGTTCCTGCTACTCAATGATGCACTGAATTCTGATTCTCTGCTATATGTTAGGCACTGTTGCTCAGTACTGCATATGACAGGAAGCAGGATGGCAAACCATGCCTCCACTGACTCCTGCATTATCCCAGGGGGATCCTCACTGCTCCTCTCAAGGCAACATCATGGATCTTTTTGATCAGTCTCCAGCATATACCTCTCTGCTACAGTGATACTGCCAGCCTGCTGACCACAGTTTCAGCAATAACCAGTTTGACAGCAAGTAAAAACCTCTACAGCAACTCCAGACTTTACCAACAAATTCCTAGACAGGTTTTATTTTGTGTTCATTCTAGGAGTGGTTTTGGTTTCTGTGTTTTTCCTCTAGGGGGTCTTCCTATTAAGGAATGAAAGAGAGAAAAGAAGAAAGAAAAGAGAGAGAGGAAGAGAGAGGGGGAAGCATGTAGAGAGGAAAGAAAGGGGAGGGTAGTGGAGGGGAGGAGAAGGGAGGAGAGGGGGAGGGAGGGAGGAGAGGGAGGGGAAGAGAGAAGGTTGGAAAAAAGAATGAAAGAATGGAAGAAAGTAGCAGCTGTTAACTTTACTTACCTTTCCACCTTCCATCCCCACTAGAGAAACTGATTTCCAGAAACTCATTGGCTTTGAGCCAAGCAAGATGAATTTAGGACTCCAGCAGTTGTATTCAATTTGGGGAACATCTCTATAGAGCAACAACTTAAGATTTGGTTAGAGTGGATTTCCACTTAAAATGATAATATTAAGAGACTGTATTATTGGAAAACCATTGCAATAAATGGGCAAAGTTATTTTATATCTTTACAAAGCTTTGCTATTCTGAAACTACTCAGGGTCCCAGCCAGTTTTAACACGAACAAAATACTTCCCAGAGTGTTCTGACACTAATTTTGCATCAAATTAATTGGCATAGTTTTTCAACCCCAGAGTATCAGTATTACAATCAGGCTGCCATTTAGACTGCCTAATGTTGATCAATTTCACTAAAAGTTATGACTGGAAAAGTTGTGGGAACTCTTCCACCACCTTAATGGAGAAAAAGCCATGGCTTCAGGGAATGGAATCAAGTACATTGTTTACATTAGCTGGCCCACTACAAAGATTGTGTAAAAGAAATTATTAAACACTAGATGATGTATAAATAATCAGTCCACATGATTTTGGAGGAAACGAAACAATATCACACACATACACACACACACCACACACACACACACACACACACACTTCAGTATCTCTGAGGAAAAAGTATTAATACTGAACAGCACCCAGAGCAACTTTCTTTACCCAATTTAAAAGTGGAAGCAGAAGTGAGGGATGAGTTAAGGTTCAAAACGTCAGGTCCTCCTTGAGACTTATTCTTAAGGGCATTTCCTAACTCATAGATGAGCAAGCTTGCCAGGTCCACCTCTAAAGAGTTGTAAGTTTTAGTAAGTAAAGTGAATTTTAGTAAGTTAATTCATCATTCTGGATTTTTGTCTCCTCATCTTTAAAATGGGATACTCCCCTATCTACTGTTGCATTAAGCCATCTTATGGAAGGCAGAAATGAGGTCATGTCTGTAACAGTTTCTCACAAAATACAAACTTATGTTTTTATCTATTCCACATTGTTTTAGCCAGGAAATATACTAGGTGTTCAAGATAGAAAACTGAATTCAACAGAGTCACTGTTCTCATGGGTCTTATAACACAACATGCTCAGCAACCAACAGATCTTCTTTCACTACCAAATATTATGATCATCGCTGTGCTAAGTGATGGGGGTTTTGAAGATGAAAGACAGGGTCCTTAGCCTCAAGAAGCACAGTCTGAGAAAGAGGCATTTCCATGAACTGAAAACTGCAAAACAGCACAGTAAACGCTGTGATCAAAAAAGAGCACAAAAGAGGAATGGCTTAAATGCATTTCTGTTCACTTCTAAATGTCTGCAATCAAGGGACACTGCCACCACGTCACCACACTGACTTGGGTATGCTCTTTAGCAGTCGCTTTCCTCATATGTCTGGTTAGCTGAGAAAGAAACTAGCACAACTTGAATTCAATTATCCATTTTATGATTAAAAAACAGAAATATTTTTTAAAATAACATTAATGTGTGAAGCAGATAGTCATCAGAGGCAAGTTTCAAAAAGCACGTTAAGTATAATTTGTTCTTTCACGCTAATGGTTAACAAGCACTGTTTAGAGCAGGCCCATATATTTTACATTCTAGCCTTCAAGATCAAAATATCTGTTTATTGTTGGAGAAATATCTTAGAACAGAATTGCTCTTATTAACAATATAATTTAATCTTACTTGAAATATTGCAGCAAAATAAATTAAAAATTCCCACCAGAAACACATAAGAGTCACCTAAGGAAATGCCTGCTCTAAACACTTAGCTGATGTGAGATATTGTTGTGCAGGAGCTCTTTTTTAAGAAAATAAAGTAGCAGGTTTTCCAAAGATAACATCCCATGGGAGCTGCGAAATTTATTTTTAAAAAGTATAATTTTTTTCTTTAATATACTGCCATAATTCTAGGGACAGCAGTCTCGCTCTGGGGGGGGAAAAAAAAAAGGCATTCAAGTGGCTGCCATCTGTATAGCCCCATTCCAAATGATAGGAACAAGCTGGTTTAGAGGCTGAATGACAAATATTATGAATTTCAAACAAATCTAAGCCTGTCATTCTTTTCAGCTCTGATGCTCAAGAAATCATTTAAAACATTTGATAACCATGTCATTGCACACCTTGAGAGGTGGTTTGATTTCAGGGATTACAATTACCTGAGAAACACAGAACCATTTGCCTTGTAGAAGCTATTTAGATTTGAAGACCTTTTCATCACAGCCCTGAAACTTCATCTTACATCATCTCCCGACATGAGCTGACAGTCTTATGCTTGAAACTGCACTGAAAGCTGCAGCACTCCCATCACTGCAGGCTTGCTTTACTGACAAGTCATGCAGATAGCATCAGTATGATAGGCTGTGGCATATACGCATTCTTTTGAGAAGAGTGGTTAAATCCTAGAGGGAGCAGAGTTTGGGGAACAAATGATTTAGCAATAGGAAGGAATCAGTAAGCCCCACCAAAGCAGAAGGACTAATCGAGGTATTTAGCTCTTTAGGGACACATCCAGCTATGTATCAAGGTCAAGGAAAAGCATGAAATCAATTAGAGTAGATATTTACACGCACTTAATATTTGATGATGCTGATATTTAAAGAGAAAGGACAAGGAATTCATCTTTTCTATGCGCCATTAATTTATAAAATATTCCACATTTAAAAATAAAGTTTTTCACAGAAATGATGTCCTTTTATCATCTTTCTTTTCTGAAATATATTTCTTGTTTGATTTGTTTTCAATAATTGAACTATATTAAAGCACACCATTTAAAATCCCTCTTCATTTAACCCCAAAGTAATTAAATCAGCAATAGGCATGTATTATGAATAACTTTATCAATCAATGTCAGCATTTCAAATGTTTGAAATTGTGCAGTAATATCCAAGGTAATGATCTCAGAAATACAAGGGAGGCATCGTGATTCTTATGTGTATTATGACATTTATAAAATGTAAGGAGAAAAAAATCAGAAAGAAAAAAAGAAAATGAGCTATTGAAGTCACGCATGTCAATTTCATGAAGTGGTTTAAAATTAGCATTTTATTCAGAATAAGCTAATTTTATGATTATTTTATAATCCCCAGACTAATAGACCAGACTCCACTTCAGAGATGTTCAGGTAACATTTTTCTAGTTTAAGGTTTCTCTTTGCTTAAAGTTTGCCTATGTGGAAAATAATATTTGTAGCAATTACAAGTTTCATCTATTTTTACCTCACTAACTGATAATATCCTCGGAAGATTTCTTGCCTTCAACGGCTTGCTTGTTTCTTTCAAGACATTTGTTATCAAGGTTTTAAATTGTTCCCTGGGATATGTGGGAATAATCATGTCACTGCCCTCAAAATCTGAATTCAGTGGCAACAATTTTATTTCAAGTTTTGAAAGAAGTAAAACAGCAGTTTTATTATTAAAAGTCCATTGGATATGATATGACTATACTTTTTAAAATGACTTGTTTCAGGGATCATTTTCCTTTTTTCTAGAAGCTTAATACATTCTTTCTAAAATCCAAAATTCATAAATCCTCTTCCAAATTATCAAATATATTTGAAAGTAAAAAGATTTTTTATGTTGAATTGTTTTCAACTTTAAATACTTGCTTTAGAATGTTATCTACCCTGTCTTTTATATACAGTTACATATTGCAACAATGACATACAGTCATACATTGTGTTATTATTGTAAATTTGGAATGTCAAGGACATTTTCAGTTTTTAAGGTGTTTTGTTGATCACTTGCATAATAAAGTGAAACAGGTTTATATTGTTTCATTATCACCCTCTTTTCCCTTCTATTTCTGTTCTCAATATATATCATGCATTCAAAAACTATTTTTGTTAAGTATTGTGGGAGACACAAAAGAAGTATAATGTATATAGTACTTTCCCTCAAAGACACACATCCTCTAGGAAGTGAAGACACATATACCATTTAAGAGAAAAAAAATGGTTAGGTACCAACATGTATGACACAGCAGGAGTTACAATAGAAATTCAAAAACATTGAGATTCATGTTCACTGAAATGTACATAGAAGGTTTCCCAGAAGCGATAGGACTTTTTTTTTTAAATATATATTTTATTGTGTTTTACGTTTTGGGGTACATGTGAAGAACATGCAGGATTGTTGCATAGGTACATACATGGCAATGTGCTTTGCCGCCTTCCTCCCCATCACCTATATCTGGCATTTCTCCCCATGTTATCCCTCCCCCAACTCCCCACCCGCCACTGTCCCTCTCCTAGCTCCCCCGCCACAGACCCCAGTGTGTGATGCTCCCCTCCCTGTGTCCATGTGTTCTCATTGTTCACACCCACCTATGAGTGAGAACATCCAGTGTTTGATTTTCTGTTCTTGTGTCAGTTTGCTGAGAATGATGGTTTCCAGGTTCATCCATGTCCCTACAAAGGACACGAACTCATCGTTTTTTATGGCTGCATAGTATTCTATGGTGTATATGTGCCACATTTTCCCTGTCCAAGTCTATCATCAATGGGCATTTGGGTCGGTTCCAAGTCTTTGCTATTGTAAACAGTGCTGCAGTGAACATTCGTGTGCATGTGTCCTTATAATAGAACGATTTATAGTCCTTTGGGTATATACCCAGTAATGGGATTGCTGGGTCAATAGGACTTAAACTGAGTTTTAAGGGATATTGGATCAAGATGACATGAGGGGCGAGGGTATTCACAAAGAAGACAAAGAAACAAAAGATCAAGAGATTAATGAATGGAGACTGGTTTAGATAACTGGAAAGATTCCAATGGGCAGTAAGAAAAGATAAGATTGGAAATAAATTGAGGTCTGATTTTGAAAGAACTCAAATACTAAAGTAGAAGTTTGGACTTGATATTTGTTGGCTTGGGCTTGGCTTATGGTGGTAATGTGGTAGAAAAGAATGAGTACAAGAAGCCTAGGAGAGGAAGCATCAACAGAGCTTTTATACATTCATCCTAGTAAGTGTTTGTTGTGTACTGCTTAGGTTGGTAGAATATTACAGGGAGTGAAGCATCTAAGATGGCTTCAAGGAATTGAGATTTCAAAACAGAAAGAAGAGTTTATATTAGAAATTTTACTATACATTCTTGTCCCTTTAAAAATAAGACTCTAGCCCCCAAACAGCGCTTGAGCTGTGTAAGAGGAATGGTGAAGCAAATGAAGCCAATTTGTATAATTAGTTTCTGAACTGTCCTTCAATTTCACCGTGCTTTTTCTTGTCTTTGAATCATTCCCTTTCTAAATCTCCTTTCTTTCTCCAGATTCTTTTCTGCTCCACTGCTCCAATTTCTGAGACTTTAGTTAGCTACTTTTTTTCTAGATGTTGCTCCCTCTTTGAGGTTCGACCTCCTTAGGCAAAGCCTAAGTTATCTTTCCTTTCTGGTTTGCACTGGGAAAAAACTGACTCAGAGACAATTTAGGAAAGTTTAGAGGAAAAAACAATAGGGAAGGGGGGAAGGTGATCAATTTGAGTGTGATTTTATTGATTTTGTAATGATAGTAGGATTTACTGTCATATACATGATCCCTGATAGACAGTTGGAAATACCAAATTCGAAGTTAAGGCCTGACACAGTGGCTCACACCTGTAATCCTGTCACTTTGAGAGGTTGAGGAGGGTGGATCACTTGAGCCCAGGAGTTTGATACAGCCTGAGCAATATCTATTTAAAAAAAATTAAAATTGGAAGTTAAGGTTGAAATGTAGATTTGGGGGGGTCTTTGCCAATAGTAATAGTGCCTCCCAGAGGCACTGAGGAGTGTTCCCTTCTCTTTACCCTACAATGGACATCAGAGGTAAGAGAGATATTTAAGATATATGGTGATATCTTTGTGTTAAATCTTATTAAATCCCTGCAATAACTTTATGAGACTGAGATAGATTATGTTTAATTTCTTGTCGGGTTTTTTTTTCTCTATTTGATCAAGAATTTGATTTTTATAAAGATTTGTATACATATTTATCAAAGACTGATTTCTTCTAACACACATAGACCAGTCCTTATTTTCATGACTGGTCTAATTATCCCTAAAATTGTTTGATTCTGCTGTCTTTTCTATCAGCATGCACAGTCTTGCCCTCACAAACAACCGTGATTAGAAAAATTGTGTATGTAAAAAGAAGGCCAGCTTGAGGAAATTTGGTTTCTAACACACAGATCTTCTATTCAGCTAAAAATAAAGCAACTATGTTAGGGCAAGTATTAAAGAGAAAAAGACTTGTTATTCCTTGAGGGCTATGTTTTGAAACCATTGGTTACTGTGCCTGGAAAAACAATAGACTCTGGAAAGAAAAATGCCTTTTTATTCTTTATATACTAATTATCCACTAAACATGCTGCACTGTATTAGAGTTATTTTTAAAAATCATTTTGTTATATACCATCAAACAGATCCATAAAGATAAAATCTCAGAGAATGGCAGAACATTCAGTAACTATAAGGCATTATAAGGCATGGGTGAGAAATTAGAAACATGGAAAACTGGTTTTTTTGGTTTGTTTGTTTTGAGGCGGAATCTTGCTCTGTCACCCAGGCTGAAGTGCAATGGCGCAATCTCGGCTCACTGCAACCTCTGCCTTCCAGGTTCAAGCAATTCTCCTGCCTCAGTCCCCGAGTAGCTGGGACTATAGGTGCACACCACCATGCCTGACTAAATTTTGTATTTTTAGTAGAGACAGGGTTTATCCATGTTGGACTGGCTGGTCTCGAACTCCTGACCTCAGGTGATCCATCTGCCTTGGCCTCCCAAAATGCTGGGATTACAGGCATGAGCCACCGCGCCCAGCATGGAAAACTCTTATTCACTCCTTTGGATCACTGAATCATATAATTGAAAGGAATTTGGGAAAAAATGTGTAGTTTAGTCATCTTCATTTTAAAGAAGGAACAATTGCTCAGAGAAATTGCGAAAAGCTAAGGGAAATTTGCCAAGCTTACCTAGTAAATGGTAGAGCTCAACCTCAAATCAAGTTCTTCTGACTTCCAGTTCAGTGCTCCACGTTTCTTGTACCAATCACTAGATGTTGACTAAGTGAATGAACCCAAAATGATTACTGAGTTCCTACTGTGTGCTTACCAACATGGTATGTGTTGAAGAAGAAGCTAAAGGGTTTTTTTGTTTGTCTGTTTGTTTTAATTTAAAGGAGTTTAATTGAACAATGAACAATTCACAAATTGGCAGCCCCCAGAATCATAGCAGATTCACAGAGACTCACATACATATATATATGAGTCCCTGCATATATGTATACATATATATATGTATATATATGTGTGTGTATATATATGTATGTGTGTATGTATATATGTATGTGTGTGTGTGTGTGTGTGTATATATATATATATATATATATATAAGTGTCCCTGCAAAGGACATTTATATATATATACTTTAAGTTCTGGGGTACATGTACAGAACGTGTAGGTTTTTAAAATAGCTATACATGTGCCATGGTGGTTTCCTGCACCCATCAACCCATCATCTACATTAGGTATTTCTCCTAATGCTATTCCCCGCCTAGTCCCTCACCCCCAACAGGCCCCAGTGTGTGATGTTCCCCTCCCTGTGTCCATGTGTTCTCATTGTTCAACTCCCACTTATGAGTGAGAACATGTGGTATTTGGTTTTCTGTTCCTGTGTTAGTTTGCTGAGAATGATGGTTTCCATCTTCATCCACGTCCCTGCAAAGGACATGAACTCATCCTTTTTCATGGCTGCATAGTATTCCATGGTGTATATGTACCCCCTTTTCTTTATCCAGTCTATCATTGATGGGCATTTGGATTATTTCCAAGTCTTTGCTATTGTAAACAGTGCCACAATAAGCATACAT
Organism: Ateles fusciceps; assembly: GCA_036589455.1. NCBI lineage: Eukaryota > Metazoa > Chordata > Mammalia > Primates > Atelidae > Ateles > Ateles fusciceps. The sequence continues at coordinate 693,547 of JAZHEH010000134.1, read as the reverse complement.
GTGCATGTGTCTTTATAATAGAATGATTTACAATCCTTTGGGTATATACCCAGTAATGGGATTGCTGGGTCAAATGGTATTTCTAGTTCTAGATCCTCAAGGAATGACCACACTGTTTTCCACAATGGTTAAACTAATTTACATTCCCACCAACAGTGTAAAAGCATTCCTATTTCTCCACATCCTCTCCAGCATCTGTTGTCTCCTGACTTTTTAATGATCTCCATTCTAACTGGCATGAGATGGTATCTCATTGTGGTTTTGATTTGCATTTCTCTAATGACCAGTGATCATGATGGTTTTTTTTTTAAGAAAAAGTATTTTTCAATTTTAAGTCATTAAAATTTAAGTAAATTTTAAAATTTATATGTTAGTGTGTAGTAGTTAGAAGCAGTTAACAAGTAGTATCAGAATAATATATAAACAAGTATTCAATAGCTACAGGGTGTTGACTAATAAAAGAGAAAAAAGGTAGGTCAGAAGAACTGGATAGAGCAGAAGTAGGAAAGAATCTATTATCTGCTCCAAAGCTACTAGACACATCTCTAAGGAGCCATTCTTTCACAAGGCCATGTGTTGCCAATAATATAACAGGAATAAAAAGATATTCTATATTCACCTTCCTCACAGGCTACATATAGCAAAGTTGATGACAGATAAAATTTGCTAAGGAATTTTAAATTCCCTCCCCCTAAAAAAAAAATAGCTGTATTTGCCTTTGATGTATAACTGTTAAAATTCCTCCAAAGTATTACAAAGTTGTTTCATCAACTCTAAGATTTTAGATTTTGCTAACATATGATAAATATTATAGTCTCTTGTTTTCTAGAAAATAGCACATAACTGCAGAAAAACAAAATAGAGAAGCCTTGAGCAGAAGCCTTCACCCAGGTGGAAGCATTTAGTACCACAAATTGCTTTAAATTAATAGTTGTTACAAAGAGACTAAGATGAAAATGTATACTTAGCAAATGATTTGAGATAAACAAATGAGAAAAAGGAAAAATGAGTAAGCAAAATTACTGTTTGATTTTACTCATTTAAAATAAAATGATTATACTACAAATATTAAATCCATAAGGTATATAACCTGTTTCAATAAGAAATTACATCATCTGTTGAGAAATTTTTAAAATACATTTTTATTGCCATTAAATCAGTTTTTAGCATAAATGCATCCTGTTTTGTCTTCACTTTTTCCATTAAAAATAAAACCACTGCTGTGTTCCCTTAGAGCCTGAAATTATGCTGACACATAGTAGGAACTTATTAAATATTCGTTTAATTTTGCTATATCAGGCTCTTTTCTCTCTAAATGTATTAACATTTAATTTTGATTGTTGCTTAGGCCACAAGGGCTACACAAAGAGACTAACAGCAATTTGAAAACATACTTTCAAAGTCACTGCATAAACAATACTAAAATTAGATATAGTCTTGTGGAAAAAAAGCCATTTCTCTTCTTCCTGTGGAAACATTAGGGATTAAAACTTACAAGACCTTGCAGAGCCTCAGTGTGGGTCAGAACAACCAAAAGAAAGAAAGAGAAAGAAAGAAAGTAAGGGAAAAATAGCAAGTTAGCATGATACAGAGTAAGAGGATCAAATACCACTCTTTATCACTACCCCTCAGAGAAAAGTGAATAAGCCGAGCAAAAAGATTATACTGTTTCCTAACAACAGAACTGAAAATGAGGCTACTGCCGATTTATATCCCTTACATTCTTGACTTGAAACATATTAGAGGAGTTTGGAGTTACGATCACTGGCTTTGGATTTAGGTAGATGGGAGTATGCCTTTCGGTTCTGTACTTTACTAGATGTGAGATTTTAAAGTTATTTTGACATTGGAGACAGTATCAGTAATAGGAGCTACTAATAAGCATAGCCTTTTTAGCTTCTTAAGCTACTATTAGTGTTTACATTATAGACATCCATGATGTTTAGTCCTAAAAGACAATTTATTTCTGCCTAAAGCTAATATTCACACCATAGGTACTACTGGCCTGCCAGTAAAACCTCATTTGAATACTTCAGAGCAAAACTTGTATCACACTAATAACATCTCCCAAGTCAGTGCAAACAAAAGTCATTGCTCAAGTCTAATAAATTTCCCAAAAAATAAACATAAATGAGTCCCTACTATGTGTAAGTGCTTTGCAAGACACTAGGAATACAGCAATACGTAAAGCACAATACTTTCTTTTAAAGTAGCTAATAATTTGGCAGGAGAAAACCTTTATAAACATTTATAAAGGTGTAGTGAGGAGGTCCATTATTTTAAATTCAACATGTCATTTGACAGAATAAAACCTAGGATCAGAAATGGTTCTCAAACATCCCTGGCCCCAGTTACTGCAGTACTGCTAACTACAATTGGAGTTGGTAAGAAGGTTGCCATTAAAATGCAAGCTGTCTAAATTCACTGAAAACAATTACATTTAGAAAATAGAAAAGAGTGATATTCCATATCACAATAGTGAAATCAATCACTCTTTAAATTCTAAAAGCAACATTTAACATAAAATTAGTATTTCATTTTTTTAGAGCATACAATTTACAAAGAACTGTATATAATCTCATTTGACCACCATAAATCCACAGTAAAGCAGCCATTTTTTCACACATTTTCTTTTTTTTTTTTTTTCTTACTATCATTGAATCTGACTCTCTTTCCCAATGTAGTTGGTTGCCCTTTTTGCACATTTTCTAGGTAAGGAAAATGAGGTTTCAAAAGGTAAAGTGAGGATATTGAGTCACTACGGCACACTGGGAAACAGGAACTGGTGCCCTAGGGGATCAGAAAAAGTAAGAAATGCCCAAAGGATGAGACGACAGAAAGAGGAAAGAAGGAAGGGAGGAAGGGAGGGAGGGAGGGGAGGGAGAGAGGGAAGGAGGGAGGGAGGGAAGGACAGTTCAAAGGTACACAGAAAGGGCTCCTGAAGAGTGGGAAGAGCTTCAGGAGTGCTTCTAGTTCAGAGATGGCAGACTTAAATATAAATGGACTATGGAGCAACCAAATGATAACAGGTTTGAGTCCCACAAGAAGCAGCCAAGAAGTTTGACCCCATCCTATTGCCCCAGTCATGGCTTCAGATCAGACAGCAAACAACAGAGTTGCCTATATTTCCTGTCTTCATTTCATCTCCTCATGCTCTTAAGATCACTCTAATCAGCTCCCTAGCCCTCTCCTCGAGTCCACCATACTGCTCTCATTAAGGGGTCTATTGAACTCCACATTGCTAAATCTATAATTAATTCTGTCTTCATCTTACCTAACCTATTAGCAGGGTTGAACACAATAACCAACACCTCTCTTGCATATCCAAGAGACAGTTCAAAATCAACATGTTCAAACCTGAACTCCACTTTCTCCCAAACCTACTCTACCTGCAGCCTTTCTTCATCTTAGTGGATGGCAATCTCATCCTTCCAGCTGTTCAGGCCAAAAGCCTTGAGGTTTTTAAAAGATTACTTATTAAAATGAAGGTATATATCAGAAATATAATGTTTGAAGAATTCTTACAAATTGAACAAATCCATGTAACCAGCCCAAGATCAAGAAAGAGAACTTTACAAATAATCCCCAAACCTTCCTTAGACTGCCCCCTTCCAGTCACTAGCTGCCCCTAAATAATACTAATAGTGTCTCTCAGAATGCAATGCAAAGGACAATAAGGAAGAAAAGTTAGGAAGCAAGGAGTATATATCCAGAAGTTCCAGCATTTATCTTCTACAAATGCCAAATGAAAAAGGAGAGTTAAAAAATGGATAGGAAGTAATAAAGCAATAATCAGAGAAAATGTTCCAGAACTAAAGACACGAGCCCTCAGATTTAAAAGCCCCATCAGGTGTCAAGCCGGATGTATGAAAAAGGACCTACACCTAGACACACTGTTACAAAATTCCAGAACAATAAAGAAAAAATTTACTAATAGTTTTCAAAGAGTAAAATACATTGCCCTATGTCATTGATTCTTGCACCTTGCAATGAAAATTCAGATGTCATTGATTCTGAATTTTCATAGGAAACATTGTGAAGAAGAAGATGGGACAATATTTAAAATAAGAAAATGAGATTTTCTTATTTTAAATATTTCTTTATATTTATGTTATGTTATTATAAAAATATATTAAAATATCTGCATTCCAAAGTAAAAAAGGTCCATAATCCCATCACCTAACCAAATCAATGTTTTCATTTATACAGGTTTTCTTGTAGTTCTTGTTTATATGCATATTCAAAGTTCACACAATTGCAATAGTATTATTAAAGGTAGAAATTATATTCTACTTGCTTGCTTTATAACATACCATGAGAATTTTTCTATTTGGTAGCCTTTCTTTGTTTCTTATCTTCCGCCACCTTTTCTCCTTCTCTCTCATTCCTTCCCGCTCCTACTCATGGTAACCAATGTTAACCTGATGTATGTATGTCCACAAGCTGATGTATATATGACCACATGTCTGTGCATGGTCATACAAACATATATCTACATGTTGCTTCTTTCTTTTGTCAGGTGTTTTTTGTAAAAATTATGTCAGTTTAAACTCATTTATCTGCAACTTGTTCTTCTCATTTAACAGTATATCATGAACTTACATCTCTCAAGGTTGATACTGTTTATAAAGAGTCCTACTTATAATTTTTATTTGAAGAAAAATATTTCATATTTGAATTTAAGAATAATTTCAGATTGTTTCTAGTTTTTCTGCTCATAATATTCAGATTGTTGCCAGTTTTTCCAGTGTAAATATTAAATAGTATTGTAACAAACATGTTTATAAACATAATACATGGTTGTTTTTTTTTTTTTTTTTTTTTTTTTGAGACACAGACTCGTTCTGTCACCCAACTTGGAGTACAGTGGGACGATTTTGGCTCACTGTAGCCTCAACGTCTTAGGCTCAGGTGATTCTTCGGGCCACTCCACCCCCATACCCTCCTGCCCCTGAAATACCACCCACATCCCCATCCACCATTCAAGTAGCTGGGACTGCAGGTGAGTACCACCATGCCTAGCTAATTTTTGTATTTAGTAGAGATGGGATTCGCCATGTCGTCCAGGCTGGTCTTGAACTCCTGGGCTCAAGTGATCCGCCCACCTCGGCCTCCCAAAGTGCTGGGATTAGAGGCATGAGCCACTGCACCCAGCCTATAAATGTATTTCATATACACTTTAAAGTAGGTAAGAGTGCCAAGCATGAGATTACTGGATCAAAATATGCGTATTTACATAGTTTTAAAAGCTTTTGTTTGGAAGAAATCACTTAAAAATGGAAAATAAAAAAATGTTTTTGTTGTTTTATTTTAACAGGTAATGTGTAATACATACATGTGGGGGAAAAATCAAACAGAAAAAATTTCCTATCAGTCCTCCAATTCCCCTCACCAAGGAGAACTATTATTAAAAGTGTAACTTTCCAGAGATATTGACACAAGTAAATATACTTGTTTTGAATTGAATTTTCAATTCAAAGAGTTATAGCCAGATTACTTCTCTGAAGGGCAGTGGCAATTTAAAACCCTACTTGCAATATATCATAGTGTCCTTTTTTGTAGCTAAGTGATCAGCACTGTTAGCACACTTTTTGGATATTAAAATGTGATACGTATACACCATGAAATATTATGCAGACATAAAAAGGAATTAGATCATGTCCTTTGCAGGGACATGGATGGAGCTGGAAGCCATTATCTTCAGCAAACTAACACAAGAACAGAAAACCAAACACCGCATATTCTCACTTATAAGTGGGAACTGAACAATGAGAACACAGGGAGACAGGAAGGGGGTGTTGGGGAGAGCATTAGGAAAAAGAGCTAATGCATGCTGGGCTTGATACCTAGATGATGGGTTGATAGGCGCAGCAAACCACGATGGCACATGTTTATATATGTAACAAACCTGCACATCCTGCACATGTGCCCCAGAACTTAAAATTAAAAAAGAAAAAAAGTTTCTGTTTGTAAAACATATTGTAAATCTTGTTCCATTAGCTTTTGAATTTATAATTTCTTTCATTAAAAATGTAATATTTTATATATTCTAAAATAGATTTTACTTATCTAATTTCTGTATTTCCTCCATGGCTTAAGAAGGTTTCTCCAACACCAGACAGTTATATATTTTCCCAAGTTTTCCTTTAAAATTCCTATTCTTTTGTTTTTTTTAATAAATACTCAATATTTAATTTTAATTCATTTGGAGATATATAGGGTGTGAAATAAGGATTCAACTTTGCTTCTAGGTGGAGAGCCAAATTTACCCACACTGTTAAATAGATTATTATTTTTTTCCAAAAGAACTGAAATTTTACCTTTTTTAATTTCTAAATTGTTATGTACATATAAGACTCTCCATTCTCTCTCATTGAACTGTGTGGATATTCTTGCAACATCAACACTCATTCAATTTTTTTTCAAAATTTCTCAACTCGTCTTCCTTATTTCCTCTACCTCTTAAAATTTACAATCAGCCTGTCAGACTCCATTAAAAAAATTCTATTGGGCTGAGGCCGGCTATGGTGGCTTACGCCTGTAATCCCACCACTTTGGGAGGCCGAGGCGGAGGGATCACCTGAGGTCAGGAGTTCGAGACCAGCCTGACCAATATGGTGAAACCCCATCTCTACTAAAATTACAAAAGTTAGCCGGGTGTGGTAGCATGAGCCTGTAGTCCCGGCTACTCAGCAGGCTGAGGCAGGAGAATCGCCTGAACCCAGGAGGCGGAGGTTGCAGTGAGCCGAGATCGTGCCACTGCACTCCAGCCTGGGCAACAAGAGCGAAACTCTGTCGCAAAAAAAAAAAAAAAAAAAAAAAGAAAAGTAAAGAAAGAAAGAACGAACGAATGAGAGAGAGAGAGAGAGAAAGAAAGAGAAAGAAAGAAAGAGAGAGAAAGAAGGAAGGAAAGAAAAGAAAGAAAAGAAATTCTATTGGGCTGTAATTGGAACTGCATAGGATTTACAGATTAATTTGATGAGAACTGCCATATTTATAAACTTAAGCCTTTTCATCTAGGAATTTGTCATATTTCTCCATTTATTCAAGTTGTCTTTTTTGGGGAGAAACTACTAGCAACACTGTTACAGCTATTTGGGAAGACAGTTTGACCATATCTTATTACAGTAGAAGCGTACACACTCCACGGCCAGCTATTTCTCCTTATAAATCTTGAATAAAATCTATACTCAAATATGACCTACAGCATTCTCTATAGTAGCCAAAAAGAAAAAAGAAAAAAATCAGGAATAACCTAAGTATCCATCAATAGAGAAATAAAGAATGTATTGCCATCCATCTTCTGAATAATTATGCAACAATTAACTAAAATGAGGTAGACCTACATGTTTTGGCATGAAGCAATAACCAAGACAAATCATAAAAGGAAACAAAGTACATTATCGAGTATGCATCACCAAGCTAATAAAATGGTTATTTCAATGTGAAGGATTGAGGTGAACCATGAGGTAAAGAGCAATATTCACATTCTGTTGTTTGACTTTTTTGCAATGAGAACTCATTCATGTATTATCCATGTAATTAAAAGTAAGAACAATTTACAGAAAAAAACGTTTAAAAGCACAAGTGATTTGAAAGTATTATTTTTAACAGGCTGCATATAATGGAATTTCAAGATCCAAATTGTTCTCACATATTGCCCAATAAAATGGTGCAACTTATCCACTACTCAGATGCAATCCAAAAGAAACCAACCTCACAAATGTATGTAAAGGTGATAGACTGGAAACAATCATATAAGAAACAGGTGGTTGTAATAGAAAATGGTAGCTAAACTCTAGGAGAAAAGAAAGAACTCCTCCTCTTGGCCAATCAGAATCCATCTTTAGTTAATTAGCCTTCTTCTACGGTCAATTTTGTTAGAAGACAAACTATTCCTTTTACCTAATATATATGTGTAACATAGTTGTTAAGACTTTGGAGTCATAGATTTGATTCCTGCCTCTGCCATTCACCAGCTTTATAGCCTTAAATATACCTGATATTTAATTCATTGTTCTTTTTTTTCTGATCTGTATACTATAGAACCTCATAGGATTGTAAAGAGAGTTAAATAAATTACTATTTGTAAAGTGCTTAAAGTGGTGTCTGGTGCAAAGTCATTACACTGAATGTTAGCTATTATCAATATTATTAGTATTGGTTCAATTCAACAAATATTTATTTTCTAGCCATCATGGGTCAGATGCTCTACTAGACATTGGTGATAAAGAAGTGACTAAGAATCAGTCTTCGCCATTGAAAAAGCTTACTCAATGTGGAAAAAATAGACACATGTGTCTATTATGTCAATGCAATGTGGTGTTTTAAACGAACTATTGCTCAGTGCTGTTAGCATACAAAAGGGGTTCACTCAACCCACATTGGAGAGGGAAAAGTGGAGGAGTAGGGTATATTTGATATGGAAAACTCTAATAATAACTTTCTCTCCATTCCCTTTTCCCATTAAGGGAGAAAATATCCTTGGTAGATTATTTACTCTTCTCCAAACCTAAAAGCCACTCACCAAACGTATGTCAGAACAAGATATTCTGATTTCAACTCTAGCTTGGCAACCAAGAGTCACCATTATGAGACATGACAGAGTTGTTCTGCAGGACAAGTTGGGAAACAACCACAAATCATGTTGTAAACCTCACAGGGAGTCAGCATTTCACAGGGTGCCAGCCTTTCATAACATAGTTTCCACATTCAGTGAGCATTTTATGGTAAGCTTCCAAAGATTGTGTTTCACAACAAATAGCTAAAATCCCTGCCAAAGACTTGAGCTTGTATAAACTCAAGATAAACATGAGTCAGAATTCCATCTCCATTAAAAAAAAAATACATGAGGATGGCTTGTATTAACTGGAGTGTATTATCAAGGAAGTATTAGGTTACTCTCCAACCATAGGTCACAATCTTATAAGAGTCAGACTGACTACTTAAGTAAGAGATATAAAAAATAAGATACTGATAAAAAGACCAACATATAAGACTGGAATGGGTTAAAAGAATAAGGAATGCTTTTCAACTAACTTAGTAAGTACTACCCACTCTGAGACAAGCAAAAGAGATTTCTTACCCATAAGAGCTCATGGTCTAGTCAGAAAAACAAAGTGCACATACAGAAAATTGCATGCAGTCAATTCTTAAGCAATATGAACATAAAGTATAGGTTTGAGCAATTGGGATTTTTAGCTAGATTTTTAACAAAGATTATACATCTTTTGTGAAAAATTTGTGGCTTTTCAATGCCTACAGGAGAAATCTGGTTTTCTCACCTTATTCCACACTATATCCCAATGATAATCCCCTGGTCAAGCTAGAATGGCTTAACAGTATGCCTCAGGTTTCCCATCTGAAATATTTTTCTGTACAAATCCTAACCATGGGTAACTATATTAATCCCATCTCTTCTATGAAACTTTTTTGGCTATAGCACCCTATGCTCTGAACCTCCACGGAATACTCCTACCACTTATCAGGAGTTTCCAGTCTGCTATCCTTTGGCAATCCCCACATCTACCACAAAAAAAATTGGTCATGAGTGAAGAAAATTACAAAATGCATCAAAACAGAAGCACACAATCACCTTATATGGCCCAAATGACTCACAGGCCACCAACAATTGACTGTATCTTAATTAACTTAGTTTATGTATCTAAGGAAACAAGTGTTGACCAAAACAAAAAGAAAACAAATCTCAAAAGCTAGAGGTCGCCTTGTCCAGACAGCACCTTCCTAGGGAGAGGGAGGCTTAGGCCCTGGACTTAAGTATTTTCTATTCCCTAAAACAAAGCATCCTTCATATGGAAAGTATACCGATGCTTCTACCCAACCAACTTCACATATTTCTGATCCCACTGGTCCCGAATTTCCTACCCACTGGTAGAAACTCCAGTGGATGGGCCCCCTCCCCATAATCTTTATTTTTAAAGTCAACTTTATTTCAGTATAATTTACATACTGTAAATATCACCCATTTTAGGGCGATAGTCTATGAGTTTTGACAAAAGTATAATCCCAATTAAGAGACAGAATATATCATTTATCTTCTTATATACATTAGTCAACAAGGAGGAAATGCACTATTTATAAAGGCATGCTTGTAACAATTATTTTTCATCAAAAAGATACTTTTGTATTAGCTTAGCTAGAATGAGTCCATACTTAATGAACTGACAAAATCCTGAAGAAAAGAGAAAGAAGATTGTCCTCTCAGACCGAAATTATATCAACGCAATATATTAGATCAGAATTCCAAAAAGTTACCTAAAGAGACAAAATATTTCACAGACCTGCAAGCCTTCTTGACTGTAACCTGATTGCAAATTCTGTATTAACTGTGTCTCAACAAACAGAAAGTTGGTTTGGTCAGTTATTTTCTAGACTAGAGCTACTCAAAGTGTAATCCTTGAACTGGTGCCCGTATCAGAACTATTTGTTATGGGGCTTTGATGAGATATGCACTTAAATTAAGAATAATCAGCTGGGCGCAGTGGCTCACGCCTATTATCCTAGCACTTTGGGAGACTGAGGCAGGTGGATCACCTGAGATCAGGAGTTCGAGACCAGCCCGACCAACATGGTGAAATCCCATCTCTACTAAAAATACAAAAATTAGCCGGGCGTGGTGGCTCATGCCTGTAGTTCCCACTACTCGGGAGGCTGAGGCATGAGAAGAGCTTGAACACGGGAGGCAGAGATTGCAGTGAGCCAAGATCACACCACTGCACCTCAGCCTGGGCAGCAGAATGAGACTCAGTCTCAAACACACACACACACACACTAAGAATAATTACTATTTTTATTGCAACTTGACAAAGTAATTTTATATTGGTTAAAGTTGATACTAAAAATTGACTTGTATTTTGTATATCTGTTTTTCTATTATTTTTTATTGTATTTAAAAGGAACTTGTTCAACAGGAGAATCTCTCATAATAATATTAATACAAATTGGCCTAAACTATTTGAAGAGATTATAATGAACAAAAGTAATGTCCTGGATAATTTCTCAATGTTGCTTTTACTTTCAACTCTATGAATTCACCAGATGACCTATTTTTTTTCCAGATACAGGCTCTATGCCTCTAATAAAAAAGTTCTTAGAAGGAAGCATAATATTTTGTTTTAAAATAATTGATACTTCAAATTATATTTTTGTGCGCAGTAAAACCACAATGTCTAAAATAAAGATTTTAAGAAAATTATTCACTGTAATGGTTGACTAAGATTTAATCCAAATTTGATGACTTTAGCCTTAGGTCATATAAATGTCTATGTGGATATTAATACTTAAAGAGTTAGAGGAAGGAGAATAGGTTATAAATATTGCAGAGGTAGAATATGAGGAATGTTAAATAAGTGAATTACCAGTCTTCATTACAGCAGCAAAATTGTCATGTAAGACCACATGCATATATCAATTTAGTCAATCTTTATTGAGTACCAACTATGTGTCAACAATTGTGAAGCATAAGAGGAATCAAACATAACCCCTGCCTTCAGGGAGCTTATACTCTTGAAGGGTAAGACATAATGAATGAACTAGCACAACAGATTAGCCAAATATTACTGCAATTCAACAGACTATATTGGTATTTTCCAAAAGCTATCAAATGTGCTTTATAAAAGTTACTCAAGTAACTATTTACATATTTTATTGTTAATGTATCTCCCCAGAGTAGAAGAATTGTTGTCTTCACTAAAGAAAAAAACAGCCTCTTTGGAGCAACATGAAGTTAATTAAGCTAATGTAATTGTCTGAAAAGCATGTCTAGTGAAAGAAATGTAACTGAAAGCAAAATGAAAAACTTTCAGACCTAAGAAACTCATTCCAACATGTTCTGATCTATACTCAATATGGAATCAGTCCGCAGTTATTTTAAAAACTGTTTAAGATTCATAAAATTCACACGACTGGTAGGAAAATTCTTGGCAGTTGAAATATTTACAAATGTAAAGTGAATCATGTTGTGAAAGAACTATCTGCAGCTTCCTTAATTAAATCAATTGCATATTGATTTATTCATTAAAGCTAAACTGTAAAGTGTATGATAAGGTCACTCCTTCTGGGTACTTAATGGATTTATTAACCATGAAAATCACCATTAAGAATAATCTTTTAAAGGCCAAGTTAATATGACAATTTTGATTTTTTAACCACATGTTGCATTATTTTCAGCTTTCTCAAATCAGAGTACTTTGGTCTGGTCCTTATAATGTGGTTAAGGCAGTGTGGTATACATTTGCATCTGTGATATATAACTCAGGGTCACTAAGATTTTCTGTCTGTCCCAATGTTTGTCATATATGAGGCCCAGAAGCCAGACATAATATATCTTTTGGCCATTCTCACTCAAGAGCTGGTCTATCACTAAAGGCTTCTCACCAAAGCCTGAGGGCCTTGACTGATTCAACAACAGCTTCCCTGCATTGTCTCTGTTTTGGTACTCACTTACTCAGGTTAAAATGTTTACTCTGATTTATGACCCTGGCTTTTGTTCTATGTCCCCAGTATGTTAATCCCATTTCCTGGGCCTTACTCATTATTAAATTGCATTTCTCTCTGCCTTCTCTTGCCTGATACTTTGATTCCAGTAAATCACTTTGCTTCTCTAACATAAACCTCAGTCTTTGGGTTACATATGTTCCAATTTCTGCCTCATGGTATACTGATCAGAATCTTAATGATGAAGTTTATATTCATTCATTCATATAACAAACATGTATTTACCTGTGCAAAGCATTAATTTAGCTTTAGTGATACAAAGATGAATGAAACAAAAATCCTTGTCCTCAGGAAGCTTACAGTCTAATGACAGACACAGAGAAATAAATCAACAGCTGGCATGGAATATGCTATAAAAGTATTATGTAAACAGAGCCATGCAAACACAAAGGGGGATACTAATAAAGACTTCTAAAAGGAGATGATATTCAAACTGAGTCTTGAGGGCCACACAGGAGTTAGCAAGGCAGAGAAAATGATTAAGAAGACAGGAAGAGTATTCCAAGAACAGGGAGTGATATATGTAAGCAAGAGATAGCATGGCATATTGGAGGAACTGCAAGTGGTTTAATATGGCTGAAGCATATTTGTGACAATGTGGTGAAACGTGAGGCTGGTTGCAGCCAGATGATGAAAAACTTCCCTGTACTCTGTTCTATCTAGAAGATGAAGGGAACCTACTAGTACTATATTCAGACACGTGTTTTAGATTTCTCTCCAGGATGGTGGAAGTCAGATTAGAGACAGGTGAAAGAGGATGAACAGAGAAGACACTTACTATGATTCAGATAACATGTAATGAGAGACCAAAATAAGATGGTAGCAATAGAAATGGAAACAAGAGGATGGAAGTACAAGAGTATGAGACCATATAGAACTTGACAAATCATTGGACACAGGAGAAAAAGTCTAAGCTAACTGTGAGGTTATGTATCAGAAGAAATTGTAGTTGAACGTTTGATGCAGCAGATGACTTCTTTAATGATGTTGAGTGGGTGGCAGTATATAAGCATCCAAGCGGAGATATCTAGCAAGCAGTTGAGAATGCATTTCTGTGACTCAAGATGAAAGTTGTGGTTGGGATAGACGTGAGGGTTATCTTCATAGAGTTTATAGCTTATAGGAATGGCTATGGAGAGTAAAGAAAATCTGAAATTATTTTTAAAGGAAAAACGAAATTCCAGGTAAGCCTAGAGTTTCAGTTGGTTTAACATTTTTGAGATACAACATGTCCTGTGTCAAGAGGAAAGTCACTATCTTATCCTTTCCTTTCTAAAAGTTTTCAGCTCATCCTTTTAAAAGTGTTTCCTCTTAGTTTCATGTGATCCTCCCCACAAATGCCCTTTGTGATTGATAGACAAGTATTATCCCCTTTGTAAGAACTCCCTTGTAATCGTAGTACCTGTTTCTTCCCCCATCAAACTCCTGATCCCAGACAAACCTAAACACCTTTGTCCTGCTGCCACCCATGCCCCAGCATGACACTGATTTATAGGTGTAACGGCCAGCGCACTAAGTGTTCAAGTGTTTGCCAGAGGCCACACAACAAGCCAGCGCAGGAAGAATATTAAGAACTCAGGACTACTGACTCCATGTCTAGGGCTCTTTGCACTACATTTTATCATGAAACTCTCCAGGAATCCACCTATTTCACAAAGCAAACCAAAGAATACTGGCAATATTGGATTTAAATATACAAATATATAGCTATTGAAATGTACTATTTATAGGCATATGAGAAAAAGGTGAAAAAATTTAAACACCTCATTACTAGTATTTATTTTCACTTTTTTTTTTCTTTTTGTGAATACAGAATCTGGCTCTGTCACCTTGGCTGGAGTACAGTGGCCTGATCTCGGCTCACTGCAACCTCTGCCTCCTGGGGTCAAGCCATTTTCCCACCTCAGCCTCCCGAGTAGCTGAGACTACAAGCATGCACCATCACACCGAGCTAATGTTTGTATTTTTTGTAGAGACGGGGTTTCACCATGTTTCACAGGCTGGTCGCAAACTCCTGAGCACAAGCGATCTGCCCACTGTGGCGTCCCAAAGTGCTGGGATTACATCCATGAGCCCCCCACACCCAGCCTATTTTCACTTCTGATGAGTTACACAAGTAACTCTAAACTTGAAATAAGTTCCCATATGAAAATCTCTCTCTGACATAAAGAGAATATTAATTTTTAAAATGTAGTAAAGCCATAGCATTAAATGACTTTAAAAATTTTATTAGAGTGACATAGTATACTTTAAAAATAGCCTGGAATTTTTCACAAAAACACAGAAAGCAAAAACTACAAAAGAGAGAAGTTCTGTCTGAAAATAAGGCCATAAGGTTTTGCATACTGTACAAGGTACACGTGTGCAAAAAAATGGGGAAGGGCATGTGGGCAATACTAAGATACCTTCCAATAATCTGGAAATCATTTTTACTCTCTATGAGTTAAACTATAAAATCAAGGCCTAATGGACCAGGTCATAGATAAACAAGACACATTAAAGAAAAATAATGTCTCTCAAGCTAGAGCAAGACTAACAAAATAGATTAGCATACCTAAAGAATGAGTGAGTCCCCGAGAAAGTGGGCTCAGTCAGACAGGAAAGTTTAGGACAAGGAGAATGACAAAGGCCTTGACATGGCATCCTAGCACTGTCCAGGGGAGAAAATGCTAGGACCGTAAGATACTTTCATCTCTTTCACATACCTACTCCAGAAATGGACACGCATCAGTCCTTCAGAGTTCGTTGTCGTTACACATTAATTTCATCAAGAAACAATGCCGTTTCTGAGCTGAAACTTAGGAGGAGCATGCAACACTACTTGCATGCTCCTCAGGTCCCCCTCCTGTTTGGTAGGGCTTTCTACAGGGGGAGAGCACTTTGGTCATGTCAACATGAGTGTTCCATCCACTGTGAGATGTGTATTTTCAGTCATAAATAAATTTTTTGTCAATCTGAATTCTTTCTTGTAAATTTAGTCAATATGAGTTCATTTCTGGGCCACAGAGCCAATCTCCAGGTAGAGACAAATCAGATTTCTGAGGCTATCTTGATAATCCACCAACACCAACCTTGGACATGCCTTTTATTCACACTTGAAGGGGAAGAGATGTACATGATCAATGCCTTAGTAATTGCTATGTAATCTGCACAAAAAATCTGGGTAAGCGATGGCATAGTGTGTTTTGTTGATACAAATATGGTGCTCCTAAGCAAGAATGGTTTTACATGAAAAGTTTACAAAACAGTTTTCAGATATAGTTTTCTTTTGGGCTGAATCTGATTCCCAGATATAGAACTTTGCCTAATAGCTACCTCAGATCCCATACACTGATAGTCTAACCCCAAATATGCCTATGTAGCACTGTGTGAACTATGTGAGTGGGTACATTCTCCTTTTCTCCTCCCTTTCTCTCTGAAAAGTGAACCAGTGAAACAAATAGATGTTTTGGAGTTACACAGATCTGGGTTTGAATCTCTTTCACTACTTCTCAGTTTCTTATTTTCTCTTCATCTCTAGAAATGGAGATAATAATAATATCTCATAGAACTATTGTGAAAATTAAATGAGATAATATGTGTATAAGTAGCCAAATGTAAGTTTCCTTCCCTGTTCCTTTCCATGCCTTGACCTGTTCAGTTTAAAAATAAACACACACACACACCTTATTCCATATAACCACAAGTTTTATGAGAGCAAAGATCAAAGCTGATTTTTGTTTACCATTCAATCCCTGGCATATGGCTTTTAGTGGGCCATCAAATATATTTTGAACTATAAAATCAGATTGGTCAAGAAATTAAGGTTCTGTTTAATTGAATTTCCCAGTCAACTTAGGGATCTAGTTAACTAAAAACAAACTAACAAACAAACAAAAACTACGATATACTTTAAAGGCTTCTATCCATACTAAAGACTTTATCAGGTGTCACTTCTGTAGAATCTATTGTGTGACTTTTTTTTTTTTTTTTTTTTTTTTTTTTTTTGAGGTGGAGTCTCACTCATTTTGCCCAGGCTGGAGTGCAATGGCGTGATCTTGGCTCACTGCAATCTCTGCCTCCCAGGTTCAAGCAATTCTCTTGCCTCAGCCTCCTGAGTAGCTAGGATTACAGGCATGTGCCACCACGCCCAGCTAATTTTTTACATTTTTAAGTAGAGATGGGGTTTCGCTATATTGGACAGGCTGGCCTTGAACTCCTGACCTCAGGTGATCTGCCCGCCTCAGCCTCCCAAAGTACTGGGATTACAGGTGTGAGCCACCACACCCAGCCTATTGTGTGACTTTTAAAAATATTTTTGTCAGAAACTTCAGATAGACAAGTATATTCATTGGCAGTGCTGCTGTAACAAACTACAACAGAGTGCCTTAAACAGCAGAAATATATTCTCACAGTTGTGGAAACCGGAAATCAGAGATCAAGGTATCAGCCGAGTTGGTTCCTCCTGAGGGCAATCAGGAAAAGCTCTCTGTCCCCAGCCTCTCTCTCCTGTTCCCAGCCTCTCTTCCTTAGCTTGAAGATAATTGTCTTCTCCCTATGTCTCTTTACATCATCTTCTTCGTGTGTGTCTTTGTGTCCAAATGTTCAAATTCAATCATTTTCACAAGTACACCAGCTATATTGGATTAGGGTCCACCCCAGTGACCTCATCTTAACTAATTCCCAAAATAACATCAAATTCTGAGGTACTCGGTGTTAAAACATCAACACAAGAATTATTGGGAGACACAATTTAACCCATAACAGCAACTTTTGAGTGATTATCTTGGGCCCTCTGGGCACAGCCTACTCCTTGAACTGTTTTCTTATTATTGCATATAGAGAAAAACACTTGGAACTTACTAAATTAACATTTTAGCATGTTTTGACTACCCTTAAATAACTTTAATATGCAGCCCATGTTGTAGAGTGAGTCACTTAAGTTGTGAGGGTATGGAGCTATCTACCAAGCATTTGTATCTTAATTGACTTTGTTGTTTTCTATTCTTAAGAACATTTTGTGTATTGAAGTGGGGAACAGGAAGCATGGCCATCAATCTAAAATACAATTTAGTGAATTTTGAAAAGGCAGTATATGATGATATGTCTAAAAATTAGAAATATGGTTCCAGAGAAATGCAGGGGACTCTAAAAACATGAAAACATGATCATGAATCTGGGGATAGCTGAATTTCAGAGGAATATCAAGGAACTTCTAGATGTAGGACAAGATTAAGGCTCAGCCATGAATATGTATTTCCTCCAAAATGTATCTAAGTGAAGTTGTTCCAATCATTTCAGACATCTTCACAATGGATTTGGATGTACGTAAATTGATCTGAATATTGATCTTTAAAATGGTTAAAGTAATTGCTTTCTTTAAGAGCTTACAAAGCATTTCATTGACTGAAATGGTAAGGGTTTCATTGAACCTGTTTCCTGTCTCCCCATCGGATCATCCAAATCAAAATAAGGTGAGTTTATTTTGCTTGATTTGGGGGAACAAATGTAAATTCATGCAGTGGCCTTGTGAAGGATAGATTTTTTAATAAACATGCCTCATTGACCATCAGCATAAGGAGAGCATTTATTGTTTGATATTCTGGAAATTGTCATCTTTATGCTTAACTTGACTTCTAAAAATCTTGAGCGCTTTGTAAGGTCACATCCTTGTCTCCAATGTAAAGCATTATGCTACAGAGGAATGAGTTTTGGACTGGGAGGGAGAAAATCTAGATTCCAGTCCCAGCTCTGCCTTGTGCCCTTGAGAAAGTCACACATGAGCTCTGGTTCTGTCTCAGTAAACTAAGGAGTTAGCTCAGATGATAGGCAAGGTCCCTTTCAACTCAAAGAGTCTATAATCCTGTTATATGTAATTATTATGTCTTTATTACAATATTTTCACACAAATGCAAAGTATATCAATATAAAAGAGGACTTTTCTCTGCTGAGTGTAGGGTATGGAAATAGAGGCTATTTATCCTTATCAGCTTTTCAGTCTGATTATTTTTATATTGTACTTCATAAGGTACACTCACATAAAATGTAAAGTGCTTTTAAATATTTTTGTTCGTTGCTCCAAAAACCTAAATTCTCTGTTATATCAACATTACCCAAGTACAACTGGAAGCCATATAATTTTATTTTACATAAACTTGGCAAGAATTACCTTGGTGCTTTTGTCTTGGCTAAGTACCAGGTGCATTTGTACTAGATACATACCAACTGCTCTTTTTATTTTAAAACTTTACATGGATCCTGTATAATTGATTTTCCTACCTAATCTAATTACCCTTGATGATATTATAATTCTTTTAAATAATTAAATGGGCTGTGACTAATTTTAATACTGATAACAAAATTTTAACTTGATCCTGCAATTTTAATATTGGCAATGTGATACATGGAATGCAAATGAATTTAGCTCACATTCCAAGTGTTTCATTTTGTGACACTTATATTGAATAATAAAGTGTTCAATATAATACAACATTTATAAATCCAGCTCTTTAATGAAAATGGGCTTATATCGATTAGTTTATGAGCAGAGTTTAATTTTTGAGATACAATATTTAAAAGGGAAGATTAAATTTTATATTTTAATTCATGAAGAAATCTATTCTATTACTTTATACGTTATTTTATCCATTTTATCTTAATCTGATAACCAAAATTAAATATTTTCATTTTGTTTTCTTTGTTGCCTAATATGAAAGCCAATGACCTTTTGGAAATGGAATTTTATTTTCATTTCTTAATGTGTTTCTCTTATATTCCATGTTTGTTTTAGCAGCACTTAAATATTTTTGTTATGTTTAAAAATAATCCTTTAATTGGATAGGTTTCATTTATTATGACATTTTCTCCAATGCAAGTTTACTTGAAACTATATGAACTCGATCCATTTTCCTTACATAATTTTAAACTAAAAGGAATCTATGTATTTTTCTTAATCATAGCAGGCAACAATGACCAAAAAAAATCATTTTCTCACAAGTTCCTTGTGCCCCTCATCCACCCTTCACCTTTATAGTGTATTTACACAATGTGTACAGTTTTTATTTTTCCTTTAGAAAAAAGAAGCGAGTTGCTACCTGAGAATGTTTTTTCTGTAATTTCTGCTGTGCCCCAGGAATTTAAGTCATAAAACCAAGGCTGAAGATGTTTTGTGATATTGGGAAAGTCACAATCTATATTCTTACCTGTTTGTCTCACCAGTAAAATGATGATAATTATCACCTTGCCTACTTCATAGAGTTTTTGTAAGGTTCAAATGAGATAATGTATGCAAGGGCCTTGGAAATACATGGAATGATAAGCAAATATATGGACTGATATTATCGTCACTGCTGTTGCTATGTTGTTATGTTTGTGGTTAAAGTCAGGTATTGGAATGCCTAAAATGGGAAAGGAAAGTAACTTTACCAGAAGATAATTCTATCTAGTTTTCCCCCATGTGTCATAGTAGACTATTTTAACATATAATAATATATAAAGATTCTGAACTTCCTATATAACATCATATTACTTGCAAGATTTTTGGAGCATGAGTAAACAAAAAGAGGAAAACATCATAGGAGGAACAGACTTAGAGAAGAATGAAGGAAGGACTTCAATATTCAGAGCCAATAGAGAGGAAGCCAGTTAAGGACAGAATAGAGAAAAAACCCAGATGTAGAGTTGGTCCTTCCAGAAGAGCTAGGCAATCCACTGCAGAATCCACAGACAGGCAGCTCATAAGAAAATCAACTAATGAATGGATCATGGCAATAAAAATCTAGACCATAAGTGATATTTGAAGTTGGGAACTTGGTCCTACTTTGGTTCTAGACCATCAGTCTATACATAATAGGACATCTTCAAAGTCTTTCCCTTGCCCATGCTTTAATATAGATTCATGGATCACCTCCTCTAGGAAGTCTCCCCTAATCACATCCAGACAGTGTTCAAGCCATCCTTCTGTGCTTTCTATACTTTGTGCTGGTCTACAACACATACTACAGTTATTCAGCCATTCACTCAACAGATACTTATTCAACACCCATTTTCTACCAGACATTGTACTAGCAATGGAGGATAGAATAGTAAACAAAACAAAGTCCCTGCCCTCATGGGGCTTACATTCTAATGAGGGAATAGGAATACAGATAATAAAAAATAAACAAATAAATATAAAATATGCCATGGTGCTAAGTACTATTAGTGGAAATCATGCTGGATAATGAGGATAGAGAGTTGAAGAGAATTGCTATTTTTTAATATACTTCGATCGAATCTTCTTTTTAAAGTTAGCATTACCTTTGTTAATAAATATTCTTTTAAAACACTTTATGTTTGCATAAATATTCCCTACATGAAGGTATGTACCATACTTATGTAACTATTCCCTTATTGTTATTGAACATCTAGCTTTTCTCCTATCATATGCAATATTAAGAAGATATTCTTACAGTTATTTTTTGGGACACATCCTTGATTGTTTCCATAGGATAAGTCTCAAGAATGGAAGTGTGACTCAGCTGTTACCCTGCAGAGCAAGTCTGAGTCATTTCCAGTCCTTTGGACACCGGCGTTGGTATTGAAAGTGCCTTTCTGTGGGGAGTCAGTGCTGGAGCCTGGTTTGTCCTCCTGATCCTGGACCCACGCATTCACTGTTCTCTTTCTTTTTCTAATGACTCAAAAGTCAACAAAATTAGTGGTGGAAGTTATGCAGGTTATGATACTGCCAGAGAAGCTCCTCAGAACCTAAGAAGGCTTTGTCTAAATCCAAAGGTATTGGTGCTTTAGATCCTAAAATTTGTACTGCAGGTGTGGGTAGTGTCAACCTTAAAGTTGACTGTAAAATTCCACAACTCTGCTTCAGCTCCACATTTATCTCCATGCAGAGAAAATTTGGGGTTTAGAACCTGTTGTTTGACCTTCACATCCCAGAATCCATTACTTCCCTTTCACCTCATTTCTGCTAGACGTCAACCTCCCTCAGCTCTAGTCTCCTGGCTGACTTCCTAGCTCTTGTCCCTAGTCTATACCTTGACCATATTTTCTTTTCTGTCTACTAGTAACAAGTGACTAACCTAGGTATTGTCCCAGTAGTGATGACTATGGGCCTGACTCTGGTGTTGGAACCCAGAATAGGATAGCACAACCACCATTTCCCCTTTTCTCTACTCACTACCACCTCCTCCTTATCAGTCAAAGTGTGCAGAAGGGATGTAGCATATCCATAGCACCTCAACACACACAAGGTATATTTGCCTCCCAAATGTCAGAGAAATGGTGTGCAGATATAAATAATATATATATAGGCTATTTATTGACACTTTTTAAGAGCAAAAAAAAGTGATGATTAAATAGGATCATGTTAATGATTAAAAATAGTCTGAGGGCAGAGAAGCAGTTAATACATTTCATTTGTCCATGACTTTACTTTCTCTTGCACAAATGATTACAAGCTGTCTCTACACAAATGATTCTATTTCTATTAGTGTTTGACTAAATCTAACTTAAGATTTTGGGGAAACTAACAGTCATGTGCTAGCATAAAAGAGTACTGATAGCTGGGAGCGGTGGCTCACGCTTGTAATCCCAACTCTTTGGGAGGCTGAGGCAGGCAGATCACAAGGTCAAGAGATCAAGATCATCCCGGCCAACACAGTGAAACGCTGTCTCTACTAAAACTACAAAAATTAGCTGGGCGTGGTGGCGTGTGCCTGTAGTACCAACTACTCAGGAGGCTGAGACAGGAGAATCACTTGAACCCGGGGGTGGAGGTTGCAGTGAGCCAAGAGCATGCCACTGCACTCCAGCCTGGTGACAGAGCAAGGCTCTGTCTAAAAAAAAAAAAGTACTGACAAGGAAATAAAAAGAACAGTTAAGTAAAATATTTTTAATTATTAATTAAATTTTAAACATAAGAACCCATTGCCTAGACTAGTTCATTTTAAGCAACTCAACCTTGAGAAATAGAGCTTACAAAGTCAGACCAAAAATGCAAGATTTTCCAGGCACTGGAACTTCAGTATCCTGGAGGAAATATGTCTACCTTAGTAAAATGTATTTAATATTATTGATCTGACTTTTCAATAAATGTTACTACCTTTTTTATTTTTCTTATTCAGATTAAAGAATACATAAAGTTACCCATCTTCAGTTGATTTTCTCAAGGTGATAATGGGAAAATCAGAAGCCACAGAGCCACCTAGAGATATGATTTTCTTGTTATTTGCATTTCTCCTCCCTTCATTGCTGCTTTCATTCAAGATGTTTTTCAGACAACTAGACCATACTGTGCACCATGAGTTCACATTTTCACTCTCAACCTCCCATATTAAGAAGGAAAGTTACTGGTTCATAAGTTATCTTGTGAGCATCCTCTATTGTTTTCCTACTTTCGTGGAGATACAAAGGGAATAAACAACTCTAAGAGGGAGGTGAGACTTGCCCTACCTGGGAAAGCAATATACTACACAGCATGATCAAAGCCAACAGGTATAACAGATCTTCCTAGAGATGATAAGTGGTGTCTTCCCACCTATAAATCATAGATCACACTATCCAAACTTCTCCATTCCTTGAATGATGGATTTCACAGGAGGTTGTGCGTCATATAATCTATATACTAGTAGTTCTTTCACTTTCACTCAAAAATGGAGCTGGCAAGGCCATCTAAATTTGGTTTTGAGAAAAGTGGACATAGAAAACATGCTGAGAGAATCAAGTTGTTGCATTTACATTAGTTGAGAAGCATTTTAGAGTCTACCTTAAAGTAATTGTCATATACTCACTTTAACCTAGATCAAATGTGACAGGTCTCTGTTAAAAGCAAGAGAGACCACACTGAAGATGATCAAGGATCAGGAGACAGGACTAATTCGTTAGGAAATAACAGAGATCCAAACAGCAAGTCACAAAAGGTACTTCAGACAGGTGGATAGGTAGTGTCAGCAAGAGCCAGCGGATGATTATAGATAAGATCTCCGAAAGTAGAGGAAGTATGACATCAGGAAAATATGAGTTCAGAGTTACATGCCACCCTTAGTATTAGAGACCCAAAAAATATTGGCTTACGTGAGATTTATTTTCTCTTCATGTAATTAAAAATCCAGCAGTTTTATGGCAGGGCTGGTATGGCAGCTCTTGGTGTCATCAAAGAACCAGTCTCCCCTATTGTCTTCATTTGTCATCCCTAGAGTGTGTGACCCTGTTCCTGAAGGCTACATAGTGGTCACCGAAACTCTGTTACATCTGCTTTCATAAAGGAAGAAAAGACTAAATGGGGAAGGACACAGCAAACCCTTTAAAGAGACTTCCAAGTAGTCCTGACTACTTCTGCTTACATGACCGCTTTTAGCACTCCTATCGGTAAAGGAGATTGTCGCATGTAATTTTTCATCTTGACACACTGCTATCCCCCAAATGTAAAAAAATTATGTTTGTAAGGATGACACAGAGACTAGAATATTGGGTAGGCAAGTAGCAGCATCTACAACAGTCTAATGCAGTATTCAGTGGGAGACCTTCCATTCAGGGATTCAAAAACTCAGATTCCTTCTACCTTGCAAGCTGTTTTCAACACGTGGTTTCAGTGATCACCACAAAAGGGAAAAGACAGGTAAAGAAGACACTACCTGCTTCTTAATCACATTGGCACTGAGTCATATACCTCACTTTTGCTCACATCTACAGGTTAGGTACACCCTGGCTGGTCATACACTTCCTAGAGTAAAGAAGGGTAACATTAATATTTGGTGGATAGCTAGTCATATCTGCTACAGTAGTTGACATCAGGGAGATTGAGCAACACAAATAGGAACTCAGCCACAGATACAGGTTCAAAGATTAGGATACTACTCTATGAAACAGCTAGTGGAGTGGCTTCACATCTTGGCTGCTCATTTGATTTTTTGGATGCACCAGATGTTTTAACAAGTATTAATGCCCAGCCCCAAGCCACATATGATAGAAATGGGCATCAGTACTTTTTTAAAAAGTCTTCCCAAGTGATTCGAGTGTTCAGCCAGAGTTGAGAATCATGTTGTGAGGAGGATACAACTGGACTTCAGGCTCAAAAGAATTGAATGTTAGACAAAGATTGAAGGTACAGACTTAACTAATCTCATAAACAAATTCATGAAACTATGCAGCAAACAAACTTGATACTTAATTCTAAGATCCTGAATCTTGAGCTACTTCGACAACTTTTTCCAAATATCTGAGGTGAGGCTAATATAAATAGGGGTTCTATGGTCCCAGCGGTAAAGTTTAGAGGACCCCCGGGCAGGGAGCCAATCATACCACGCACAAAAATTTAACCTTCTAGAATCTTTGAAGTATATGTTGATATACCAACAATTTCATGTACTAGCATGTCCCCCAGTGCTGGAACAGACCCAGACCCAGAGCCAGGGTGCAGCAAATATTTTTTTTAAACTTATAAACTAACAAGTATAAAGAGAGACTATGTACCACATGTACATTGCCATTCTCCATACTCAGAATGGTGATTTTAAAAAATTGGGAGATATAAAAAATATAAGTAATGATTGCCTCTATAAAATCAGAGGAGGGGCAGAGAGAGAGAGAGGAAGGAGAGACAGAGGCAAGCTTTAACACATTAAGCAATAGAAGTCAGACAAGTGGTTGCCTGATGCTGGGGGGTGGATTGATGGTAAAGAAGCACGAGGAAATTTTGGATGTGATGTTAATGTTCTATAGCTTAATTGTGCTGGTGTGTGCGGTTGTCACAACTCATCAAGCTATACACTTAAAATGGGTAGATCTTATTGTAAGTGAATATAACCTATATTAGTTTTCCAATGCCACATAACAAATTACCATAAATTTAAGGGCATAAAACACACTCATTTGTTAGCTCATGGCTCTTTAAGTCTGGTTACAACATGACTGAGTTCTCTGCACAGGATCCTCCAGGCTAAAATCGAGGTGCCTGGCAAGGTGTGTTCTCATCTGAAGCTCAGGATCCTCTTCCAAGCCCACACGGTTGTGACAGAATTCAGTTCCTTGTGACTATAGAACTGAAGTTCCCACTTCTTTGCCTGATGTGACTCAGTGGATGCTCTAATCTCCTACAGCACATATTTCTTGCTGCATGGACCCCTACATCTTTAGACCCAGCAATAGAGAATGTCTCTTGTATTGAATCCCTGTGTGTTCCAGGAAGAACCCATTCCCTTTTAAGCATTCATATGATTAATCAATTACAATTACAAAATCATTTTTGCCATAAAACATGACATAATCATGAGAGTGACGTCTCACACATTCGTGGGTTTTACCTGCACTCAAAAGGAGGAGATTACAAAAGGACAAGGGTCATTGGGTTATTTTAGAATTCTGCCTACCACATCTCTCAGTCATGTTTATCATAAAAGCAGATTAACACACAGGAAATTAAGGAGAATTTAATGTTGACCTTTAGCTACTTACTCCCAAGGCCATATCTCGTAGTTTATCATCATCCAGAATTGCTCAACTTTTAAATCTTAAATTGAGACATCCTTCTATCTGTCTACAGTCTCTTATCTTCCTGGTTTCCTCACTCTGTACCTTCCATTTTGCTTGATCTTTGACCTTGCAGGTCCTCTAGTCCCTTGACCTCTCTGTGGTTTTATAGCTACTATCATTCTTCTATATTCACTTTCTTCTCCCAACCAACTTAGATCCTATGGCGGATGCATCATTTCGCTCTCTTGTTTCTCTCCCATAATAACTCTTATGATACTGTGTTGCCATTTGTCTGTCTCCCCCACTGGACTGTAAATTCTAAGGCATATACTTACCCTGCTATAAGATAGCATCTTGCAAATAGAAATACCTAAATAAATATTTGCTGAAAGAAGAAATGAATCGTTGAGATACTAACTATATGTATAAAAGCAATTCAGGGGTGGCAGGAAGGGAGAAGCACAGTGGACTGGAGCAGCTACAAAGGACTTAATACACATGGTAGAAATTGAACTAGGCCTTGCAGATGGAATAAAAATTGAATAACTTGGAGCTAATTGGGTCATTCCAGGATGAGGATTATTAGTACAAGCAAAGGCTTTTACCAATTTTGAGTAAGAATGTGCATCATGTATGAGGCGAGGCTACAAGAAAACCAATTTGTTTGATTGATGGGCAATAGCGGGAACAGACAGAAAACTGGAACGCATACCCGATCAGTAACAGAAAGCCTTGAATAAGAGACGTATTCCTAGTGGGAGACACTGTCGTAGATGTCAGCAAGGGTGATTTTAAAAAAAGAAGTCATGCAGAAAATCTATAAGTTTAATGATGATAATCTAAAAGCTAGAAAATAGAAAAGGAGTCAACTACTGGGAGCCAGAGAGCTCTATCATGTATCTAAGAGTGAGAGTTATTAATCTAATTCTGCTGATTATCTTTCTCAACTAGGACAGTTTTGACTAGACTTTCCAACTCTTGCCCTCTTGCTTTAAAAGCTTTGCCTAGCATCCGATACAAAAAGTACATTTCATCGTTTTTTTAAAAATTTTTATTTTCCATAGGTTATTGAGAAACAGGTGATGTTTGATTACATGAGTAAGTTCTTTAGTGGTGATTTGTGAGATTTTGGTGCACCCACACCCGAGCAGTATACACTGCACCTGATTTGTAGTCTTTTCACTCTCCCCCTTCCTGCCCTTTCTCCCTGATTCCCCAAAGTCCACTGTGTCATTCTTATGCCTTTGCATTCTCATAGCTTAGCTCCCACTTATGAGTGAGAACATACAATGTCTGGTTTTCCATTCCTGAGTTACATCACTTAGAATAATAGTCTCCAATCTCATCCAGGTTGTTGCAAATGCCATTAATTCATTCCTTTTTATGGCTGAGTAGTATTTTATCACATATATATATAACAATTTCTTTATCCACTTGTTGATTGATGAGCATTTGGGTTGGTTCCACATTTTTGCAATTGTAGATTGTGCTGGTATGAATATGTGTGTGCAAGTATCTTAAAGTACATTTCAAAATAAGTTGGAGATAATATTGGAAAGAAAAATAAAGGGCTGGCTTATTTTGGAAAATGGAAAGCCTCAGAAACATGGAAGGGAAGTTTTAGATTAAATGTGACAGTAAACCAGGTGCATGCCTGTTTCTTAATCAAGGAGGTGGCAAAATAGAAGCTATGTTTTAGGAACATTTGTTAAGCTGGGAAATGTAAGATGAATTCATCATAATAGATTTTTTCTTCACCCTAATTTTAAATTAGTGTTGGGGCCATATTAGCATTTTCTATAACCCAGGAACAGGGTGATTTCTTAAATAATGTATCAATTTCTTGAAAGAAACCATAAAATTCAGCCTTTTTCTGTCTAATCGTATCATACCCAAAATGTACTTTCTTTTACAGATACAAGAATTGCATTTTTTTAACAGATACAAGAATGGTATCTGTAAAAGAAAATCTTTTACATCCACAATCCACAATCTTTGTGGATTTTAAAAATCAGAAGTTATGTACTAAAATGAGAAGGATGTACAATACATTCATACCTATTTGTTTTATTTTATTTACAAACGTGGTACTATATATTTTAAATTCAATAAATTGACCTAAAGTGCAACAAATATAGAAATTAATGTTTTCTTTAAGGCTTTTCCATCGGATTTGAGGGAAGGGATCAAACCACCAGAGAGAGAAACTTTCACTGAATGATATAATCACATTGTGTGATATGGAAAGAGAGGCTTGGCAAAGACTTTAAGAGTTGTCTAATGTAACAGGTGGGCCTATATTTAAGCATACAGGTTCTATTATATAATGGAAATCTGTTGACATTAGTGGATTCTATAATTGCTTAATTGTGATTTTTTTGTCCTACTTTCTAACATAAAAGTTATAATTTTCTAAAGGGCATAGATTCAGTTGAGTTCTGAGTCTGAACGTTGTATAAGTGGATTACAAGTATATTTGTATTATAAGCTCATGACCAAAGTTCCCTATGTTTGGAATATAATAACATATCCAAATTTTCATATTCTAATTATGGTCATTGTTATATAGTCTCAATAAAATTGTTTCTAAAACAGAGATGAATATATCCAAGTCCACAAAACCACACAACGTCCTGAGATACAAAATGCAGATAGACATACTACTTGTCAATACAAATGGAGCAACTACATGATCGAGCTGGGCCAGGTGACAGAGGTCTGAGCTACTACTTTAGGCATTAATTTTACTGTCATTATAGTTGACACATTTGCTTCTTTTTCATTCTACTGGGATCACATTCCAGTTGTCAGAAAAGTGTGCGTGGGAGGTGGGATTTACCAGCACTCCCTTAACTACCTCTTACTTCTGACAGCAGTGACTGATCACTGGTGAATTCCTTGCAGTTGTCAAGAGTTCTCGCTCTATGTGTACAAGTGTGTTCATGGGCACACACACCCATGATAAAAAGATACATTTCTGGACTCTACGATCCAGTGCTATGCAGGTTCCACTTATTTGGCAGTGAAAAGTAAACACTATATAATATTCATTGTATATGTCAATGGATTTTCAAAATCAACATTTGGATAATTGTCTAACTGTAATAGTCACGCAGCTACTTTTAATTTATGCCTAGAAAACACTATACAAAAGAAGGTACTATGTTATTTCATGGAAGATATCAGGGAGCATGTGTTTCGGGTCTCTGTTCACATTACAGTAGTTGTCTGTTTTAGAAAAGTGATTCACTTTTATATTTATATCCATGAGAGATTGATTAATTGCTTCTTGGTATTTTTATTAGAAAGAATAGTCAAACATAAACACATTTGAGTTTTCACAATTTTAAAAATTTCAACGTCATCACTAAACATTTTTAAACCTTCAGAAATATGTCTCTCTCTAAAATACATGATGATGAGCTCATTCCAAATGCTTTAGGTTAAATTATAGTAGTACTTTTATTTAGTAAATTACATGGAAGCTTGTAGATGCTATCTTAGTTTAAGAAATGAAGCTTCACAAGTGGTTTATGCTTTTTCATATATATTCCTACATTTAATTAAATATAGGCTATGTTCAAATATGAATGCACTGTTAAGACTTAGGATAAGTGACATGCCTTTCCCACTAGCATGTTATTCAAATGATATATAGCATACTTCTTTTCTGGTCAGAATGATAGATAATGACTTTGTACAAGCTAATTTGAAATCAGATCCTTAATTTTCATTCATTTAATTACAAAGCAGCATTATAAAATCCCTACCAAAATAGTTCACATAGCAGTCTGCAATGAGGAAGCTTTTATGTGAAAGCACATTGTATAAGCTTGGTCAGGCGCCAGAAGCGGTAGGATTCTGCTGAGCGAGTCATGGCATTATTAGAGGATGCTGGCATAAACAGAAATGCAGATCAGCAAAATGAAATGGAGGATAAGAAGTCAGTAAAGATGGTGTAGTAAAAAATTTAAGGCTGGGCACGGTGGCTCACGTCTGTAATCCCAGCACTTTGGGAGGCGGAGGTGGGCGGATCGCGGGGTCCGGAGATCAAGACCATCCTGGCTAACACGGTGAAACTCCGTCTCTACTAAAAATACAAAAAAACTAGCCCGACGTGGTGCCACGTGCCTGTAATCCCAGCCACTCGGGAGGCTGAGGCAGGAGAATTTCTTGAACCTGGGGGGAGGAAGTTGCAGTGAGCCGAGATTGGGCCACTGCAGTCCAGCCTGGGCACAGAGCCAGACTCCGTCTCAAAAAAAAAAAAAAAATACGCGTTTAATAGTTCAGTGTGAGTAAAGACCTGAGGAAATAACCTTTCATTTCAGCATAAAAGAAATGTGGTTATAATTTATTCCAACTGTGCTCTTTTGGAATAATATAGAGTCATTTACACTTGCCCATGAAAATAATTTTATTGATAAGCCTGACACTAATGATAAACTAACTCTTCATGATACCAACATAATCACTGATAGAGAAAGAAACAGAGACTTTAAAGAAGAGATGTGTCCTCTAGGACAGCGGTATCCCCCACCTTTTTGGCACCAGGGACCAGTTTCGTGGAAGACAATTTTTCCACAGAGGGAGAGAGGGTCTGGAAACTGCTCCACTTCAGATCATCAGGCATTATTAGATTCTCATAAGGAGTGCGCAACCTAGATCCCCTCCCATGCGCAGTTCACAGTGGGGTTCGCACTCCTATGAGACTCTAATGCTGCAGCTAATCTGACAGGGAGGAGGGAGCTCAGGCAGTGATGCTCACTCACCCATTCCCCATCTCCTGCTGTGCGGTCTGGTTCCTAACAGGCCACAGATCGGTCAGTGGCCTGTGGGTTGGGGTCCCCTGGTCTAGGAGAATAAAATAATAGGTAACCTATATTAGGATAAACAATCCAGTTTGTTATTGTGATATTTACAATATCTACTGCAAAACTCAGGCTTTGTAACAGATAAAATTTGAAAACATGGCCATCAAATTTTCTTTTAAAAGAGAAAATGAATCCTACTAACAATTTTCTTGTTCAATTAAAAGTAACGATACTATTTCATTATCTATTGAGATATTTATAATCAGATGCATCATAGAACACGTTTGTTGTAGCACTTATGAGAAGATTGATGGTTGGGATCCCAAATCTTCGAATCTTCAGATTCCATCATGCTGCTTGCTCCTGTACAAGGCTCGTGAGGAGTATATATTGCACAGAGGACACACTGGACAAATGCACACTGCATTCTAGCGAGAGCTGTGGCCTTAAATCTCCATATAGCCTCAGGTTAAATTGAGCTGGACCACATGTGAATGAAGATGGCTCTTTATATGTCCAATCTCCATCCTAGACTATGACTCAGACTAGAAGTAAGAAGAGTGACTTCTTGGCCTTTTTTCTTAGGATCATTCCACAGTCTCTGACCCCCTCTCTTCCTCTCCACCCTCAGGTCTTACCTTGATAGTGAGATGGACAAACAGAAAATCTTCCCTGAGAAACCTAGAGTAGAACTTCCTTAAAACTGCCTCTGTGCCCTAGACACTAACCTTATGTTCACTTGGTTTTACCAAAAAGAGGAGTATGAGTGGGCTGTCAACATGGAGGAGGCTCATATCACACCTCTCATCTGAGAGCACACCTGAAGCTTGAACTATTACTTCTTTGTTTCTCACACCTAAACTCTAGCTCTTAGAATTATATGTTCTTTACTCTTATTAGAGAGTTGTTTCTCTACAAGATGGAATTGTTGAAGGAATATTTGACTTTTCTCAGCAGTTAGAAAACATGTGCCACTAATGATAATTAGACTAACAGTGAAGAATGATTAGACACCTCGTGTTGGAGTTATTATTAATTCAGGGTCACAAAATCTAATACTTCATTGACCTGGTGCATAAAAAGTAGCAGGAACTGATTTTTTTTTTTTTTTTTTTAGTTCTATATCCACTTCCATTACCTAGCTGTTTATTGTATACTAAGCAATTTGTTTTCTCTATGTAGGAATACACACATTTTGGTACATATTTGTAAAAAAATAGCAATTGCTAATTGGTCCAGCTTTTTATTTATTTTATTTTATTTTATTTTTTGAGATGGAGTGTCACTCTGTCACCCAGGCTAGAGTGCAGTGGCGTGATCTCGGCTCACTGCAACCTCTGCCTCCCTAGGTTCAAGCAATTCTCCCTGCCTCAACCTCCCAAGTAGCTGGGATTACAGGTGCCCACCACCATGCCCGGCTAATTTTTGTATTTTTTTTAGTAGAGAGGGGGTTTCACCATGTTGGTCAAGCTGGTCTTGAACTCCTGACCTCAGGTGATCAGACCGCCTCAGCCTCCCAAACTGATGGGATTACAGGCGTGAGCCACCATGCCCACCCAGGTTTTAAATTTTTTAAAAAATTTTTTATAGAGACAAGGATCTTGCTGTGTTGCCCAGCCTGCGCTCAAACTCTTGGGCTCAAGCAGTCCTCCACCTTGACCTCTCAAAGTGCTGAGATTACAGGAATGAGCTGCCATATCCAACCTGGTCTAGCTTTTGAGAACCAGTTCTGAGCTAGTCTCTACTATGCAGTTATTTATTTATTTATTTATTTTTTAATAATTTATTTTACTTTAGGTGCATACTATATCTGGCATCTCTTCCCCATGTTATCCCCTCCCCACCCTCCCCTCCCTCCCCCAACCCCCGTTGTCTCTCCCCTACCCACCCCCAACTGTTCCCTGTGTGTGATGCTCCTCTGCCTGAGTCCACATGTTCTCGTTGTTCACACCCACCTATGAGTGAGAACATACGGTGCTTGGCTTTCTGTTCTTGGGTGAGTTTGCTGAGAATGATGGTTTCCACATTCATCCAAGTCCCTACAAAGAACACGAACTCATCGTTTTTTATGGCTGTATAGTATTCCATGGTGTATATGTACCACATTTTCTTTGTCCAGTCTATCATTGATGGGCATTTGGGTTGGTTCCAGGTCTTTGCTGTTGTACACAGGGCTGCAATGAACATATATGTGTATGTGTCTTTATAGTAGAATGATTTATAGTTATTTGGGTATATACCCAATAGCGGGGTTGCTGGGTCAAATGGAATTTCTATTTCTAGATCCTTGAGAAATTGCCACAATGTCTTCCACAATGGTTGAAGTAATTTACACTCCCACAAACTGTGTAAGAGTGTTCCTATTTCTCCACATCCTCTCCAGCATCTGTTGTCTCCTGATTTTTTAATGATCGCCATTCTAACCGGCATGAGATGATATCTCAGTGTGGTTTTGATTTGCATTTCTCTAATGACCAGTGATAATGAGCAGTTTTTCATATGTTTGTTGGCCTCATATATGTCCTCTTTTGAAAAGTGTCTGTTCATATCCTTCACCTACTTTTGAATGGGGTTGTTTTTTTCTTGTAAATCTGTTTTAGTTCTTCGTAGATTCTGGATATTAGCCCTTTGTCAGATGGGTAGATTGCAAACATTTTTTTGCCAGTCTGTGTCTTTTGATTGGGCGTTTAGGCCATTTACATTCAATGTTAATATTGTTATGTGTGAATTTGATCCTGCCATTTTGTTACTGGCTGGTTTTCCTTCTCATTAGTTGACTCATTTTCTTCATTGCATTTTTGGTCTTTGCCAACTGGTTTGCTTTGCAGTAACTGGTACTTGTTCCTTTCCAGGCTTAGTGTTTCTTTCAGGAGCTCTTGTAGGGCAGGTCTGGTGGTGACAAAATCTCTCAATAGTTGCCTGTCCATAAAGGATTTTATTTCTCCTTCACTTATGAAGCTGAGTTTGGCTGGATATGAGATTCTGGGTTGAAAGTCCTTTTCTTTAAGGATGTTGAATATTGGCCCCCACTCTCTTCTGCCTTGTAGAGTTTCTGCCAAGAGATCTGCTGTGAGTCTGATTGGCTTCCCCTCTGTGGGTGACCTGACCTTTCTCTCTGGCTGCCCTTAGCATTTTTTCCTTCATTTCAACCCTGGTGAATCTGACAATTATGTGCCTTGGGATTGCTCTTCTTGAGGAATATCTTCGTGGAGTTCTCTGTATTTCTTGAATTTGAAATTTGGACTGCCTTGCTAGGCTTGGGAAGTTCTTCCTGGATAATATCCTGGAGTGTGTTTTCCAGCTTGGATTCATTCTCCCCCATCATATTCAGGTACACTGATCAAGCGTAGATTAGGTTTTTTCACATAATCCCATATTTCTGGAGGCTTTGTTTGTTTCTTTTCACTCTTTTTTCTCTTGTATTGCCTTCTCTTTTTACTGCATTGAGTTGATCTTCAATCTCTGATATCCTTTCTTCTGCTTGATCAATTCGGCTATTAAAACTTGTGTTTGCTTCACGTAGTTCTCGTGCTGTGTTCTTCAACTCCATCAAGTCGTTTATGTTCTTCTCTAAGCTGGTTATTCTAGTTAGCATTTTGTCTAACCTTTTTTCAAGGTTTTTGGTTTCTTTGCATTGAGTTAGAATGTGTTCCTTTAGCTCTGAGAAGTTTGTTATTATCCACCTTCTGAATCCTGTTTCTGTCAATTCTTTGCACTCCTTCTTGGACAAGTTGTGATCCTGTGTCGTTGAGGAGTTGTGATCCCTTGAAGGAGAAGAGGTATTCTGGTCTTTGGTGGTTTCACCTTTTTTGCACTGGTTTTTTCCCATCTTTGCGGATTTACCTGGCTGTGGTGTCAGAGAGCTGCTTGATGAGGTCGCTTGTCTGCCTGTGGGGGCGCACTGGGTTTCTAGGAACTTCTTCAGGTTACTAGGGAAGCTTCCTGTGTCTTTTTTGTTTATGCTGGGAGATTAGGCCCGCCTCTTCCGCTGACCTGTAGGCGCTGCTGGGTTGTGGAGAACGCTGTCTCGTTGCTAGGTAGGCTTCCTGTGTTTTTTGTTAAAACATGTAGCCCAGTCCCACCCCTCTAGTGGTGGGTTGTGCCCTTCCTTCACTGGGCTGGATCATTCAGGGTTCATCTCAGACTGTGGCACTGGTTACAAAACCCACTAGAGTCAGAGCTTCAGCCCTCTGGGGTTTGTGGGGGAGGTTAGGGACCCGCCCAGCCACACCCGGCAGTCTCCCCCCTTTCAGCTTTCTCTCTCGGTTCATGGGGTAGGGGGCCACCCAGCTGCTCCCACTTACAGCTCCCTCTCTCTCTGGGCGGGGGGAGGGGGGCGATAGCTCAGTCTGCAGACTCTTATTCAACTCCGCACTTGTAATTCCCGGCGCTTGACTGGCAAAGATCCCCTGTTCTGTGTATTGGTGAGGCTTTGGGGGAAGCGCTGTATCTGGACCAGAGCGCCAGAGGTGGAGCCTCCGACTTGCCGGTCAGATGCACTTCCTGGGTGAAGCAGCACCTCTCCCCACCTTGGTCTGCCCTGAGTGGGCTTTGCTCACCCTCGGACCAGACCCGTTGAAATGCACCTGGTACCTCGGTTGGAGCTAGGAGATCTCTGGGTTTCTGAGTCTCTTTCACTGGGTGTTGTGCGCTGGAGTTGTGTCTAATCCGCCATCTTGGATCCTCCCCCTATTTATTTGTTTACTATTAATATCAACACACATTTACTGAGCATTGACCAGATACTATGTGTATGGCTTCAAAATTGGCTTTTATCTTCTAAAACCATGTAGTTTTCAAGATAAACGCATTATATAAATAACTTATAAATAATAAAGACTATGATTATTATTATAAGAGATATAGAAAGGATGCAAAATACATGTTAGAAAGAAGAGCTATTATTCTGAGAGAAGGAATTTTTATATGGAAGAGAAAGGATTCAGAGAGCCTTAAATACATATAGGATCTCTCAACAGCTGAATTTCACAAACATAGTCTAAATCAGTAATTGTTAATGTGTAGTTCAAGGACAAGCAACATCAGCATTACCTGGGAACTTGTTAGAACTGCAACTTATTAGGCCTCACCCAAGATTTAATGAATAATAAACTCTGGGGATGAGCCTGGTAATCTGTGATTTTATCAACCCTCCACATGATTCTGATGCATGCTGGAGTTTGAAGACACCAGTGGTCTAATCAATGAATAAGCATGTATTTATTGATTGGCTTATATGCAAGGAACTGAATAGACATTTCAGGAATAGAAATAATTATAGACACAGTTCTTATTATTCAAAACATTTCACTAACATTAGGATAGCAATCTTACCAGGCATACTATAAAAGAAACCTAACAACACAAAGTCATGGTTAGGGCCCAAGGGACTTGACTGAAGTGCCAAAGTCCGACATGACATGGCGGCAGGTAGAGATTACAGAGACCTCCTACCTAAGGGGAGAGTTCCAGAGTAGTCAAAGGGGGACTTTACTAATTTATACCTCTTCCCTTTGGCAACATGGATATTATCATTCCTTTGGCCCAGATGGCAATCAGTTTTGAGAAATCAGAAAAGATACTAGGTCAGGGAGCCAGAAGCAAGGAAAAATAGAGCTGAGGAATCAGTATAAAAGCCAGTTCAGGGCCGGGCGCCGTGGCTCACACCTGTAATCCCCGCACTTTGGGAGGCCGAAGCGGGCGGATCACGAGGTCAAGAGATCGAGACCATCCTGGCCAACGTGGTGAAACCCCGTCTCTACTAAAAAATACAAAAATTAGCTGGGTGTGGTGGTGTGCACCTGTAGTCCCAGCTACTTGGGAGGCTGAGGCAGGAGAATTGCTTGAACCCAGGAGGCAGAGATTGCAGTGAGCCGAGATTGCGCCACTGCACTCCAGCCTGGCGCCTGACAACAGAACAGGACTCTGTCTCAAAAAAAAAAAAATAGAAAAGCCAGTTCAGAAGCCAGGATTCGGGGAACAGTAAAACAAACACAAACGGCCACTTTATTTTTCCTGCTGTGAGTTTGTTGAGCTTCCCGGATGTGTGCATTTGTAGTGTTTATCAAATCTGAAAAGTGTTTGGCCATTATTTTTTCAAATATGTCTTCTTCCATCTTCAGTCTTTTAGGACTCCACTTACAAGTATGTTAGACTGCTTGATGTGGTGATTACTTGATATAGTCACTGAGGCACCTTTTGCTTTTGTAAGGGATTTTTCCCCAGTCTATGTCTGAATTTGCATAGTTTTTTTGCTATGCCTTCGAGTTTATTGATCTTTTCTTCTACCATGTCTGTGCTGTTAATCCCATCCAATGTAATTTTCATTTCAGACATTGTATATTTCATCACTACAAGTTCCATTAAGTCTCTTTTGCAGCTACCATTTCTCTTCGCGTTATGCTCGTAGTTTTTTTAAACCTCCTCACAGGAATATGTATACCATAGCTGTTTTAATGTCCTCATTAATTTAGTAAGAATAAGAATAACTCCAACAACAAGAAGTGTCCAATTATTTTTCACTTTTATTCCTAATTATTTAATGTTCTAATAATATAATGTTTACAAATTCCATCATCTCTTGTTTCAGGGTCTGTTTTCTTCTGCTTATGAGTCACGTTTTTCTACTTCTTGCTGTGTCAAGTAATTATTTTACTGGATGGTGGACATTGTGAATGTTATGGTGTAGAAGGCTGAATTTTATAGTATTCCTTTAAAGAACATAGGGCTTTCTTCTGGGAGGCAGTTAAGGAAGATGAACATTCTCTTCGCTTTTGAGGCTTGTTTTTAAGCATTTTTTTAGGCCCAGTACTAAAGTATGATCTTCTGAGATCTCTGCTGAATGCCCTGGATATTCAACAATGTCTCTCTCTTCTGGCCAGTAGGAACCAAAATGATTCCCAGCCCTGTGTGAACTTTTGAAACTATTTGGCGTACAGCTTCCAGGTAATTGTTCTTTTCCTAAGAGTTGTTCTTTGGCCAACCTGATAGAGTTTCACTCAACATATGCACAGACTGGTTTCAGCCAAAGATTTGAGACTCCCGTGTAGACTTGCGGAGGCATTTCTCTATGTAGCTTCCTCCTATCCAGTATTCTGCCTCACAAATTCTAGTTGCACTGGCCTCCTGCAATCCTGATTTCTATCTCCTCATTTTAGTGAGATTCTCTCTCCCTGTGCCACTGTCAGGAAAGTGTTTCTACCAGAAAGTTAGGGTAATTGTAGGTCTCCCCCTCATTTACTTTCCTCCTCTCAGGGATCAAAAGCCTGTACAGACTATGGTCCAACGTCTGAAAAGTGTTGTTTCATTTATTTTGTGCATCTTTCTAGTTGTTTATGACAGGAAGGCAAGTCCCATAGTAGATATTCTACGTGGGTGGAAGCTGAAGTCCCCAAAATGCCCACTGCAAAAACATAAGAAAAATATAGATACAGATATATGGGCCTTAAGGACGGGGAGCTGAGTGTATGGTACATATTTGGTAAAAGTGTTTTGGAGTAGATAGTTGTTTCCCAGTGAACCCTGGTTGGTTTTAAAGGTGTCCTGGCTCTAAGTGACAGTAGCATTCTATATGCACTGACATTAATAATTAATTGCTATAGACATTAAGTGCTTCTGAAGGAATTCCTAATTTATTCTCCTTATCAACAAGTCAGATAAAATACAACATTTGCATTATCTCGTAGATTCGTCTGCTCTTTATAAGAGGAAACTTTTTATTATAAAAGTAATGTATGCTTATTACAAAAATCTTAAACAATACAGAAATATATAAAACAGAGTAGAATTAAATTACTCCACTCTATCTCATTCACTGTTAGCAGTTTGGTGTATATATTTATATCCCTCTAGCTAGCTATACATCTATTTCTCATCTATCACAAACAAATGGATTTCTCTAACATTTACTGTCCAGTCCCACTGAAGAAACAGTAATAAGACTTTCCCTACTATATCACGATCACCCTCTGTTTGGGGTCTTATCAGAGTCTTGGGCTATTGCCAAGGAAAAGTATTCACAAGGAGTAGTTTAGATGGAACCCAGAAATCATCAGTGCCTACTTCTGCTGGATGAGGAGCAGTAAGGACCACCAGCAGATCTTAAAGCAAAATTTTATCTCATAGATAAAAAATGACATAGTCATGGTTCTTAGCATAGCCATTTACTCTCTTAACAAATAATGAATTTTTGCTGGTATCAATTCAGCTTTTATTTAGGGCCCTGACGGTGGTCACCAATAGAGTACTTGGTGTCCCTTAATACTACTTCCCCCGTCATCCATATTCCTCTACATCTGGCCTTTCTGTGTCTAGCTTATGACCACCTCAAGGACTTGTCTTTTGCTCCCTTCCCCGTACACACACCTATACTTCCTCCTGCTCAAGTGACTCTAATCTAATCGCTTCTCAGTACCGGGGGGTAGAATAAGTAGACAGGGTTTTTTCTCCTTTTACTTTCCTTTCAAGCTTTATAGTGTCATGAACTCTATGTTCTGCTTTCCAGAGGGCCTTCCATTTTGTTTTTCTATAGACTTATCTATAGAAAATGTAATAAAACAAAGACTGTATATTAACCCTTTTTTTCTGAATTATTATAATAACTATGCCAATTTATCTCCAAGCCACGCAAGTGGCTTTGACTGACTAGGGAAAGGGTCAGTAAGTTCAGAAATTGAAAGAAAAGAAGAAAAAGCACAAAGATGAAGTTCAAGGTTATATTCTGAATCCTTATAAGCCACTACATATCAGATTATTATATTATTACACTATATAAATTACCATAATATAGTTGACCAGTCTCTTATTGATGCACACAATGAAAGAAAACTACATTGTATGTGCTCAAACTTTTCTGTTTATGAAGGAAAAATTCCTGAAAGTGGAAATGCTGGACCAAAGGGTATGTAAGAATAATTTAAAAGATAGTATCAAATTGCCTTCTAGAAAGATTGTACCAATCTATACTTTTTATAAATAGCGTATGAATTATTAGCACTTGATATTAACATTTATATCAATATTTGATAATCTAATAGTATAAAATACTTAATTTTTAAAAAATATATTTTTGTTATGAACAAGTTGAAGAAATTTTTGTATTTGTAGGAGCTACTTATACTTCTTCCACGAATTATCTGTTCATATCCTCTGTGAATATCTAATTTGGTTGTTATTCTTTTACTTGTTGGCATGTAGCAGCTCTGCATGCGTACCAGATATTAACCCTTCTAGATGTCATACATTGCCTATACAGTTGACTCTTGAGTCACATGGATTTGAACTGGGTCCAATTTTATGCAGATTTTCTTCTGCCTCTGCCATTTCTAGAGATGGTAAGACCAACCCTTCCTCTTCCTACCCATGCTCAGCCTACCCAACATGAAGATGATGAGGATGAAGACCTTGATGATGATCCGCTTCTACTTAATGAATAGGACATATATTTTCTCTTCCTTATGATTTTCTTAGTAACATTTTCTTTTCTCTAGCTTACTTTATTGTAAGAGTACAGTATATAATGCATATTATATACAAAAGATGCGTTGATCAACTGCTTATGTTATCAGTACGGCTTCTGGTCAACAACAGGCTATTAATAGTTAAGTTTTGGGGGCATCAAAGTTATACATGGATTTTTGGTTGTGCGGGGTGTCAGTTCCCCTAACTCCCATGTTGTTCAAAGGTCAACTGCATATTGTGAGTATTTTTTCTAGTTTGACATTTGTATTTTAACATTATTTACAAAGTCTTTTTGCAACGCAAAGATCAATCATTCAACAAACATTTATATTGAGAAGCTACTATGTGCCAGCCAGTAGTCTAATTGTAGGGACATAGTGGTGAGCCAGACAGACAAGGTGCCTGACACTCAGAGAGCTTGCATTCTAATGGAGAAGTAGAAAAATAAACAAGCAATCAAAAGATATACAACTGTAGTTGTATGATAATAAAAAATAAACAATGGCAAAGAGTAAATGGGAACGAATGACCAGTTAATGTCTTACTGAAGACATGACATGTGAGGTTAGACCTGAAAGATGAAAGTGAAACAAGAAATAAAAGCACATAGGCAGTGGAGGAGGCTGCTGGGTTAAGGGACAGTTATGGTGGGGAAACGGTAATCCAAAAGACCAAAGGCAGGAAAAAGTTTGATGTGTTTAGGGACAAAATGAAAAGCATGGATACTAGAACTTAGGGAGGAACAGACAAAATGATACGAATGAGGTTGAAGGGAGGGGGTAGGTGCCAGATAATGCATGCTCTTATTTTATTCTACGAACAAGAGAGCCACTGAAGAGTTTTAGGTATGGAGTGGTATGGCTTGATGTATGTTCTTAAAGCTCACTTTTTCTGCTATACAGAGAATAATTTAGAAAGGAGAAAGAGAAACAGTACAAACAGAAAGAAGAGGTAGGCAACTATTTCAAGATACTAGGCGAGAAATTATAGTGGCTTAGATAATGGTGGTAGCCATGAAGAGAAAATAAAGTGGGAAGGGCAGTTTTTAGGCAGTCCAATCTGCTGCTATTCTATCCTTTCCTGCCACACAGGATATAACTTCATTTTCACCTCTTATCTTATCCTTTCTAGTGTCAAGGAATGTCTCTTCTGTAAGACAAAATTCTAGGAAACAGTAAAAATCATCTATTCATTAAGCATTTCCTGAACCTTTTAACTTTACAGAGTCACTTACCTGTGCCACCAGAGTAATGTGTGCAAACTTTTAGGAAAGCATTTCACACATTATGTTTTACATATGTTCACTTGTCTATTAGTCCATAGCCTTCGTGAGGCAAGTATGTCTTATTCATCTACAAAACACAGTGCCTGACTCAGTATATGTCATGTAGTAAGTACTTAATTATTAATTATTCTTGAACTGAAGGAATGAGTATTAAATTTTACCTAAGGCATCTATGGAAATACTAATTTATCTTCATCTATTGATGTTATATATGAAGAGCTTGTCTGGGAACTTGCTCTGCATTCCTGAAATAAGACTTAAATAGTTATGATAGATTATACAGTAATATCAAATTTAATCTACTTATATTTTTCATCTATGTTTATAAGTGAATTTGGTGTGTCTTGTTAACATTTTGTCATCAAGGTTATGCTGACTATAAAATATATTGAGTAGGTATACAAACAGGGTTCTTAATTTCAAGCAGCAGAAAATGATTGTGATTAATATAAACAAACATGAAGTTTATTGGAAGGATGATAAGATATTTAATAGAATTCATGGGAAGATCAAAGACCTATAATCAGTATGAATACAAGAACCACAGGAGGATAGGGCTCAGCACTACAGCCTACCTCATGCCATTGAAACCGTCTGTTGAGTACACTACTGGAATTGCTACCATTAGATACTGGATACTGCAGTCAACATCCACTGTGAGGAAGTCTTCACCATTCCTGCTTCTTTGTTTTAGATTCCAGCTATTGATTAGAGAATCTGATAGGTTTAGCCTACGTCATGTACCTAGGCTTGGAGGCAGAGATAATGAGTATCTGGCCTTCTCAGTTCCTGTAGTGGAAGCCAAGCCCTGCCTTCTCTCCATACTCATACTATGAGGAAATCCTCAAACATAAAAAGAGGTTCGACACTGGAAAGTCACAAGATATACTCACGAAACTCTCCCAAAAAGAGTAAACAAAAACTGAAATCCATTCAAGGTGATTGTAGTCGTTTCAATGATCTTGACTAGAATACATTGTGTGGGAATTTGCCTGTAAACTTGCAAAGAGAGTATTTCCCGGGAGAAATTCTTTTGTACTTATGGTTTAGTTTAGTCTATGGTTATAGTCTCTTCTCACATTGTCTGCAATTTTTTCTTAAAAATTATTTTCTAAATGTACTAAAATAAAAATATGAGCAGACAATATGAAATGCCAACCATTTACAAATACAGAGAGTAAAAAAGTGACAGTTTCTCTTAGACTTTCCCTGACTTTTAGCAATATGTGCTTACATAGAGAATATGTGTATATCCACAAAATATATTTTATATTTACAAAAATAGCATTACCTCAGGCTAGAGAATGGAAGATGAAAAAAATAGCATTATCTTAAGCATATTATTCTGATTTTTTTCCCCTAATTAGATAGCAAAGCCATCTTTCTATGTTATTATAGAGACACCACATATTAAGGGCTTTATTATAGTCCATTGTATGGATTATAATATACTTAGCCAATAGTGTCTCGATGGACACTTAGATTTCCAATTTCTTGACATTCCATACTATAATGCAATGAATATTCCTGTGCTCGTATTTCCATGTTCTTAATCTACTTGGTAGTTAGAGGCTTTAATAGTATGTTAAGCTTGTAATTCTGTTTCTGTCCATTTCTTTATTTTTAACATCGTTAACATATGCTGAATGCATTTTGATGTTACCTTTTAGTGTATAAATTGCATGACTGAAATATCTTCATTTTTTTATCAGTATAAACTTTTGTCCCCTTAAATTTTTTTCTTGAATTATACTTTATCTGACACCAGTATTGACATGAGTTTTTAGTTTGTATGTGATCATCATACATATGTTGAGTCACTCATTTATTTTTGTCATTTCTAGATGGTTGAGCTTTAAGAGTATCTCCAACACATGCTAGGATGGGCCACCCCCCTTGATTCAGCATGAGAATTCTCCTCCTCCATCTCTTGTTTCCCTCTGCATTGAAAGAAAGGAAGGATCAGGTGAGTATAACAGCACCCTTCTCAAAAGAATTCTGTAAGGAGTAGACGTGCCACTTCTCAATATTTAAATATGCCAAAATAAAAGACTTTTAAAATCAGTTGGCCAAATAATTGGAAGAAATAACAGGTAACATAGACTGAATCTAATCAGGCTTGGTGCTTTAGTAACTCCTTCCCTCCCCACAGGTGAGGTCACAGATGCCTCACAAAAGGCTACTGGTTCTATATTGCAACACATAAAGGTAATATTTCCTGGAATTCTTCTCCTAATCATGTCTCAGAATGGTTCTTCCATCTTGGCAGCCTTCTGATTGCAGTCATATTGCTTAACTCCTGCTTTTTACCTTTCTTTCCTGCTCTTTTGATAAGGCTCCTTATATGACTTCTTCGGTTCTTCAAACCAGCTTTGCTACTGTGGCTCGATGATTTGCAGGCCGTAGGCTAGACCTACACTTGCCCTATGCCAAGCTACAGCTTAAAGGAAGCTCCTTGGATCTATGATCTTCAGCATAAAGATTATCCAAGGTAGCAAAAATCTGAAGTTGATATATGTATGCAAGATATTTGAAAAAGGAAATAACTATTCATTTCGCCTGCTTTCTGATTCAGGCAGGACTAATACTATGTCACTAGACTGGAATACAAAAATGGCCTCTCTACCAACTTGGGACTAGAACATAAGAAGGTTCATATTCAGCCATTACTCAGTATTATTCCTAAACTTCTCCATCACCTGGCTGCTATTTTATAATTTTTGAGCATTTTTGCCTCCTTTGATAGCCTGAAAGTGCCTGTGTAATATCCCCTTTTTATTATATGGCTTAGTAGTGTTTTACATGTTATATTAAAAATAGCAATAATTGTGTAAACTAAAGGAGAAAATAATAAAACAAATTGTGGGAAAAGAGGAAGAGAACTCACAGTAGGGCTAAAGATGACTTCAGGAATTATGTTTACATAAAATTGGGATGTGATAAATTGAATGAAGACTTGTCTAGGTTGGTTGGGGTTGGTAGTAATAGAAAAACATAATTATACATATCAGCAATATGCTTGTAACCTTAGTTACTTCAGACTCTACCAATGAAGTGGCACGAATGGTGGGCTAAGAGAGTCACAATAATAGTAAAATCTAATCAATCTCTCAGCCTCCAATGGCTGAGTCTCTTGGAATCCAATCCTCCTTCCAATCCCTCTCTTCTGCTTCAAGAGGGTGGGACAGGTTAGAAGAGAAACTTACATGGTTTA
Organism: Ateles fusciceps; assembly: GCA_036589455.1. Classification (NCBI taxonomy): domain Eukaryota; kingdom Metazoa; phylum Chordata; class Mammalia; order Primates; family Atelidae; genus Ateles; species Ateles fusciceps. The sequence goes on along the minus strand of JAZHEH010000134.1, from coordinate 648,819 downwards.
TGAATGGCTAGTGATCATTTTCCTCTTCCTATGGCCTTTGTCATCTCTGTCTTTCCTGCTCCAGACCCATTCCCTAATGGCAATTACTGCTTCCATAATACCTCTGCATGTCAGCCACAATGTTGTAGCCTTGGTTGCCTTTCCATTCCATTTCAGTACTCATTTCTGCCCTTATTTGTATATCAATGTATTTCTAAGCCACTAATAGTACTTCCTCGTGCTTTCAAGTTATTAGGATCACTCTAATGCTAAAGCTCTTTCATTTGAACTATTATCTATCAAAGCCCTGAACCAACATCCTGACCCGCAGCCTCCAGCACAGCACAGATCCATATGTGCTCTGCTAAACCACCCCTTACCTCTCTGAAACAGATCACATTTTTCTGATCAAACTAGTTTACTTCACCACTCTGTCACCTCATAGCTAGTTTCTTTCCATCTATTCAATCGAATTCTTGTTCAAGGGAGGGCTCTTATTCTTCCAAAACTTGGGGAGATGTCTTAGTGCTGTGGCAGATATCAATTTCAATTTTTCCAGTTATTACAGCTCACATCAGAGTCCTGAAAGCCCCATATAAATAAACCCCTGATGTGTTTTCCCTGCTGGGCATCTAGATATGCCTGGACATGTTTGAATCCACAGTGGGTACTATCACAACTTAGCCTCTCACTCTAGGACTCCTGCTATACTTGAATAGCTTTTATAATTAAAAAATAACAAACAAACCTGTGAGAAAAAAATAAGAGCAAGCATGTGAAAGTGCTTTGCAAATGCAGTGTACTATAATAAGGTCCTTATTGTTTATTTGTTTAGTAGAAATTCATGTCCATGAGGGAACTGAAGGCATCAAATTGGGAAGATTAAAAAATAAAAAAGGCTGGAATGATTAACTCGAGGGAAAAATCAAGTTGATAAACACATGGAAAGTAATTCAAAATATATGTGCAAAATAGAGTTTCTGTGGGCCTATTTGAATGCAAGACACATTTGTCAAACGACCAGATGCAACAATTGGAAGATGGTTCTGGAGTACTTAAAAGGTAGTAATACTTGGCCTATATACTTTAGGCAACAGAAACCTAAGTGAAGATGTACAGTGTGGAGTATTACAAAGCTTGACTCCAGAGGTCAACTGCTTGGTTTGAAATCTCAGTCCTACCACTGAGCTCTAGATGAATTTTGACAAATTACTTAATCTTAGTTTTTCATCTGTAATAAATTACAGATATAAGTATCATCTCCCTCATAGTTTTCTTTTCTTTTCTTCTTCTTCTTCTTTCTTTTTTGCAAATACAGTGGTCCTTCATTATCCATGAGGGATGGGTCCCAGGTTCTTGCTCACATGCCAAAATCCATACATGCTAAAGTCCATTATATAAAAGGGTGTAGTACTTGTATCTAATCTATCTACATACATCCTCCTATATACTTTATCTCTAGATTACTTATAATACCTAATGCACTGTAGATGCTATTTAAATAGCTATTTTACTGTATTGTTTAACAAATAATGTCTGTACAGGTTCACTACAGACAAAATCATCCTTTTTTCCCAATATTTTCAACCTGTCGTGGTTGGACCCAACCACAGATGCAGAACTCATGGATACAGAATGCCAACTGTGTTATATGAGTTAATACACATAAAACACTATCAGCTAAGGCACATAGCAAGTGCTCAATATAAATAAATTTTACTACCCATCTACTTATGCCATTGTATTTCATAAAAGCGAATTGAAGAGGACTATAGTTGACCTAAATTTTCAATAAAGCAGAAATTTAGGGACTTGCATTTTTCAGTTAAATAGTTTGGTGAATGTTACCTGTAATTGAATTGAAAGTTACCTTTTTTCAGGGCCGGGCACAGTGGCTCACGCCGATAATCCCAGCACTTTGGGAGGCCGAGGCAGGTGGATCACCAGGTCAGGAGTTCAGGACCAGCCTGGCCAAGATGGTGAACCCCCGTCTCTAATAAAAATACAAAAATTAGGTGGTTGCAGTGGCAGGCACCTGTAATCCCAGCTACTCGGGAGTCTGAGGCAGGAGAATCGCCTGAACCCAGAAGGAGGAGGTTGTAGTGAGCGGAGATCGCACCACTGCACTCTAGCCTGGGTGACAGAGCAAGACTCTATCTCAAAAATATAAAAGAAAATTATTTTTTCTTTAGGTTAAGAAACGTTAGAGTAGTCCAGAATATTCAAATTGCTTAAACAGTGCACATTATACACAACTAGGTCATTCATCCTTTTTTCTCACAATATGGGCAAAGGGACACACTATCACAAAACAAGATCAAGAAATAACAGTTGATATTAAAATGATTAAAAATCTCATTTACCCTAAACGACTGCTATAAATGGAGATTACTCTCACAATTGCTATAGAAAACAATTAATATTCATGTGCAGATACAGTTTTATTTACAAATACCAGATAGTTTACAGTGTACTTCATTTTAAACTACTGTCATAAATGAAAATCACTTTTGTTACTACTATAAGAGCTGCATTAATAATCATATGTAGATAGAGTTGAAGTTCTCGAATATTAGTGAGTGTATCGAGTAATTTGTCCTAAAGTACGTCCTTATAAAAGGAAATTACTTTCACAACCATTTGGGAGCTTAATTACTAATCAAACATAGATACAGTTTTAGTTACCAATATTCCAGTTTATTGTGTAATACTTGAAAATAATTGTACTCTAAAAACATTTATTTTTGACAATTTTTGAAAACCAAATGTTTATCATAAGCCACAAAAATGTTTGCACCATAACAATGCTTTCAAAATGCTGTTTACTAAAACATGAATTTGCAACAATAATTTTTTTTAAATGATCAGATACCAGCAATGCTTATATTCTCTCCCAGAAAGGCATGGGGGTGAGTCAATAACATTTCAAGTGGTCTAAAAGCAGGGCTGTCTGCCAGAGACTCATAAGCAGCGTGTTGGCCATATTTAGCACAGGAGCCTGCAGTTGATTAGCTGTGCTCTGATGATAAATATCCTATCATTGCCACCAAGGAAAATCACTGCAGTATAGAGAACTTGTAAGACTATACTGTAATTCATGTTAACCAAGCTAGAATATGCACATGTGAAAACCCTTAATATAAAGATCTGGTTTAGTGACATATATCCTCATGGAATTTTGTTAATAGCTGATCCTCACTGCAGTTAGCCATTTTGAGGCTGATTATCCAGTTTCTGGGTTATCCATGTCCTGCATTTTTCCTACCTCTTCCTTTGGCTGACATCCCTTCGACCATTTCACTGTTCATTAGCACCTGCAAAGGATAACTGAAAGCAGATGAACTCAAACCACTCAATTATGCTTCTCATTAGCAGCTCTACAGAAGGGTTCTGTCCATGAGGTGGTTGCAACTATTAGGTAAAATTAGGTTTCTGGATTTTCAGTGGGTTTCAATTATCCATGTTGTTTTTGTCCCTCATGACCTTGCATAATCTAGAGTTGGCCACATATACATTATTTGCCTTGCCACATGGAGAAAGAGTGGGTCTTTAATGGGAAGATTAAAGATACTGGCTCTCTGTTCTGCTGTTTCTGTCTAGAATTTTCTCCTTAGTTCCTCTTTTGTATAGCTAACTAAAAAGCACACCAGGCTCTAAGAATCCACGTCAATTATTCATTTAATTATTATTGTAATTGGTAAAACCCTGAAAGCAATCTTATGGACATGTGGATATTTAGCCACGTTTCTCACATTTGAAGAGTTTTATGTGAGAGTTTAAAATACTCAATTTGACAACTCATTACTTATACAAATCTCAATAAGAAATGTTGTCAGGAAGTGCCAGTAATAATGCTGTTGGAGGTTTATTCTGTGATGCATGAACAAGGGTGGGTCTCCAGGGAAAATAGGACTTGTATATCTTTCTAAATCATGAAATCCTTTAGTCTACTGTAATCTTTGTTATTCCATGCATTCAAAGATTTGTATTATTATATCATTATTACACATTTTAGAAAATAGGGATAATCATAATCCCACCAGTGATAACCAGTTTCCATTTTGTGATATATGCTTGCAGAACTTTTCTGTGCATAAGCAGATTAACCCATCACCCTCCAAGAGGGGTCACATGTAATGCTGGTTGTTTTTGTTTGTTTGTTTTCTTGTTTGTTTGTTTGTTTTGAGACAGGGCCTCACTGTCACCCAGGCTGAAGTGCAGTGGCATGATCATAGGCACTGCAGCCTCCAACTCCTGGGCTGAGGCGGGAGGCTGAAACTCCCACCTCAGCATCCCAAGTAGCTGGGACTAAAGGCATGCTCCACCACCACCACCACTCCTGGCTATATATATATACATACACACACACACACACACACACACACACACACACACACACACACATATATATGTATATGTATGTATATATGGTGGCTAGTGCATTTACCTCACTGTCCTCTGAGCCAGTGGTGGAAATTATGGCTTGCATCTTAAGAATTAGTTGGCGGGATGGGCTCAGTGGCTCATGCCTATAATCCCAGCACTTTGGGAGGCCAAGCAGGTGGATCACCTGAGGTCAGGAGTTCAAGACCAGCCTGGACAACATGGCAAAACCCCGTCTGTACTAAAAATACTGTAATCCCAGCACTAGAGAGGCTGAGACAGAGAATGGCTTTAACCCAGGAGGTGGAGGTTACAGTGAGCCGGGATCGCGCCATTGCACTCCAGCCTGGGCTACCAGAGCAAAACTGTGTCTCCGGGGGGGGGGGGGGGGGTAAAAAAAGAATTAGTTGGTGATCTCTACCACAACAACCTCTCCCCTATTATTTGATCTTCTCTGTCGTTTATGCCTCAGACCTGCCAGTGGCAGTCAGTGACACTCACATTCATTCCATAACCCCAAAAGTTTGATCGAAACTGCCATAGTCAGAAATGAATTATTGACCTGCAAGGAATTAGACATGGGGGAGTCAATTGGTTATTTTCTTAGAAATATGTCCAATTCTAGTCAGAATCAGTGTTATTTGGCTTTAAATCCATCCATCGCTGATCCTGAAGATGTCCAAATATCTAAGATGATTCCGGGCTCCCTTGATTTCTCAATTCTGAGACTTTGGCTTATTGTGGAACAATGCTTTAGGTTATCCCTAGGGGTTTCAAGCAAAATAGAATTTCTTTATCTGCTGAACAGCCTGACTGTTCAGATAAGAGGAATTTAATTGACTTACCTATTTAGGAGATTCTGCTTTGAGATGAGCTATGGAAAAAATATAGCTCCAATAGGAACCTCTCACTTTTCTCTCCTCAAAACTCTGTTTTTCTCCTAGTCCAGCCATGCTCATAAAGGTTTTAAGCGGATTAATTAGTGCTTAAAAAGTACCTTTATAAATGACAAGTAGCTAAGTACAAAGATAATCTTTTAAACTCTAGATGTTTGCCTTTTTTATTCATAAAACAGTTCTAATTTCATGCTTTTTCCATAATGTCACCAGATTGTAGGTGAGCTCCCAAAATAGACAGTTACTAGGACTAAAACTGTTGTCTGACCCAATATGCAAAATAGTTCTGGGAAAAGAATGCTGAAATTGACTTGATTGTAGCAATGGTCTATTCTTTTAAAATGATTCTTGTTTATTCAATGTCATAACAGTTATTCAGGGATTTGGAAATGAGAGCACTTGTATTTGGTGTAGTGCAAAAAAGCTATTTATGTAACAGTCATCACAGATTAGCTAGAATGCCATAAGAAAGTTTGTTTCAAAACTCAGCCTTGGAATTTGAGTTTAGCAATAGGTTAGATTAATTTTCATGAAAGTCTTGGTATTGTAAGTGCTCATTCTCCTTCCTTAAACTTTGCATTACATTTTTCACAAATAAAGCTTGGTAGATTTTTTCAAGGTATTTCTCTTCCAAGACTGATTTAAAAATATTCATTTGAATTTATAACCAAGTGACTATGTGAGAAACAAATCAAAATATTAAACCTACAGGCAATGCAGAAATACCATTGTGTTGTAATGATTTTCTATTCTATTTCACCTTTCCCAAGTATCTTGCAAAAAAAAAAAAAGAAAGAAAGAAAGAAAGAAAGCAAAAGCTATAATAATTATATGAGCTGAAGCTACCAAGTTCTGAAATAGGCAGGTTACTGAAAGGTGGCTGAGAGAGGATGTGGGTGTATCATCATTTCTAACTTCGAACAAGTTTCAACTTTTGTAGCTACTCTATAATTAGCACATAGACTCTATAATAAAGAAAGATTTGTTAGTTTGCTGCATCAACCTGAACAGAATGAGAATCTACTATTGTCCATAATATAGATAATGATTACTTAATAGTCTTCTGAGCTAGCTCTATGCATTGCAATGTTAAGGATGCCAAAAATTTAACTGCTCCTTCATATAAATTTATTAATTTTTCAAACATTTTTCTTTGGAGATAATACCTTATTGGTTTTTGTCCTTTTAGGAATTCTGTTAGTATAGTCTCTGAAAAATTAAGTGAAGAAAATTGGTATAATATAAGCAAATGAAAATATATACATATATTATTCTATATATTATTCTGATGTAGCTTTCTAAGCTATTGCTACATAAAAATGAGTTGAACATTTATTCTGTAAAGTGTCTTATGAATATATGTCTTCAGTAATAAATATGTCAGATGCATTTAGTCAGTTAAAGGAATAAGAGTGAATATATGAGAAGGGCTGGAATACTTGGCAAACTATTTTTTAAAGAAAAATATTCAATAATTATCTGTGATATTCAGTAGGTAAACTAAATGGCTACCCTCTAGGGGAAAAAAAGTAATTACCTCTATAAAAACAATAGAATACTCACATTCTTTGGTGATTATATATTAAATTCAGTATCTAAAGGGTGAGCATGTGCCACTTTAGCTGTGGCTTATAAAGTATATAAGAGGTGGAAAGCTAATAGTAAAAATAAATGACCAAATTTCAGTGTGTATAAAAGGCTAACAGGGTGATGGTATAGTCATATGTATGACTGGTCGTGTTGCAGTTTCACCAATTTATTAACAACCAGAAGAGGGATGAACATAAGAGCCAGTTGAAATGAGGCGGGAATTATAAAACACTCTGGGGGAACTGAGCAAATGTTATCGTTGGGCAACAGCTGAACAATGACAAATATAATTTAATATTTCTGTGTACAAGTCAATGCACGTTGGAAAAAATTAAACTGCTGCATACTCTGAAAGATTCTGAATTAGTACATCTTGAGGGAGGTAAAAAAAAATACAAAAACAAAAACCTTAAATGCCCACCACAGACAGTGAGATTGTCTGCTCAAAATTCAGCTATGATCAAATACTGAGCAAAGTATTAAAAGTGCCATGACACAAGGGAAGAATTATTCAAAAGATATAAAGATGTACCACATACATCATCCATATACCTAAGCTTTGTGATCACCACACACACACACACACACACACACGCAAATAATAAATACATACATATACGCATAAAAGTAGTCATTTGGCCTTGTTTAGAACAAACAAATGTTTTTCAACTTTATTTTAGTGTCATGAAACACAATTAAGGATATGGACAATATGTCACTGTCGCTTAGTGAGATAAAATAAAACAGGAAAAGAAAATATATGGAACCACAGTTGTTTGTTGCAAGTAGATAAGGAAGAGAATATCTAATCATAATGGAAGGCTGTACAAGATAGTGGCTTTAAGCATGGGCTTTGACATCAGACACACCTAAAATCCAATCCCAACTCATCTATCAAAAGGCAATCCCTACCTCATGAGATTAACCCATTGTGTAGTAGGTAGTAAGTTTACCATAAGAGCTTAAAATAATATAAATTTCCTCTCATATATATTCTGATCATTTTTATAGAACTCAGTAGGTTCTGTTGCATTGCTTCTAAGTTTTTTTAATAAATGTTAGTGCCAAAATATAACAACATGCATTTTAAAAATACACAAATCACAAGCATACAGCTCAATGAAATTTCACAGAATGAAAACATCTTGTAACCATCACTCACCTCAAGAAATAGAGAGTTACTCAGATTCAAAAAGCCTCCCTCATTCCCCTTTCAACTCATTATTCCCCTCCTTTCCCAAGGTTTTCCACTATCATAGGTAAGTTTTGTGATTCTGAACTTTATATAAATGTAAAAAGAGTACGTAGCCTTATATGTCCAACAGCTTTCACATAACATGATGTTTGTGAGATTCATCCATGTTGTTCCCTGTGGTAGTAGTTTGTTCATTTTCATAGCTAAGTATTCAGTTGTCTGAATATACCTCAGTTTATGTATCTATTCTGTGTTAATAAATATTTTATTTTTTCTGGCTCTGGTATAATGCTTCTGAGATGTCTTGTCCAAGTTTCTTGGTGAATATATGTACTCATTTTGTGAGATTTGGAATTACTGGGTCATAATTATTTAGCATATATTTAGATTTAATCAAAACAGACAGGTAGTTTTCCAAAGTGGCCATTTACACTTCCACCAGCATTGTGTAAGAATTCCACTTGCTTTAAACCTGTGATGGTTGATTTTAGGTGTTAACTTGATTGAATTAAGGAATATCTAGAGAACTGGTAAAGCATTATTTTGGGGTGAGTCTGTGAGGGTGTTTCCAGAGGAGACTGGTATGAGACTGGTATGAGACTGGTATGCACTAAATGGAAAAAATCTGCCTTCAATGTGGGCAGGCACCATCCAATGGGCTGGAGGCCTGGTGTATTAGTCCATTCTCACGCTGCTAATAAAGACATGCCTGAGACTGGGTAATTTATAAAGGAAAGAGTTTTAATTAACTCACAGTTCAGCATGGCTGGGAGGCCTCAAGAAACTTACAACCATAGTGGAAGTGGAAGCAAACATGTCCTTCCTCACATGGCAGCAGCTTGGAGAAGTGCTGAGCCAAAGGGGGAAATGTCCCTTACAAAACCATCAGATCTTATGAGAACTCACTCACTATCACAAGAACAGCATGAAGGTAACTGTCCCATGATTAAATTATCTCCCCACCAGGTCTCTCCCATGACATCTGTGGATTATGGGAACTACAATTCAAAATGAGATTTGGGTGGGGACACAGCCAAACCATATCACTTGGATAGAACAAAAAGGGAGGAAAAGCAAATGAGTTTCTCTCTCTCCTGGAGCTAGAATACACTCTCTTCTTCTGTTCTTGGTCATCAGAACTACAAGCTCTTCGGCCTTTGAACTGTAAGACTTAAACCTGAGTTCTCATGTCTTCAGGCATGCTACCAGCATCCCAGGGTCTTCAGCTTGTGGATGGCCTGTCATGGGACTTCTCAGCTTCCATAATCCTGTGAGCTGATTTTACTAATAAATCCCCTTTCATATCTGTCTCTCTCTCTCCCTCTCTCCCTCTCTCTCTCTCTCTCTCTCTGTCTCTCTCACTGTTTCTCTATATATAGAGAGATATATAGAGAGCCAATATGTGTATATATATATTTCTTTGTATAGAGACTATAATATGTATATATGTAATATGTACATACATATATATATATATGTATATAAATATTTTGTTCATTCTGTCTTATTAGAGAATCCTGACTAATATAATATCCTAGTCAATACTTAATTTGGAAAGTTTTCTTTTTTTTACTTTATCCTTCTGGGAGAAAATATTTGAAACTATGCATCTGACAGGGGATTAATATCCAGAATTTATGAGAAACTCAAACAACTCAACAATAAAAAATAATCTCTTAAAAAGTGGGAAAAGGATATGAATAGACATTTTTCAAAGAATACATACAACTGGCCAATAGGCATATGAAAATATGCTCAACATGATTAATCATCAGAGAAATGCAAATTTAAACCACAATAAGATATCATCTTATACCAGTCAGAATGGCTATTATTGAAAAGATTAAAAATAACACGTTGCCAAAGATGTGAAGAAAAGGGAACTCACATACTGTTGGTAGGAATGTAAAGTAATACAACCTCTATAAGAATACAGTATGGAGATTTCTAAACGAACTAAAAATAGATGTAGCAATTCAATGTAGCAATCCCACTACTGAGTACGCCCCCCAAAAATAAATCATTATATCAAAAAGATTCCTGCACATATATGTTCGTCACAGCACTATTCACAATAGCAATGATATGGAATCAACCTAAGTGTTCATCAGCAGAAGACTAGATAAAGAAAATGTGGCAGATATACAAAATGGAATACTATTCAGCCATAAAAAAGAATGAAATCATGTCTTTTGCAGCAACATGGATGGACCTGGTGGCCATTATCTTAAGAGAAACAAGTCAGACACAGAAAGACAAATATCACATGTTCTTATAAGTAGGAGCTAAATAATGTTTACACATGGACTTAGAGTGTGGAATAATAAAACAACTGGAGACTCTGAAGAGTGAATGGGATGGGAGGGGGTGGATAACGAGAGACTACTTAATGCGTACAATGTACATTATTTGGTAATGACTAACCTAAAAACCCTGACTTCACCAGTAGGCAATTCATGCATGTAACACAATTATACTTGTACCCTATAAATTTATACACTTAAAAAATTAAATAAATTTAATTCCAGAAAGGAAAAGTGGGCCTTAAAAAACAATAAAAGGAGTGCCCATCACACTTCAAATGTTGCAATTCATCATAGTCTCTTCCCTGGAGAAGGAGGAGGCAGACAGTGAGAACATCCCCCAGGAACTGCTCTAAAACCTGGGCCAATCACACAGCCCGCCAAGGAAATAGCTGAAGAGCAAAAAAATGACAAAGACTGTGATCATCCACAGGCCTAAACTAAATGGAGAGAACTTTCCAGGTGTTTTATGGGACTCCCTTCCAGATGAGCTGCTCTTTGGGATCTTTTTCTGTGTGTGCTTCATTGAGCTGCTAAAGGCCTCTGATGTTTTAAGAGGCGGTATTGCCCTAGCATTTGTTGAGTCTCTATGGCAGACTTTATAACTCACAGGTAAAAATCTGCACCCAGATATGATCAGTCTGGGGCGGTTGCCTTCCATGGCCCACAATCATTTATGACCAACTGTTAGTTGAACATTTCAGCCCTTTTCATATACAGCAGAGGGATCTGTGGAACTCAGTTATAGATATGTCTGCCCTCCATAGTGTTCTGTCTCAGGGCTCCAAGTTGCAGAATCTAAGCTTTCTGGAAGACCTATGGCTTTCAGATCCCATTATCAATCATCTTGCACAGACCTCCAATTTAGTGCTACTATACCTTTCTGGGTGTTCTGGGTTCTCTGAATCCAGCTGTTCCAGACTGGATGAGCTAAACCTCTGCTGGTGATATGACCTCACTGAAAAAGCATGTGCAAGTGGCTGTTGCGCATTTGTCAGAAGGCATCACCCAGCTGAATCTCAGTGGCTGCTGAAAGAATCTCCTGAAATCTGATGTCTCTATTTTAGTTAGAAGATGCCCCAATGAGGGTCTAGATGTCTACCTAAACTTGAGTGATAACGTCATGCTAAAGCTAAAGAATGACTGCTTTCAGATATTCTATCAGCTCAACTACCTCCAGCACTTATCACTCAGTCGGTGCTGTGATATACCCAGAACTTTACTTGAACTCGAAGCAATTCCCACTCTAAAAACACTACAAGTCTTGGAATCCTGCCAGAGGGCACCCTTCAACAGTTAAAGGAAGCCTTTCCTCCTCTACAGATTAATTGCTCCCATTTAACCACCATTGCCAGGCCAACAATTGGCAAAAAAAAAAAAAAAAGAACCAGGAGATATAGGGCATCAAATGCTGACTGACATCGCAAAAGTCCAGTTGTCTATGAAGTATTTATTGCAGGATGGTGTCTCTCTTTTCTTTGGAACAGAGAAAATAGGCAGGAAGCCCAATTGCTAGAGTGCTTGGCTAGTTTTATTTTCGGTTTCTCTTTGCCTTCATTCCAAAAGTATATTAAGGAATGATTTAAAAGAGAAAACAATGTGCTTTTCTGAAATGACTCTAAAGCTTCTATCAGTGCTTTGCCCTTAAGGTGTAGGCCTTTTGAAATTTTGGGAGCATGAGCCTATAATTTGAAGAGCAAAATTTGAGCCACCTCTTCCAAGTGCCCTTCTTATTAAGTCTATTCAGAATCAAGCTTAAAAATTACCACCAGCAAACAATCTTCATAGCCTATATGGTAACTTTTATCTATTTAATTTTGTAGTATTGCCTTATAAGACAGTTTGGAAGAACAATATGCTATTATATTGTGGGCTGAACAGAAAGAGAATTATAGGATGGTAGCATCTGAGGCAATTTCTTCTGGAAATAGGAAAAAATGCATTTTAATTTTGCCTTTAGATTTGAAATTAGGTTAAAGAAGCAAATAGCCCCATGTAATTCATCTTCAAACACAGATAAAAATAAGTAAATAAATAAATAAATAACAAGAGATATAGAATTGGTATAGGATTAGAAAGCTCAAGAGACAATTTTCTATGACAGGTTAATTTGAAGTATCCTTTAATGTTTACTAAGGTACTATGTTTTCAGAATTCTAAATTAGGTGAGGAAACATACTTGTGGTTTTCTAACTTTATAATCAAATTATATTAACATGGGTTCTTTAGCTTTTAAAATGACTTGTTTTGTTTTAGAAAGGTGGTATTAACCCAATCTCTATTCTTGAAAAGTTTGATGGAAGAATTCTGAACTGAAGTGGCCTGCTGTTTTCCTTTAGCACTGAGTTTCTTGAGGTTACTTGTATATTAATTTGGAATCAAGTATTTTAAATTGTCTTTTTTTTTTTAATGGTCTCTCACAATAATTATTCAAAACTATTCGTTTTACAGGGTAATGGGGCCTCAAATTCCCTAAGAGGAACTGCAAGTTCCCTTCAATCAAAAATAAACACTAGAAGGCCGGGCAGGGTGGTTCATGCCTGTAATCCCAACACTTTGGGAGGTTGACGCAGGTGGATCACTTGAGGTCAGGAGTTTGAGACCAGCCAACATGGCAAAACCCCATCTCTACTAAAAATACAAAAATTAGCCAGTTGTGGTAGTGCATACCTGTAACCCCAGCTACTAGGGAAGCTGAGGCAGGAGAATTGTTTGAACCCAGAGGGCAGAGGTTGCAGTGAGCTGAGATTGTACCGCTTGACTCCAGCCTGGGTGACAGAGCCAGACTCGGTCTCAAAAAAAAAAACACTAGAAGAAGGTATATGTTCCATGCAGTTTCAGCAGTAAGCACTACTTGCACCTACATAAGAGTTAAGATTCAGGTACTGAACCTTTTGATAGCATCAGTGATTTTTCTTTTAAACTGGTATGTAGAAGTAAAAAGATTATGTTCTTCTTTTTAAAAATAACTAAAAAACTAGTTTAAATTGGTGAACTCTCGTATGTTCAAAATGCAACAAAAAAGCCAAAACTCATGATTTCTATTAACTGTTTTTTTAAATAAAAAAATTTGAATGTTAGAAACAATAATATGAAATGCCCTTATCTGCTCAGACCTAAGTAGCATTACACAGGAAGTGATTATGCTTCAATTTCTTAGTAGTTAAAAAGTGCTAAATACTACTTGAAAATTATTGTTTACAGATTAGTGACAAGGACTGGTCACTGACTCTGACTTCCAGATGCCCTCAAACATACAGAACTCCCAAACTCAAATCCAGCTATAACCTACTTTGCCAACATGTCAGAGTAATCCATATTTTTGTGTGTGATTTCTACTTTTATAGACTTCTTATAAAACACATTGTTGTTTAAAAAAAAGAATTGCACATACACAGACTGAGAGGCATTCTTTTGTGAAGGATTCATGAACAGAAGAATTTCACAACAATACTGAATCACATAAGGGTGAAAACCCAATTATATTCTGATCACAGAAAATGAATAATGGTTTCTTTTCTGTAAGTGAATGGAAATAAAAGCATTAAAATATATATAGAAAAAGTAAATGTCACTTCAGGGAGGGTCACTTCCACTTCCATCAAGTGATCAGGCTTGATAATGTCTCTCTGTTATAGGTTTCCAAGGCAGATTATACATTTGCTTTATGGCAATAACCATATTGAAATAAAATAAATACTTCAAAAATTTTAGTTATTCTCGTGGGTATTGTCATTCACTATTAAGGCATGTAACTTGATGTTTCTTGTTTATAAAAAAAAAACAGGAAAAACAATGATGGAAGTCTTTGATTATCCAAATTAAGTAAAATTAGGCAGGTTGAGTAAAATTACTTAGATATACCTCTACTGGTCATTGCATTTCTTGGGCTCAAGTTTCATAATTGAAAGTTTTAGAAGCAAAGCAAACCCAGGCAAGTTATTTTGTGGATATTGACAAACTGATTCTAAAGTTTATAGAGAGAGGCAAAAGATCCAGAATAACCAACACAATACTAATGGAGAAGAACAAAGAAGAAGACTAAAACTACCCAACTTCAAGACTTACTATAAGGCTACACAGTAATCAAGACAGTAATCAAGTATTGGCAGAAAAATAGACAAATAGGTCAGTAGAACAGACTAGAGAGACCAGAAATAGACCAACACAAATATACTCAACTGAACTTTGACATAGGAGCAAAGCAATGAGCTGGGGAAAAGACAGTCATTTCAACAAATGGTACTGGAACAACTGGATATCCACATAAAGAAATGAATCTTAACATAGACATTACACTCTTCACAAAAATTAGCTCAAAATTGATCACAGACCTAAATGTAAAATGCAAAACTATAAAACTCTAGAAGAAAATAGAGGAGAAAATCTAGATGACCTTGGGTTTGGCAGTTACTTTTAAGATACAGCACCAAAGACAAAGCCCACGAAAGAAAGACTTGATAAGTTGAACTTCATTCAAAATAAAAACTTCTGCTCTGTAAAAAACAGTCAAGAGAATGAGAATACGAGCCACAGATTGGGAGAAAATATTTGCATAAGACATATCTGATAAATGATTGTTATCCAAAATGTACAAAAGATTCTTAAAACTCAACAGCAAGAAGTCTAGCAACCCAATTAAAAATGGGCAAAAGATCTGAACAGACGCTTCACCAAAGAAGATATACAGATGGCAAATAAGCATAAAAAGGATGCCCAACATCATATGTAATTAGAGAATTTCAAATAAAAACAATGAGCTACCACTACACACCTATTAGAATGGCTAAAATTCAAAAAACTGGCAACATCAAATGCTGCTGAGGATATGAAACAACAGGAACTCTTATTCATTGCTGGTGGGAATGCAAAATGGTGCAGCCACTTTTGAAGCCAGTTTGGCAGTTTCTCACAAAACTAAACATATTCTTACCTATATGATCCAGCAGTCATACTCCTTAATATTTACACCAAGGAGCTGAAAACTTATGTCTCCACAAAAACATGCACATAGATGTTTAGAGCAATTTATTCATAAATTGCTAAAATTTGGAAGCAACCAAGTTATCCTTAAGTAGGTGAATGGATAGAATGTAGTACATCCAGCCAATGGAAATGTTATTTAACACTAAAAAGTAATGAGCTATCAAGCCATGAAAAGGCACAGAGGAACCTCAATGAATATTACTAAGTGAAGTGGCTAGCCATATGCAGAAAACTGAAACTGGACCCCTTCCTTACACCTTATACAAAAATTAACTCAAGATGGATTAAAGACTTAAATGCAAATCCCAAAACCATAAAAACCCTAGAAGAAAACCTAGGCAATACCATTCAGGACATAGGCATGCGAAAAGACTTCATGACAAAAATGCCAAAAGCAATTGCAACAAAATCTAAAATTGATAAATGGGATCTAATTAAACTAAAGAGCTTCTGCACAGCAAAAGAAACTATCATCAGAGCGAACAGGCAACCTACAGAATGGAAGAACATTTTGCAATCTGTCCATCTGACAAAGGGCCCATATTCAGAATCTACAAGAAACTTAAATAAATATACAAGAAAAAAACAAACAAAGCCATCAAAAAGTGGGTGAAGGATATGAACAGACACTGCTCAAAAGAAGACATTTATGAGGCCAACAAACATATGAAAAAAAGCTCAACATCACCGATCATCAGAGAAATGCAAATCAAATCCACAATGAGATACCATGTCACACCAGTCAGAATGGCAATTATTTAAAAATCAGGAAACAATTGATGGTGGCGAGGCTGTGGAGAAATCGACATGCTTTGACACTTCTCGTGGGAATGTAAATTAGTCCAACCATTGTGGAAGACAGTATCTAGGATCTAAAACCTAGAAATATCATTTGACCCAACAATTCCATTACTGAGTATATACCCAAAGAAATCTAATTCATTCCACTATAAAGACACATACACATGTATGTTTATTGCAGCACTATTTACAGTAGCAAAGACATGGAGTCAACCCAAATGTCCATCAATGATAGACTGGATAAAGAAAATGTGGCATATATACACCATGGAACACTATGCAGCCATAAAAAAAGAATGAGATAATGTCATTTGCAGGGAAATGGATGAAGCTGGAAGCCATCATTCTCAGCAAACTAACACAGGAACAGAAAACCAAATACCCACATGCTTTCACTCATAGTGGGAATTGAGCAATGAGAACACATGGACACAGAGAGGGGAACAACACACACTAGGGCCTGTTGGAGGGCAGGGGTAAGGGGAGGGAAGTTAGAGGATGGGTCAATAGGTGCAGCAAACCACCATGGCACACGTATACCTATGTAACAAGCCTGCACGTTCTGCACATGTATCCCAGTTTTTTTAGAAGACATTCTTTTAAAAAGAATATTACTAAGTGAAAGAAGCCCATCTGAAAAGGCTACATACTATATGATTCCAACTATAGGACATTCTAGAAAAGGCAAAACTATGGAGACAGTAAAAAGATTGGTGGTTTCAAGGAAGTGGGAAGAGGGAGGGGATGCACAAGTGAAATACAGAGAATTTTTAGAGCAGTGAAACTATTCTGTATGATGCTATAATGGTGAATATATAGCATTATATAGTTGTCCCAAACCAAAGAATATACAACACCAAGAAGGAACCTAAGTATTGACATTAACTATGCACTCGGGGTGATAATGGTGTGTCAATTTAAATTCCTTTCTTGTAACTAATGTGCCAGTCTGGTGCAGGATGTCAACAGCGGGTAAGGCTGTGGGTGTGTAGGTGTAGGGGAACTCTGTGCTTTCTGTTCAATTTTGCAGTGAACCTAAAACAGCTGTTTAAAAAAGTTTATTTTAAAATATGTAAAGCAAAAGCTTATGGTTTCTGAGAGATATCCTAAGGATGTGGCCATTGTGTAGTTTATCATAAGAGTATTAAAAGGCCAGGAATTGCAGGAATTTTTAAAAGCATACAAGCTTTTATACAGACACATCAACTTCTCAATTGAATAAAATTCTTATTGTTTTCATTATGTAAGAATTGGAGGCAAAACTGGGTAGGCACTTGGGAGGCTCTATTTATTTCCCACCATATGGAGTAGGGCTGCTCTTAGGTAGGTAGCCACCTACATAGTGAGATATGAGAGATGCTTAAAGGCTACTTTTAACCTAAAATCTCACCTACTTCTTTCTCTCCTAACCCAAATGGCTCCTGCCTGCTTCTCATTTTTAACACATCTAGTATCTAGCCCATGTACTGATTGGCACATACAAGGTGTTCAATAATTGTTTAATAAATTAGTTCTTGATTCTTATTTTTTTAAAACAACAGGCCAAACAGTCCCCAACCTCTTTTTTCAAAAAAAGTTGAGTACTCTCCTTTTATTTCTTGAATCTGATAAAGCCAAATTATTTAAGCGTGAATATCTCATAACTTTCTTTTAAATTACATTGTTTATTTTGCATCTTACACGGGCAAATAACATGATTTTGAAACAAACAGAATCTTTCAAACTGGGTTGACAGACCAGTTGAGTTTGAATTCACTGATGTTGCAATTAGACATGCTTATCCTCAAATGGGCTGATTTTTATATTTGGGGTATAAAGTGTATATGTAAATAAGATGTTTTCATACCTTTTATTTAGTGTTTCTCCTAGTAAAGATGTCAGATGGCATTCTAGAGCCTTTAAATATAATGAAAACTAAATTAAAGCCTATTTCTATGAGTTTGGCTTTATTTCTTACTCTTTTCCTTACTGTGATACACATCTTAAGGCATCTTTGTCTTCCTGTATCTTCTTGCTTCCATGCAAAGTGGGAATAGTGTAGCTCTTCTGTCATTATGGCCACTACCTCACCACCTGGTCTGGCCCCAAATCAGTCTAATGTTTGCATAAATGTACACCCATTTATCCTGGCTTTCTGATTGGTGAGCTTTTTGTTCTATGCTGATATATAACTAGACTGCTTTAGAATTAAAATAGTTTGAGATTCTGCAAAGTAACCTAGAAAATGAAAGGCAGAAACAATAATTGAGGTAAATAAAAAAAATATCAAACATTTGTATGAAAACCATCTGTGATAAAGTAGTAGGGAAAGAGAAAAGTTAAAAGATAAATGAGTCCTTGTCCTTCTGGATATAAGATGAATATAACCCCTTTGGGGTGTTTTATTACCCATTCCCATAGAGTGTAGATTTATGCTCTCCCCCTTACCCCCCATTGAAAACTGTGTAAGAAAAGATGTGAATTAAACAGACGGCTAAAAATACATATGATGCCGAGGTTCTAAGCTTTGAAATGATAATTGAGCAAATACTACCCTAGTCTCTGACTTTACTACAAGGAGTGTTTTACAAACTTACTTAGGAGCATGGCCTCCAAAAAAATAAGTTTTGGAAGCTAATCCTTCATTTTTGTTTTTTCTTTGAAATGCCAATAAGCTCAAGTGACTACAGTCAACAACTTTCTAATCCATATTTCTAGCTTATAAGAACTGAGTTATTCCAGAGATATCTCTCTTTCTACCATCACACCAGTATCTGCCCATGTATTAGAAGCAGTCTTCCACTGTTTAAGAAGAGCAATGGCAGGTGGGACATAGTGGCTCACACCTATAATCCCAGCACTTTGGGAGACCAAGGTGGGAGGATTTCTGGAGGCTAGGAGTTCAAGACCAGCCTGGGCCACATAGGGAGACTCTGTTTCTGCAAAAAATACAAAAAGTAGACAGGCATGTTGGCATGCACCTGTAGTCCCAGCTACTCAAGATGCTGAGGCAAGAAGATTGCTTGAGCCCAGGAGTTTACAGTGAATTATGATCACAACACTGTACTCCAGCCAGGGTGACAGAGTGAGACGCTCCTGTCTCAAGAAAAAAAAAGAAAGAAAGAAAAGAATTGCAGCAATACATATGTAGTAACAACAAATTTTCTAAATCTTTTACAGTGCCCCCTTTAGATGCAAGTACCAGTAAGCCAAGTCCTAATAGGATGGAATGATTACTGCTCTATAGCTACTTTGTCCAAATATGGGCTCCTGGTTTACACCATAAAGTACAGAGGTTTGAGCTAAACCAACCTTTTCCAGTCATTGCCACTAGACTATGAACATCAGCAAATTTTTACTGTTAGCAGGTACATGGCTGATAACAGGTGATAGTCTATACTCTGTCCTTAATCCAGGCTTGGCCTAACAAAAGAGACAACATCTAAATGGAAAAGAATAGGAGTTGTTTTCATCTCCTTTGACATTGCCAATGCTTTATGTTATTATTCTCTAGGCTGACTTGAAAGAACACAGACTTTGTGAAAACATTTTAATGGAAGGAAGGATCAAGTAAAACTCAGAATTGTAACATTACTTAGCAATGCCTGGAGCCTGCATCTTCCTGCCACCATTATCACAATAAACTCATAAAGGTGTAAAACTTGCAGAGCTATGTCAGACACATTAAAATAACATCTGCTAAATGACTCTTATGGCACATTTCTTTCCTTGTTATTCTTTCCATTCATCATTCTCTCCTTACCTAGTTTTGAACTGGGCTGAGATAGAAAACAAAGAAAAAAACCATTACTACATTTCCTGTAGTACAGCTGTTTTGGTATTATCTTTTACATATTTTTTCTGTCAGTGATCTAAGATATATTAAAAGACAGAATAAGCACAGTAGTATGCAAAGATAAAATACTGTTATCCTGATCTCAATCTACTTGTAAATTTCCAGAAAATAATGTTTGTATAAATGTCAACTTTAAGAGTTGAGGCTGTGATATGGTTTGGCTCTGTGTCTCCCCCTCAAATCTCCTTTTGTAGCTCCCATAATTCCCATGTGTTGTGGGAGGG
Organism: Ateles fusciceps; assembly: GCA_036589455.1. NCBI lineage: Eukaryota > Metazoa > Chordata > Mammalia > Primates > Atelidae > Ateles > Ateles fusciceps. The sequence continues at coordinate 628,627 of JAZHEH010000134.1, read as the reverse complement.
ACCAGGTGGGAGATAATTGAATCCTGGGTCTCACGAGATCAGATGGTTTTAAAAATGGAAGTTTCTCTGCAAAAACTCTTTGCCTGCCACTGTCCATGTAAGACATGACTTGCTCCTCCTTGCCTTTCACCTTTCACCATGATTGTGAGGCATCCCCAGCCACATGGAACTGTAAGTCCAACAAACCTCTTTCTTTTGTAAATTGCCTAGTCTCAGGTATGTCTTTATCAGCAGCATGAAAATGGGCTAATACAATAAACTGGTACCAGTAGAGTGGGGTGCTGCTGAAAAGATACCCAAAAATATGGAAGTGACTTTGCAACTGGGTAACAAGCAGAGGTTGGAACAGTTTGGAGGGCTCAGAAGAAGACAGAAAAATGTGGGACAGTTTGAAACCCCCTAGAGACTGTTGAATAGCTTTGACCAAAATGCTGATGATAATATGGACAATGAAATCCTGGCTGAGGTGGTCTCAGATGGAGATGAGGAACTTGTTGAGAACTGGAGCAAAGGTTGCTCTTGTTATGTTTTAGCAAAGAGGTTGGTGGCATTTTACCCCTGCCCTAGAGATTTGTGAAACTTTGAACTTGAGAGAAATGATTTAAGGTACCTGACAGAAGAAATTTCTAAGCAGCAGAGCATTCAAGATATGACTTGGGTGCTGCCAAAGGCATTCAGTTTTATAAGAGAAGCAGAGCATAAAAGTTTGGAAAAATTGCAGCCTGATAATGGAATAGAAAAGAAAATCCCAGGTCTGCACAGTGGCTCATGTCTGTAATCCTGGCACTTTGGGAGGCCAAGGTGGGTGGATCACAAGGTCAGGAGTTCGAGACCAGCCTGGTCAATATGGCGAAACCCTGTCTCTACTAAAAATACAAAAATTAGCCAGGCATGGTGGCACACGCCTGTAGTCCCAGCTACTTGGGAGGCTGAGGCAGAAGAATTGCTTGAACCAAGGAGGCAGAGGTTGCAGTAGCTGAGATCATGCCACTGCACTCTAGACTGGGCAACAGAGACTCCATCTCAAAAAAAAAGAAATAAATAAAATAAAATAAAATCCCATTTTCTGAAGAGAAATTCAAGCCAGCTGTAGAAATCTGCATGAGTAATGAGGAGCTGAATGCTAATCCCCAAGACAAGGGGGAAAATGTCTACAGGGCATGTCAGAGGTCTTCACAGCAGCCCCTCCCATTATAGGCTAGTAGGCCTAGGAAGAAAAAGTGGTTTTGTGGGCTGGGCCCAGGCTCTCCATGCTGTGTGTAGCCTATAGACCTGGTACCCTGCATGCCAGCTGCTCTAGCCATGGCTGAAAGGGGCCAATATAGAGCTTGGGCCATGGCTTTGGAGGGTGCAAGCCTCAAGCCTTCGCAGCTTCCATGTGGTGTTGAGCCTGCCAGTGTGCAGAAGTCAAGAATTGGGGTTTGGAGGCCTCTGCCTAGATTTCAAAGGATATATGGAACTGCCTGGATGTTCAGGCAGAAGTTTGCTGCAGGGGTAATGCTTTCATGGGGAACTCTGCTAGGGCAGTGCAGAAAGGAAATGTGAGGTTGGAGCCCCCATACAGAGACCCTACTGGGGCACCACCTAGTGGAGCTGTGAGAAGAAGGCCACCATCCTCCAGACCCCAGAATGGTAGATTCACTGGCAGCTTGCACTGTGCACCTGGAAAAGCTGCACATGCTCAACACCAGCCCATGAAGACAGCCAGGAGGGAGGCTGTACTCTACAAAGCCACAGGGACAAAGCTGCCCAAGACCATGGGAACCTACCTCTTGCATCCGTGTGACCTGGATGTGAGACATGGAGTCAAAGGAGATCATTTTGGAGCTTTAAGATTTGATTGCCCCACTGGATTTTGAACTTGCATGGGGCCTGTAGCCCCTTTGTTTTGGCCAATTTCCCCCCATTTGGAATGGCTGTATTTACCCAATGCCTGTACCCTCTTGTATCTAGGAAGTAACAAAATTGCTTTTGATTTTACAAGCTCATAGGTGGAAGGGACTTGCCTTGTCTCAGAAGAGACTTTGGACTGTGGACTTTTGAGTTAATGCCAAAACGAGTTGAGACTTCGGGGACTGTTGGGAAGGTTTGGTTGGTTTTGAAATGTGAAGATATGAGATTTGGGAGGGACCAGAGGCAGAATGATATGGTTTGGCTCTATGTCCCTACCCAAATCTCATCTTGTAGCTCTCATAATTCCCATGTGTTGTGAGAAGGACCTAGCAGGAGATGATTGAATCATGGGGCAGGTCTTCCCTGTCCTGTTCTCGTGATAGTGAATGGGTCTCATGAAGATCTGATGGTTTTAAAAATGAAAGTTTCTCTGCACAAGCTCTCTTTGCCTGCTGCCATCCATGTGACTTGCTCCTCCTTGCCTTTCATTTGCTGCCATGATTGTGAGGCCTCCCCAGCTACATGGAGCTGTAAGTCCAATAATACTTTTTCTTTTTTGTCAGTTGCCCAGTCTCGGGTATGTCTTTATCACCAGTATCAAAACGGACTAATACAGGCTGTATAATCACTACTTCCGAGAGATGCTTCTACAACTGGCAAAACACTTAAACTTCCTTCAGTTATCAGAAATATCAGAGCTTGGATGATCTCTTAACCATCACCTCCTTCTGTATTTCCTATCTTGGTGAACCGTCTGGTCACTCTAAACTGAAACCTGTGACTCTTTTTTGAGATGTCTAGCTCTTTAGATTCACAGATCCAATCTATTTTGATTCTGCCTTTTTGATATATTTTGAATTTTTTCTAAGGACCTGTAATTAGTAATTCCAATCTTTTCTATCAGTTTTCATTTCTACCGTCTTACTTTTAGTTTCAATCACCTGAATTAAGTGTTCTATCTAGACAACCTACCACCATCGGCCTCTCTTCCCCAAAATGGTCCTAAATATTCTAACAAAAGGATCTTTCTAAAATTCAAATATTAGGTCATTAAAAAATTCATCGGCCAGGCACAGAGGCTCACGCCTGTAATCCCAACACTTTGGGAGGCCAAGGCAGGTGGATCACTTGAGGTCAGGAGTTTAAGACCAACCTGGCCAGCATGATGAAACCCTGTCTCTACTAAAAATACAAAAAAAAATTAGCCTGTGGGGGTGATGGGCACCTATGATCTCAGCTACTTTGGAGTCTGAGGCACGAGAATCACTTGTACCCAGGAGGCGGAGGTTGCAGTGAGCTGAGATTGTGCCACTGCATTTCAGCCTGGGTGACAGAGCGAGACTGTGTCTCAAAAAAAAAAAAAAAATTCATAAGTGATGCTCCACAACCTTTACAATAAAGCTCATATTCCTTAACATGGATTACAAAGAACTGGTCTTTACTTATCTCTCCAACTTCATCTCTCTAGCCACTTTCCCTTCATAACCCCAACTAGTTTGGTCTACCTACAGTTTCTTCACCTTGAAGGCATCTAACTCTGTTAACTCCATGCCTGTGCACATGCCATTGCTTCCCATACCGGGAATGCTTTTCTTGAACTCTCTCCTACCAAATTCCAGGTTTTTTGTTTTTTTCAGACATGATCTCACTCTGTCACTCAGGCTGGAGTACAATGGTGCAATCACAGCTAACCGCAGCCCGGACCTCCCAGGCTTAGGTGATCCTCCCGCTTCAGCCCCAAGAGTAGCTGGGACTACAGGTGCATGCCACCACACCTGGCTAATTTTTTGTATTTTTAGTAAAGATGGGGTTTCACCATGTTACTCAGGCTGGTCTTGAACTCCTGGGCTCAAGTGATCTGCCCGCCTCAGCCTCCCAAAGTGCTGGCATAATAGGCGTGAGCCACCATGCCCAGACACCAGTATTCTTTTTTATTATTTAGAATTGCGTTTAATGACACATAATTGGCACAATAGAAAAATGACAATAGTAGCTTAAACACAAGTCCAAAGGAAGTAGAAGTTGCATGATCAGGTTCTGAGACTCCTACTATGTTTTTTTTTTTTCTTTTTTGATCATTATTATAGTGAGGCTTCAAGATGGTGGTTCCATCTCTAGGTTTCATATCTGCATTCCAACAACAAAGAGAAGAGTAAAGAACCTGTCAGATATGGTCACTAGGCCTAGAATGGTGTATAAAGGGGGAAGCAGATTTTATAAAAAAAATTCAGAGTTCTGTTTGTATGTAAGAAGGCAAGAATGGATATTGTCTGCCACATCCTTTTACCTGGTTACCTCTTACAAGATTCAGATCAAGCTTCACCTTCTCTTAGGAAGTTTTTCATGACACTGTAAGTCTAGGTTCGGAGTCACTCTCTGTGTTCCCACATTAGTGCATGGAAAACAGCAGGCACTCAATACATTTGGTCGACTGGATGAATGAATGAAAGTTCCCCTCTATTCCTTGTGCTTTCAGCACACTATTCTGGAATCATCAGTTTAGGTGGTGACTCCCTCACAAACCTGTAAGTTTTCTAAGGCCAAAGCTGTACTTTATTTACCTCAATATTCCACAGTATCTGAAATATAGTAATCATTTAGTAAATGTTTGTTGAATGAATATGTGATTGAACACATTTTAAAATGAGATTTTATAAGCGAGTGAAAATATTTAGAGACACAAAGATTAAATTCATCCTGTGTTGAAGAATAGTAGCAGAGATCTATCTAATAGAGGTAGCACAGGAACACATTAATCTTAGTGTCTAGCTTTAGAACCCTAAGAGCTAAAGAATCCCATAGCTAAAGCCATTGAATTTCTGCTTACGGGTTAAACCTCTGTTCCCAACTTTTCTGAAACCATAATCTCAAAGATCAGCACTACCACCTTTATTTTAGGTTTCATTCTGACCTCTTGCTGTTGCAGAACTTTCTCCTTAGTTCAGCTAAAAACTGGGTTCTTGTCACACAACCAGGAAAGATTAGGCTCATGGACACATAGAAGGGTGAGAACAAAAAAGGAAAAAAACTCAGCAAAGAGAGAGGTTTTCCTGTTAACTGGCCCCATCTCACTGATTGAATCCCAGGTTACCACCCAGGAGCAGGAGAGGCCAGGCTCCTCTCCCGTGCAAATAGCAAGAACTTCCCAAGGCCCCACCCCGTCCTTCCAGCGCACTGAGGTTCTCCAGGGAGCCCTTTTTGTTTGGCTGCCACGTTGCCTTGTTTTAACCCATCTTAGCTTCATGCCTAACTTGGAATCCATGTTTAAAATTTCTCTTTCTTTATGATTTGAGTCTGTCTGCTTTGAACCTTATCCTCATGACTTCTTCCTTCTCATCTCATGTCATACCTCTTTTATACCAAACATTGGCCTGACTGGACTTAACATAGCATCTGGGCTCTGTTTATCTGTACCTTCTTCTAATGCTTGCTATTGGGATGTCTAGACTGCCTGACTCCCTGCTGCCTGTTACCGGTAAGACTGTCTAGAGTCTCAGCCCAAACTTCTCCCTCTCTGGCTCATTCAGTCAGTGAGAACAAAGCCTGGTTCTGACATGCGTGGGTGAGGCTGGGTTTACCTAACGAGTACTTTATCAGAGAATAGCTGGTATGTCAGAGAGAAGCAGACTTTTTTTTTTTTTTTTTTTTTTTTTTTTGAGACTGAGTCTCGCTCTGTTGCCCAGGCTGGAGTGCAGTGGCACAATCTAAGCTCACGTAACCTCCACCTCCCAGGTTCAAGCAATTCTCCTGCCTTAGCCTCCCGAGTAGCTGGGATTACAGGTGCGCGCCACCATGCCCAGCTAATTTTTGTATTTTTAGTAGAGACAGGGTTTCACCATATTCGCCAGGCTGGTCTCAAACTTCTGACCTCGTGATCTGTCTACCTCGGCCTCCCAAAGTGCTGGGATTACAGGCCTGAGCCACTATGTCCAGCAGGAAGCAGATACTTGATAAGAATTGTGGGAAATATTCAGATAGTTGAATGAAACCAAATTCTTACTAAATACATAATTAAATGTCTAGACTAATTTGCATAATGCTTTCTGTTTCTTAAAAATCCTAGGAAGCCAAAAACCCTATTTTTCTTTTTCATACATATGGTGGCTACTATTAACCTTTCTATTACTGACTTATGATTGTAACTGCAGGAAAGTGTATATTTAGTATTTTTTACAACACTCAGTATTGTCTTATTTTCTCTGGTGGCAGTTGTTAATTAAGTGCAAGTGTCAGAAAGAAGAAAAAAAACCTTACATAGCTGTTATTTATGAAATATCACTATATATAAAGAAGTCAAATCCTTTCCTTTACATAGAGTGGCTTAAACTCTATGCCGAGTTGTCTACACAAAGAACAGCTCCTCTGCTCTTAGTATGCTTGTACACAGATTCACCTGAAATAATGTGTATGAGGGTATGTAGCAGATAATTCATGTCTACACAAATATTGTGGAAGTGAGCAGATTCATTCAAGTTGCTATGACTCATACATTGGGGCCTACAGACACTAGTTTTATTATTCCAAAGCATAGGGATGATTCCTTCTTCTCAGATTTTGTACACGAGACCTGCTAATTTTCTTAGTCTTATGTCCATTGGTTAACAGTGATTCAGCTATAGTCAACTTTAACTATTGCAGCTTAAGGATGCATAATATAGCTAGTGCTGGGATAGATGTGCCAAAGTATACCCCTATCCCACGGTGCTGTGTCTTAGGACTACAACTAAGTGCAAGTGGAGGGGACATGTGCAATTCTCCCATTCCTATCTCATTACTCTCATGTAAGTTAAATCTTTATTGAGAGCCTGCTAGGTGCACAATCCTGTGCTAGATGGAGAAATATAAAAAATGATACAGGGAGGCCGAGGTGGGTGGGTCAACTGAGGTCAGGAGTTAGAGACCAGCCTGGCCAACAGGGTGAAATCCCATGCCTGTAATCCCAGCTACACAGGAGGCTGAGGCAGGAGAATTGTTTGAACCTGGGAGGCCGAGGTTGCAGTGAGCCGAGATCATGCCACTGCACTCCAGCCTGGGTAACAGAGAGAGACTCTGCCTCAAAAAGAAAACAAAAACCTAAAAGGATTTGGCAAAAATTTATTAGATATGATTACGAAAAGCACAATGCATAAAAGAAAAAAATAATAAATTGGACTTCATCAGAATTTTTAAAACTTCTATTATTCCAAAGACACTTAAGAATATAAAAAGACAAACGAAGGACTGGAGAACATCCTTGCAAAGCATAGATTTGGTAAAGGATTGTATCCAGAATATATAAAGAACTCCTGAAACTCAATAATAAGTAAACACACAGTCCAATAATAAAATGGGTGTGAAAAAGAGGTAGTAAGACCCAGTAGGTCTCATTGCTCACTTCTTGCACACCTCCAAGAGAACTTGGAACTGTTATTCATCACTGGACATCCTCTGGGAATGTGGTATTTGGCTGATTCTTTATGTTAACGACTGAGGATTTTATTGTATGCACCTAGAGCAATGTACTATATTATACCATCTTGCTTTGCACTAAATCAAGATTGATGATGTGAACCCGATTTCATTGTTGGGGTCTTGAGTTTTGATTGACACAGCTGGCTGCAGGGCAGAATGTACCGTGTGACCACCCTTCCATAGAAACTTCGGATCCTGAGACTTAAATGGCCTTCCTTGTATAGAGTCTTCACATATGGTTTCTCCTTTACAGTTCACAGCAGAGATAAAGTATACCCCTCTCAGACCCCAGATGGGAAAGTGTTGGTAACCTGTGCCTGACCACTCTGGACTCCACCCAATAGACATCTTGTTACTACTGTGCTTGCACTGTATACTTTTTCTTTAACAGATGTGAGTCGTAAATAAAACCTGCTATTGGGTTTTGTGAGTCCTTCTAGTGAGTTAGTGAACTTCAGGGTGGTCCTAAGACCCCTGAGACAGTAGAAAAGGTATTTGGACAAACACTTTACCGAAGAAGATAAAAGGATGACTAATAAGCACATGAAAGCTGCTTATTAAGATTAGTTACCTGGGCAATAAAAAAATAAACTACAATGAGATACTATTACATGCCTGTTAAGATGACTAAAATTAAGATTGATCATACCAAGTATGGCAAGGTGTGGAGAAATTGAAACTCTCATGCACAGCTGACATTAATATAAAATGCTACAACCTTGGGAGGCTGAAGAGGGTGGATCACCTGAAGTCGGGAGTTCGAGACCAGCCAGCCTGACCAATATGAAGAAATCCTGTCTCTACTAAAAATACAAAAATTAGCCAGACATGGTGGCTCATGCCTGTAATCCCAGCTACTCGGGATGCTGAAGCAGGAGAATTGCTTGAACCCTGGAGGCGGAGGTTGCGGTGAGCTGAGATGGCGCCATCGCACTCCAGCCTGGCAACAAGAGCAAAACTCCGTCTCAAAAAAAAAAAAAAAAAGTACAACCACATCAGAAAAACAGTTTGGTAGTTTCTTAAAAAGTTATTCATCCACCTGCCATACAATCCAGCCATTCGTCTCTATGTGTTTATCGAAGAGAAAAGAAAGCATGTGTTCATACAAAAGCTAATATATGAATATCCATAACAAATTTATTTGTAATAGCCAAAAACTGGAAACAACTCAAATATACATAAAGAAATGAATGGATAAACACATCGTTGTATATCCATTCAGTGGGCAACTACTCAGAAACCAAAATGAAAGAATTATGGATCCACACAACAATATGAATGACTCTCAAAATAATCATGAGTGAAAGAAGCCAGACTGAAAGGGTACTATCGCCTGATTCCATTTATTTAAAACTGTAGAAAATGCAGGTTAATCTATAGTGTCAGAAAGCAGATCAGTAGTTTCCAGATTGGGGAAAGGATATTGGGAGAGGCAGGATGACAATGAGAAAACATTATGCAGTAATGAATGTATTCATTACTTCGATTGTGGTGGTGGTTTCACAGGTGTGTATTTATTTTAAAATTTTCAAATGGTACAGTTTAAGTATGTGCAAGTTCATTATATGTCACTTGTACCAAAACATAAAACTAATCTATGCTGTTTATGAAAAAATGTGGCTTAATATTACAGACTCTACTATCTCTGCTGTGTTCCCAGCAATCAAAATTGTTTCCTCTGCAAACAATAGAGGAAGGTAGAGTTTCAGACAGTGAGCAAGGAGAAAGGGGCTGGAGAGTACAGCTAGAAGTTATACTGGCCCTTGCCCCAAAGACTGGTTAGTAGGAGAGAAAACCAAAAAAAAAAAAGAGATCCAGGAAAAAATGGGAGGGAGTGGGTCTAGATGAAGCATGATTGGTAAAATGTTCATAATCTGTGTCGTTGGATGATAGGTATAGGGGTTTTGTTATAGAAAAAAAATGATATTAGCTCAACATATGAGTTAATAGAATAACTAAAACCTAAAATATTTGAAAGTCATTGTATCCTGGGAATGAAAATATGGGAAAGAGGGGCCACCATTATTTACTGATTACATTTATACTGATTAAGTTTGTATGTTGATTTGTTAAAATCAGCTTTGCAGAAGGAGGATTAATAAGTCAACATCAAATGTGTTAAAAAATGTTCTCCTTCCCTTGTGAAGTCACTAAGTTGTATAAATCAGTTAACGATTAATGTAGTAGTTTAGCAATTTTGATAATCACTTGTTTTTGACAGCTGAAATTTTTTCAAAATTCTGATTTATCTTTATTTATATAGTTTGGGTAGAGGAAAGGAATTCTAAATTTGGAAATTATAAGTACTCAGACACTTGAAAGTGATTAGGCTTTTATTTAAGAATATATAATTTTGATAGAGCTTTATGAACTGAAAAGAATTGTTTACATACATTTTATATGTATATAAGTCCTAGGCTCAATATATATACGTATATCACCTTGGGCTGGTCTGGTGGCTCACGCCTGTAATCCCAACAGTTGAGGAATCAGAGGTGGAAGGATTCCTTGAGCCCATAATTTTGAGACCAGCCTGGGCAACATGGAAAAACCCAATATCTACAAAAAATAAAAAGAAAATTAGCTTGTCGTGGTGGAGTGTGTCTGTTTTTCTAGCTACTCAGGAGGCTGAGGCAGGGGAATCCCCCTGAGCCCAGGAGGCCAAGGCTATAGTGAACTATGATTGTGTCACTCCACTCCAATTTGGGCAACCCTGTCTCAAACAAAGAAACAAAACCAAAACAAATACCTTGTACTTCTTGTACTTCTAGGTGAGCAGCATTTTTATCATATTCTATATCACTGTGATCTCTCTTTGCATAATAGAGAGAAAAATTCCAGAAATGAGATAATTCAAGAAAGGAAAAGAATGTCTTCATATTCCTCTCACTTCATCACTCTGCTTTGTGGGAATCTTTGACTAAAGAAAAACTATATATATATATATATATATATAGTTTTTTATATACATAGTTTTACATATGTATATATGTAAAAATTTGGGAGATTTTGGTTTCTGAGGATTCAAGAAAAGGATTCTGAATTCATTGTGAATTCCAAATAGGTGTAAGTGAGCCAAATGGTACCCTAACTTACTTTTTTTTTTTAATTTTATTTTTTATTCTCTTTGTAGCAATTGTGAATGGTAGTTGGTACCCTAACTTACTAAAGGAATTGGTTGCTAATAAACCAAAGAGGCTAAGAACACAAGAAATGCTGTACTGAATCATATAAGCATCTCTTTAGAAGTGGTACTAAAATAAATCTTTGTGAAAGAACCCTGTGCTTCCATTCAAAGTAATTAACCTCAAAATATTTTTCAAAACACCTCAATATCCCAAAACATCCTTTCATATCTTATTAGGAATCTATAATCACTGAATTTACCTAAAACTTTCTTTGACCTATTTGAAGTGGAGGGTGTGCAGCAAAGTGTTAAGGGCACAAACTGCAGTCTGTTAAATTAAGTTTGGCTTAAAGCTGCGTCCTTATAAGTTCACCCTAAAGGTTTCTCCATACCTAGTGAACTGTAACCTAACTGAATGTGTAACCTACTCTTGTACCAATCTCGAAGGTTCAGCCAGTCAAAAGTGGCCAACTGTTTGTCATATGTAAATTTTCATTGTCGCAAAAGAAGTGGCAGTCGAATATAAATTTCCTCAGCAAGGCAATTTATTTCTATAGAAGGGTGCCTCTCATAGATGGAGCAATGGTGAGCGCATACCTGGACAAAGAGGGAAAGGGCTTTTTATTCCTGATGCAGGTAGCCCCTACTGCTGTGTTGTTCCCCTATTGGCTAGGGTTAGACCACACAGTCTAAGCTAATTCCAATTGGCTGTTTTAAGGCAGCAGGGTTACAAGCCAGAGTGGCAGCGTGGGTAGTTTGGTGGGAAGGATGTTTACGGGACAGGTCAGAGCAGGTGACCAGGGGGTGACTCAGGTCAAAGCAGGTGACCAGGGCTGGTGACCAGAGCAGGTGACTGGAGCAGATGACCAGAGCAGGTGACTAGGGTAAGTCAGGACAGAGCAGGGGACCAGGGGAACAGATGTGAACTACTGATTAGAACTGGTGAAAAAGGTTGTTGACTGAAACTATGAGGAAGTTATTCTTTAAAATGGAGAATTAGAGAGCTGAATATACTGACATACTAATTCTTTGAAGAGAAACTTGGCGTTCACTATATCTAACATGTTCAAACTGTGTGCAGTGCAAATAAGACAAAAACTCTAATCAGTACAGCTCTTTCTGTATCTCACTTTCATTTTCTGTACATCACTTTACTTTTTTTGTCCATAAATTACCCTCAACCATGTGGCAGTGCAGTAGAGTCTCTCTGAACCTATTCTGGTTGTGGGGCAGGGGGCAAGGAGTGGGAGAGTTGCTGCCTGATGCATGAATCATTATTTGCTCAATTAAACTCTGTTAAATTTATTTCAAGTTTCTCTTTTCATACGTCAAAAATACCTGGGTCAGACTGTTAGACTTGGACAACGAATTTCTCTGTGCCTCAGCCTCATCATTTGTAAAATACAGATCATTAAAGAAGCTACTTCACAAGTATGTTGTGATATTCAAGGAGAAGATTCATGTAAACCACTTAACATAGGGTCTGACAGTCGATACTCTGTATATAAGTCATTGTCATTTTGTATTTTCAGTGTGTATGTTTTCTTGGTGTTTACGGTTATTAGTACCAGATCTATTCTACTCATTAAAAGAAAAATTCTTTTTATAATAAAGGCTGAGCTTTAAAAGGATGAAATAGTCAATCATCTACATGGTAAGATTTCTAAGAGTATCATGAAAATACCAACCCCTTCATCCCCCGACTTCCCACATAAACACAGCATACTCTTCTATTCACTTCCATCTCACCAATAAAGCACCATCTCTTTGCTGACTTGGTGAAATTAAATTCAAAAGTCAAATGTTCCCAGGGAAGGTACTTTTGTACATTTAAACAATAGATTAAACAAAGAATCTAAGGCTGATTTTGATTCTCTGGAAAGGAGAGGCTAGCAAAGGACTCAATGGAAGAAGCTGGGTCAAGTAATGCTAGTACCTACCAGGAAAATCACTCTCCCCTCCTTTATAGCATGGTTAAGGAAGCTATTTAGTGCACTGGTTCTCAACCAGTTCTGACACATAGAATCACTTGGGTCATTTGTTAAACACTGGACTCCCAAATCTTCCCCTGGGATTTTGTAGGTTTAGGATAGGGCTCAGGAATCTGAAGGTTGAATGAGCATCCAAGGGATTCCTAAGAGCTGACAAGTTTGAGAAGAGCTGGAGTGATTAGGAGCCCAGGGTTTGGAATCAGACTACACCTGAATTCAAATCCTAGCTCCGCTTCTTGGAGATGGCTGACCATGGAATTAATTAGCTACCCTCAACCTCAGTTTTCCTCCTCCCAAAATGTTGCATTGGGATTAAATAAGTTAATATATGTAAGACATTTGTCTCACACTGAGCACCAAAAAAATTGTTGGCATTATTATTAAGTGTGTTTAGCTTCAATTCATTTATACTTATATATGAATCCTTAGAGTCTCCTGGGCAAGGTGCTAAAATGGTCAATGATTTTCAAGAACTTTTTGTTTGCTCTCCAACACATCCTTATCTTTGAAGCCAGAGTTAGAGAAATTAGCATTGTTATTGTGATTAGCTGTTGTGGGTCACCTTTTATATATTTATGCCTTATCATATAAATTAAGCATTCAGAGTGTCTGAAGATTCCAATTCCTATCCTCTACCAAAGGCACTGGACAGTTGTCACCTGTCCCTGAAATGTTGATTTTCATCAGTTACAAGGTTTTCAGACTTTAGCCTTCTCTTCGAGTTCCAACTTGAAAAGACCCAAGAACACTCTCCTCTGAGTTTCAGTTTAAGCAGGGCTTTAAAAGGGCTTCAGAGTTTGACCTCCAGGTTAGAAGGGAGTAGATGTCAGAGAAACAGAAATGGACAGACAGGAGAAGAGAAAGCAGGGATAAAGTTAAAGACGTACCAAGCTAACAAGGAAACCACTTAGAAAAGACACTACAAGACAGATCGACAGTGCCAGATAGAGACTGAAGGAGGTAAGGAGACAAAGACAGTGATGGAGAAAACAGACAGAGGCATAGAGAGAGATAGACATAGGGACTTACATAGGAATAGAGATAGGCACAGGCACAGAGAAAGAAACCAAGATACGTGCTAGGATGAAAGCTTCTCTTGTTACTAATACAAGCAGGCTTCACGTAGGGAATTTCCCTAGCAATTGAGGAAAGGGGAAATTCATTCATTCCAAACAATTTTAAAATAATTGCTGTAGGAAAGCCACTGCTAGGTACCATGTGGAAATACAAGCCTTCCATCCCCTAGATGGGGGGAATAAAAGTGTGATAAGGCAGAACGCAATAAGCAGCTTTAAAATGTGAGGCCCTTTTTAGTCCTGAGAAGGAAAGAATACAATCCGTTGAAGGATGAAGGTGGTATTACAGCATTGGTGCTGGACCCAGAGGCATGAGTACAGATTTAACAGATGGAGGGGGAAGGAATTTTCAAACAACAGGAAAAGCATTAGTAAAAACTTTGAGCAAGGAAAACAAGGGGCATGTTCAGGAAAGAAGGAATGGTATAATTTGGCTAAAGTTTAGGTTATAAGTAGGGAAACAGTGGAAAAAAGCTAAAAAAATCATTTTGTGTGCATGAGGAGGAGTTGAAGGTAAGATTAAGGAGAAAACAAAGGTTTTTGGACAGGGGAGTTACAAGCCTGTGGGAGGGAAGAGTTAGGAGAAGGGGACCTGGAAGGTATAAGTGGAGACATGAAGGAGACTGTTGCTATTGTATGTTCTGGAAGTTAAATCCTATCAAATGTCTCCTGATCATTCTTCCTACCCGTTCTTTACTTTCTTTTCCCTAGTGTCTTCGTCATTATTTAGTTGAATCAGTAATGGTATAAAGTGTTTTTGTTGTTGTTGTTGAGACAGACTTTTGTTCTTGTTGCCCAGGCTGGAGTGCAGTGGTACGATCTCGGCTCACTGCAGCCTCTGCCCCCCGGGTTCAAGTGATTCTCCCACTTGTACCTCCCAAGTAGTCGGGGATTACAGGCATGTGCCAGCACACCTGGCTATTTTTCTTATCTTTAGTATAGACGGGGTTTCGCCATGTTGGCCAGCCTGGTTTTGAACTCCTGACCTCAGGTGATCTACCTGCCTTGGCCTCCCAAAGTGCTGGGATAATAGGCGTGAGTCACTGCAACCCTGCCAGTAGTGGTTTAAAGTCTTAATCGGAGGTACAAGATGAGGTTAAGGAAGGAACTGAAGATAGCCTGTAGGTTTCTAGCCTGAGTAATTGGGAGGAGGGTAATGTCATTAACAGAAATTAGTTTGGAGGAGATAGGTTTAGTTTTTGACATGTAGTGTTAGGGATGCAAGTGAATCATTTAGAAAAGCCTAGAGGTGGATTATGATGTGTTCCAGGAGCATGACTAAAATAGGCTGTTTGGGAAGAGTTCTCATATGCCTTCCTTTAGCCATGAGGTCCTTTTTTGTTAAACTTGGAACCATTTTAAGATATCATAACTCTTGGTAGTAGATTCAAATTAGTTTCATTCTTCTACTTGACTGTCACCTCTATGGCTAAGGCACCCTTCCGGACCCAGAGGGAAAAGAGAGAGGGAATTAGAAGATAGTCATAGAATATAGACAGTAGGATGATATAAAAGGTGTTCTCTTTTCCAGGAGAGCATGGTACCTGCCTGCCTAGATGCATTACTCCGACTAATGAGCACAGAGTAATAGCAGATAGCGTGAGAACGTATGTGGCAATGTGACATGACTCTGTGTCTATCTAGGCTGTCCTACTTTGCTCCTGGAGCTAGGGAAGTGGTATCTGCTGATTTGTAGACAACCAATAGGAGTAGTAAAAATGGCTAAGACAAAATCCTACTGTCTCCACGTGGGTACTGGCTTCTTCTTGCAGAACTCTTTAACCACCTTCAGCCCTTCATGATGGGGTGGGGAGATTGGCGGAGTGGGGTGGGTTGCTATAAATATACAGGGAGTGAGGTCATAAACGTTTGGCTATCTCAGGACCTGTTATCACCTACTTCCCACCATAGTATCTTTTGCTTTCCTCCATCTCTGAAACCTGCAGGGTGTTTACTCCAACCACATTCAATGTAAAGTATCCCTTAAGCATCACAAAAATGTATGTATCTTTGTCATTTAAAATAGGTACACTCCAAGAATGGGGAATATTTTCCTGGGTCCTCAGCAAGTTACCAAGAACTCTGCCAGTTGCTGGATACCCTGAAGTAATCGATCTGGTACAAAGGCTCTCAACTGTTAAAATATATCAGAATGACCTAAGGGAGGCTTTTAAACATGCAGATGCTCAGGCCCTCCTTATGATTATGATTCCTTTAGTTTGGGGTTAGGACCTAGGAATGTGTATATTTAACAAGTTTCCTAAGTGATTCTTTTCACATTGTTACCAGCAAATTGAATTATTTCCATCTTGACCTTTTAGGACATGAAGTTGGGTCCTATTGGCCTTATTCCCTACTTGTATTTGCACCGTCAATCAATGAGTCTCAAGGAAAATCACAGAGTGGAACATTTGAAAATGCAAATTATCAGGCCTCATCCATATCTAGTCTATCAGAATCTCTAAAAACAGTGCCCTGGAATCTGCATTCTTACAAACACCACAGTCATGTGCAAGACACTTGTCTGGAATCCACACTTTGAGAAACACTGATCTACATATGGAAAGTTAAACTTGCCGTCCATTTTCAGGGGTGATGAGGTTTGCCGCACAGTGGAAAGAGAAGGTAGATCTGATTGACTGTTGAGTCACTGTGGCTCGGTGGACCAAAAAGGTCATGGTTTGAATCTCAGCTTCAGTAATGTACTGAGCAGTGGTTAGCGTCTAGGCAAATAAGGCCAAATGACAGCTGGAGAAGACTGCTAATTAATTAAACCTGGTCTAAGGACAGGCCACCAACTGGCAGGCACAAGATCTTTTTCAGTTGGAGAAGATAGATGAGAAAAATAGGAAAGATCTGAAATATAAGAACTTTTTATTGACTCCTCAAATACCTCCTGCTGTTTATTTGTTTTAGAGCTTTAGCAGTTTCCTCTATAACAGTATCAGGATTGACTCCTGAATTATTATTCATTGTTAAATTATGTTAGGAATGCATCTGAAATTCATGAACAAGATACACAAGGTAGACACTATTTGAAAAGGCATTTGGACTTTTTTAAAAGTGAGGAAGAATATTTTTTCAGTGATATTTGAAAAATGGACGCAATGTTTGTGTTTTTCATGGTGTGTATTTTGTGAAACCATCTTATTATTTTATGGTAACATATCTTCAACTGTGAAAAGCCATGGAAGGTAGGGCTGGTTTGCTTTTTTATTAATGGGGGCACCAGAGAGCATAACTGTTACTGGCAGTTAAACGGAAAGCAATGAGGTCACCTGATGGGCGTGCCCTCCAGCCACTTCTAGGCCGAGGCCTGCTCCCTCGGGGCCAATGAGAAATCGATGAGGTCACCTGATGGGCGTGTCCCTGGTGAGGCCGTCACCACGTGCGTGCTAGGCCGTTACCACCTGCGTGCTAGGCCATTACCACCTGCGTGCTAGGCCGTTACCACCTGCGTGCTAGGCCGTTACCACGTGCGTGATAGGCCGTTACCATGTGATGATGTGGTGGCACGAGGGTGTGGTGCCCATGGGACTCGGCTCCCCAGCCAATGAGGGGCTGGGCCCTGGTCGCTAGGATACACAGTACCGGACACTGTAACGGTCATCTTGAGAGGCATCTTGTGCTAGAGCAAGCCGAGCTGAGATAGGGCACCCAATACCCAGCATGTCGGAGAGGAGGAGCCGTAGAGGGTCCTCTGGTTCTGGCCGCCGGGGGGCGTACCCGCTCTCATACCCGCTCTCGTACCGCCTGAGCGGAACTTCTATTTTCGGTTAGCCAGATGGAGTGCAGTCTACTGGAAGGCCGCTACGCCCAGTGCCTGAGTCGCAACGCGCCAGTCTACCTCGCTGCGGTGATTGAGTATCTGACAACCAAGATCCTGGAGTTGGCTGTCAGGGAGGCGCAAAACAACGGAGAGAGGATCATCACTCCGCAGCTGCTGGACATGGCGGTTCATAATAACGGGCTGCTGAGCACCCTCTTTCACACAACAACCATCTCTCAAGTGGCTCCCGGCCCGAACTAGCTGCTGACGACACCAGACTCCTGGGACCTGGCAGGTCTACTCATCCACCCACCTGGCCCCAAAACCCCGGCCCAAACCTCCGCCCCCGCCCCCAAAACCACCACCCCCCTGCCCCAAACCACCAACCCCCCCCACCCACCGGCCCTAAAGTCTTGGGCCTTCATTCATTAATTCTGTCAATAAAGTGTTTATTGGAACCAAAAAAAAAGCAGACTCATGTTTGTGTAGTATTTAAATTTGGAAGCTTGGACTATTTAAAACAACTTCTTGACACATCTTAATATTCATTTGGGAAAGTAAATCAGATGCTTACATACCTAAAAACAATTCCAGGACCATACTCCGCGGCTGCTGGACATGGCGGTTCATAATAACGGGCTGCTGAGCACCCTCTTTTGCACAACAACCATCTCTCAAGTGGCTCCCGGCCAGAACTAGCTGCTGATGACGCCAGACTCCTGGGACCTGGCAGGTCCACTCATCCACCCATCTGGCCCCAAACTCCCCCGGCCCCAAACCTCCCCACCGCCCCCTTCCAGTGGCCCCAAAGTCTCTTGGGCCTTCATTCATTAATTCTGTCAATAAAGTGTTTAATGGAAAAATAAACAAACAGAATTTGAGATTTTACATATACAGTGGTTTTTTGTTGTTATTGAAACATTTGACTGTTAATTATGAGTCTTAGTCATAATTGACAGTCAAATGTTAGTCTCCTCTTCCAGTCAACTAGATGGTAAACTTCCTGAGGGCGGGTACCTTGTCTCCTTTTTTTTTTTTTTTTGGTCACTGTTTCTCTCTTTCACCCAGGCTGGAGTGCAGTGGCATAATCTCGGCTTACTGCAACCTCCACCCACTGGGTTCAAGCGATTTTCCTGCCTCTGCCTCCCAAGTAGGTGAGATTATAGGTGCCCACCGCCATGCCTGGCTTATTTTTGTATTTTTAGTGGAGATGGGGAGGTTTCACTATGTTGGCCAGGCTGGTCTCGAACTTTTGACCTCAAGTGATCCACCTGCCTAGGCCTCCCCAAGTGCTGGGATTACAGGTGTGAGCCACCGAGCCCAGCCATAGTTTTAGGTATTTACATTTAGGTCTGTGATCCTTCATGAGTACAATTTTTTGTATGGCTTGACTTGGAGTATTTTAAAGCAAATCTCTGACATCATATCTTTTCACTGATGTCTTCAGTATGTGTCTCAAGTATATGAGAAGCATTTTGAAAACATCATTCTAATACCTCTTTCATAATTATTTACTAGCATTCAGTACCCAACCTGTGTTTTAATTTCCCCAACTGCTCACAAATTATCTTTTCTTTATTTGAATTAGGATCCAAACAAAATCAGCATATTGCATTACGTTTATTTGTTTCTTAAATTTCTAATCTATAACACTGCCCTTCCTCCATATTCCCATGTCATTTACAAAAATTAACTAGGTCATTTGTGCCATGAAAGTTCCCACATTCTAGATTTGGGGGATTTTATCTTTGTGGTGTTTTCAACGTGTTTCTCTACTCTGAATTCTCAGCAATGCTGTTATTTCTTGATGTACTGATTTTGAATATTACATATTTACTCTGTGGTGTGAAAGATGAAGATCTGGCTAACAGACTACTCTTGACCTCCCTCTCAATAATTATCCCTCCAGTATCTTCAGAAATTGAATAAAAATAAAATATTTTTGAAGGCTCAATACGTATACAAGTAAGATGTAACTTCATGCTGTCCATTGGTTCTTGGAACCTTTGATTCTAAGGGAGATGACATATAACAAAACCAGTTTTACTGTAAGACAACTTACATTAAGTTCCTAGATCATATTTTTGGTCACAGAAACAGCATCAGGATTTCGGAAAGAGATGGCAAGAGGGCCGACCAGATGCAGACAAATGGAACAGCTCTCACAGGGGGACTGAGACAGCTGGCATGCTTTTGACAGCTCTTCAGAGAAGAGACACCTAGAATGGATGGAGGGAAGACACAGACCAGTGCTGAAGGAGGAGAAAGACGGAAATGCTGCCTGGGCTATGGTACACCCCGGACTCATTTTTGAACCACAATAGCTCCCAGGAATGGGTGAGTTGAACTGGCAAGGAGCAACCCACTCCTTCCATGGGCCTCTGGAACCTGGGCAGGAGGAAACCCCTCAACCATGGCAGACACATGACATGGCGGGGAATGACGCTTAGAGAAGTGGTGGGGCAGCAAGCCAGCCGATGTGGAGCCCAGAGGATATGGTGCTGGAGTGTCCACAATGAAGGAGGGCCAAGGATGGCCCATCTCCCTAGCCTTAATTTGCTCCCATAAGAGACTTTAGCTCTAGAGGAATGGCCTGACCTGATCTCTGCAGAGCGGTCTGCACACCAGATAGGCTTGGTCTGACCTGAGTACCCTTTGGTCTGCTGGCCTCTACTGGGGCCCCAACCTGGCACACCTGCTTGCAGGGCAGTCTTGGGTGTCCTGGAGACTTACAACATAGCTTCTCTGCTGCCGGGGAATGTGTCTGACTGGTAGTGCGCTCCAGCGAGGTGGCCCTATAGCCACGCACCAGATCACACACCCCCTCCCCACATTGCAGCTTTTCCTGGGCCCACAGCAACTCCCTACACCACTTTGCTGGCTGCACGGTCAGGTTTTCCTTTACTTGCCCCACCAGCATGCGGGGAGTGCATTCCACACCCCCACTCCCTTCACTGACTGCCATTGCAGATGGACCCTTGTTTGGCACAGAGTCAGCAAGCCCTGCGCCGGCCAGCACCTCCCCTTTGCACTAACACTGTGCAGAGAACAGTGGATCCTCCCACACCCTGAATGATCATGCCTGCTTGCTGGGCACAGAGAAGGCACCCAGACCTGTGCTGGCCAGTACTCTGCCCCCAAGCCAACACCACCTCCAGTGCAACAGCACTACAGTCTCCAGCAGGGCCTCACCCCAACCCCTCACCAGCTGTGTTGCCACCGCCATTGTGGTGAATGCCTGCAAGAAGGCAGACACCCCTTTATCCACTAGCACTCAGCTGCAGCTGCTGCACCTCAGCCCCACCCAGCGCAGTGAACTCCAAACCTCTAGGAGCCAGAGAACAAAGTCAGAGTCCCGTACAAGTCTTCCAGAGTTACAGCGCACAGTACATGAGTTGGGGAGCTAAACATTGGCCCCCTAAAATCTCCCAGAAACGAAGTCAGTCTGCTGAATCCACCTTATACCACAATCAAACCCTCAAGGTCATCACATAGGATAAAGGAAAAAAAAACATTCAAAGGTCAGCAACCTCAAAGATTGAAGGTAAATAAGCCCACAAAGATAAGAAAGAATCAGCACAAGAACACTGAAAACCCAGAAAGTCAGAGAGCCTTTTTTCCCTCCAAATGACCACATCACCTCTCCAGCAGGGGTTCAGAACTGGGCTGAGATGGCTGAAATGACAGAAATAGAATTCAGAATATGGATATGAAGTGAAGATCATTGAGCTACAGGAGTGCATTGAAACCCAATGCAAGGAAGCTAAGAATCATGATAAAATGATGCAGGAGCTGACAAACAAAATAGCCAGTATAGAAAAAAAAATGACCTGATAGAGCTGAAGAACATGCTACAGGAATTTCATAATGCAATCATGAGTATTAATAGAAGAATAGACTAAGCAGATGAAAGAATCTCAGAGCTCGAAGACTGACTTTCTGAAATAAGACAGGCAGAAAGAACAGAGAAAAAAGAATGAAAAGGAATAAACAAAACCTCCAAGAAATATGGGATTATGTAGAGAGATTGAATCTATGACTGATGGTGTTCCTGAAAGAGATGGAGAGAATGGAACCAATTTGGAAAACATATTTCAGGATGTTATCCATGAAAAACTTCCCCAACATGACTAGAGAGGCCAACATGAACATTCAGGAAGTGCAGAGAACCCCAGTAAGATACTTCACAAGAAGATCATCCCTAGGACACATGATCTTCAGATTCTCCAAGGTTAAAATGAAAAAAACAAAATGTTAAAGGCAGCTAGAGAGAAGATCAGGTCACCTACAAAGTGAAGCCCGTCAGACTAACAGTGGACCTCTCAGCTGAAACCTGCCAATACAGAGAGATTGGAGGGCCAGTATTCAACATTCTTTAAAAAAAGAATTCCAACCAAGAATTTCATGTACAGCCAAAGTAAGCTTTATAAGCAAAGGAGAAATAAGATCCTTTTCAGAGAAGCAAATGCTGAGGGACTTTGTTTCCATCAGGCATGTTTTACAAGAGTTTTTGAAGAGGAGTTTTAAAATATGGAAAGGAAAGACCAATACCAGCCAATACAAAGACACACTAAGTACACAGACCGGTGACACTACAAACAACCACATAAACAAGTCTGCAAAATAACCAGCTAGCATCATGATAACAGATAAAATTCACACTTATCAATACTAACCTTAAATGTAAATGGGCTAAATGCCTCAAATAAAACACAAAGAATGGCAAGGTGGATAAAGAACCAAGACGACCCATTGGTATGCTGTCTTCAAAAGACCCAATCTCACATGCAAAGACACACATAGGCTCAAAATAAAGGGATGGAGAAAAATCGACCAAGCCAATGAAAAAAGAAAAGCATGGGTTGCAATCCTAGTTTATGACAAAACAGACTTTAATCCAAGAAGATCAAAAAAGACAAAGAAGGGCATTACAAAGATGTAAGTATCCTAAATATATACGCACCCAAAACAGGGGCACCCATATTCATAAAGCAACTTATGAGAGACCGTCAAAGAAACTTAGATACCCACACAGTAATAGTGGGAGATGTTAATATCCCACTGACAATATTAGACAGATCATCGAGACAGAAAATTAACTAAATATTCAGGACCCAAAATCAGCACTAGAGCAAATTGACCTGATAGATATCTACAGAACTCTCCACCCAAAAAACAACAGGATACACATTCTTCTCATTGCCACATGGCACATACACTAAAATTGATCATATAATTGGAAGTAAAACAGTCTTCAGCAAATGCAAAAGAACTGAAATCATAATAATCTGTTAGACCACAGCACAATTAAATTAGAAATCAAGAGTAAGAAATTCACTCAAAACCACATAATTACATGGAGATTGAATAACCTGCTCCTGGAAAGACTTTTGGGTAAATAATGAAATTAAGGCAGAAATCAAGAGTTTTATTGAAACTAAAGAGAACAAGATGCAATGTACCAGAATGTTGGGACACAGCTAAGACAGTGTCAGAGGGGAAAGTTTATATCACTACAGGCCCACATCTCAAAGTGAGAAACATCAATTAACAACCTGACATCACAACTAAAAGAACTAGATTATCAGAGCAAACAAATCCCAAGTTAGCAGAAGCCAAGAAATAACCAAAATCAGAGTTGAACTGAAGGAGACCTGAGACAAGAAAAACCATTCAAAAGACCAACAAATCCAGAGTCTTAGCTTTTTGAAAAATTTAATAAAATAGACCACCCTAGCTAGACTAATAAAGAGAAAAGAAGGAAGATTCAAATAAACGCACTCGGAATAACAAGGGAATTTTACCACTCACCCCACAGAAATACAAACAAACATCCAGAGGATATTATGAACACCTCTATGCACATAAACTAGAAAATCTAAAGAAATGAAGATACATTCCTGGACACATACACCCTCCTAAGACTAACCCAGGAAGAAACTCAATACCTGAACAGACCTATAATGAGTTCTGTAATTGAGGCAGTAATAAATAGCCTACCGACCAAACAAAGCCCAGGACCAACGGACTTGGTCAACAGCTCAAGTCTACCAGACGTACAAAGAATAGCTAGGTATCATTACCTACTGCAAACTACTCCAAAACTTGAAAAGGAGGGACTCCTCCTTAACTCATTCTATAAAGCCAGAATCAGCCTGATACCAAAACCTGGTGAGATGGAAAAAAAAAAAAAAAAAAGGAGAGAGAAAAAAAAAAGAAAAAACTTCTAGGCCAATATCCATGATGAATATTGATGCAAAAAATCCTCAACAAAATGACTGGCAAACCAAATCCCACAGCGTATACAAAAAGCTTATCCACCACTGATCAGGTGGGGCTTTATCACTGGGATGCGTTGAGTTCAATATATACAAATCAGTAAATGTGATTCATCACATGAACAGAAAACTAAAGACAAAAATCACATGATTATCTCAACAGATGCAAAAAACGCTTTGAATAAAATTCAACATCTTTTATGTTAAGAAGTTTATCACAGGGCCAGGTGTGGTGACTCATGCCCTGTAATCGCAGCACTTTAGGAGGCCAAGGCAGGTGGATCATGAGGTCAAGAGATGGAGACCATCCTGGCCAATGTGGTGAAACCCCATCTCTACTAAAAATACAAAAATTAGCTGGGCATGGTGGCATGTGCCTGCAGTCCCAGCTATTCGGGAGGCTGAAGCAGGGGAATCGCCTGAACTTGGGAGGCAGAGGTTGCAATTAGCCGAGATCACACCACTGCACTCAGCCTGGGTGACAGAGCAAGACTCTGTCACAAATAAAATAAATAAAGTAAATAAAGGAGAATTCATATGGAACCCAAAAGAGCCCAAATAGCCAAGGCAATCCTAAGCAAAAAGAACAAAGCTGGAAGCATCACACTACCCAACTTCAAACTATACAACGGGGCTAGACTAACGGAAACAGTATAATACTGGTACAAACAAACACATAAACCAATGCAACAGAATAGAGAACCCAGAAATAAGGCCACAACTATAGCTGTCTAATCTCTACAATACTGACAAAAACAAGCAATGGGGAAGGATTATTATTCAGTAGAAAATGGTGCTGAGAGAATTGGCTAGCCATATGCAGAATATTAAACTGTTCCTCCTTAAAAACAAAAGTTAACTCAGAATGGATTAAAGACTTAAATGTAAACCCAAAATGATAAAAACCCTGGAGACAGACCTAGGCAATACCATTCAGGGCATGGACATGGGCAAAGATCTCATTACAAAGACACCAAAAGCAATTGCAACAAAAACAAAAATTCACAAATGGGATCTAATTAAACTACAGACTCTGCATAGCAAAAGAATCTATCAAACAGAGTAAAGAGACAAACTACAGAATGGGAGAAAATTTTTGCAAACTATGCATTGACAAAGGTTTAATATCCAGCATCCATAAGGATAACTAAGCATTTACAAGAAGATACAAGCCCATTAAAACGTGGGCAAAGGGCATGAATAGACAATTTTTCTTTTTTTTCTTTTTTGTGTATAGAGTTCTCTTGGTCATCCAGGCTGGAGTGAATGGTGCAATCTCAGCTCACTGCAACCTCTGCCTCCCAGGTTCAAGTCATTCTCCTGCCTCAGCCTCCCAGTAGCTGGGATTACAGGTGTTGCCACCACGCCCAGCTAATTTTGTACTTTAGTAGAAGACAGGATTTCACTATACTGGCCAGGCTGGTCTCGAACTCTTGACCTCAGGTGATCCACCTGCCTTGGCCTCCCAAAGTGTTGGGGTTACAGGCGGTAAGCACCGCACCCCGGCCTACACACTTTTTCAAAAGAAGACATACATGCAAGTCAACAATCATATGAAAAATGCTCAACAACACTGATCATTAGAGAAATGCAAGTCAGACCACAATGTGCATACCATGTCACACCAGCCAGAATTATTATTATTAAAAAGTCAAAAAAAAAAAGATGCTGGGCAAGGTTGTGGACAGAAAGAATGCTTATACACTGTTGGTGGGAAGTGTAAATTAATTCAACCATTGTGGAAGACAGTGTGGCAATTCCTTAAGGATCTAAAGACAGAAATACCCAACTACCCAGCAATCCCGTTACTGGGTATATATCCAAAGGAATAGAAATCATTCTACTATAAAGACACATGCACATGTATTTTCATTGCAGCACTATTCAGAATAGCAAAGACATGAAATCAACCCAAATGCTCATCAATGATAGACCAGATAAAGAAAATGTGGTACATATATATCATGTAATATCTGTAGCCATAAAAAAGAACCACATCATATCCTTTGCAGGAACATGGATGGAGCTGGAGGCCATTATCCTTAGCAAACTAACACAAGAACAAAAGAATCAGATCCACATGTTCTCTACTTATAAGTGGGAGCTAAAATGATGAGAGCTTATGGACACATAAAGGGAACAAAACACACTGGGCTCTATCAGAGGGTAGGTGGTGAAGGAGGGAGAGGATCAGGAAAAATAACTAATGGGTACTAGGCTTAATATCTGGGTGATGAAAATAATCTGTACAACAAACCCCATGACACAAGTTTACCTATGTAACAAACTTGCACATGTACCCCTAACTTAAAACAAAAGCTAAAAAAATTATCCCAAACACTTTTTTATATTAGGCATTGAAATAAATGAGTATACACACATTTAAAAAAGAATAATGAAAACAAGATAATTACCTATTTTTTGTTGAATCAGTGATTGGCAATGGTTGTAGTAGTGGGTTAATCAAGGAATAATTATTACAAAGCAAAATTTTGGGTGCACATTTATAGTCCCAGTTATTTGGGAAGCTGAGGTGGGAGAATCGCTTGAGCCTGGGGAAGTCAAGGCTACAGTGAGCTGTGATTGTAAACACTGCACTCCAGCCTGTGCTACAGAGCAAGACTCTGTCTCAAAAAAAAAAAAAAAGGCAAAAATTGTCAGAAGCACCCTGCTACCACCACACAGTTCAAAACAAAGAATAACAAATAGAGTAGGCTCACTGAGGACTTCATACTGCATCATTTTATTGTTGTGTATTGCATGATTATATATTATAATTTATACATTTTTATTTTACAGTCATTTGTATTCATTCATTCATTTTGCAACCCGACTATTTCAGTTCAATGTCTCCGGTGGCCAGAACTTCTCCCAGCAGCTCAGGGTGCAAAGTGGGAAGTGGACCAAGAGTAGTTCACCATCTAATTGCAGGGTGCACTCACACACACATCTCCCACTCACTCACACTGGGACAATTGAGACACACCAGTTAATCTAACAATGCATAATCTTTGTGATGTGTCAGGAAACCAGAATACCCAGAGAAAGCCCACACAGACATAGGGAGAAGATGCAAAGCCCACCCAGACAAAGTGCCCAGCAGTGAAGCAATTTTTTTTCTTCATCAATGTTATAACAAGATGACATTGAATAAAATGACCTTATTGAAGGATTTGCTGTAATTAATTTGCTTTTTATCCAGTATATCATTATTTAGGCTTGGCTGTACCATAAACTACCATATACAATAAATCTACCTTTTTATCCAAGGCAATAGCAGTGGGAGAGTGGAGAATAAGATTTGAGAAATATCTCAGAAGAATAACTGACAGCATTAAATAAATAAAGGAAGAAAGGCTGTAAAATGACCGCTTTTGTTCCTGGCTTCAACAACAGTACATACTAGTGCCATTTACCTAGGTAGAGAATGGAAGAGGAGCAGGTTTGGGTAAGGGTTGGGAGCACAGGAAGTAAATAAGTTGTTTTGGACATTGACACATGGAATGCCTATAAACAATTAAGTGGAAATGTCCAGTAGACTACTGGAAGTATGAATCTGTAGTTCAGGAAAAATATGTGGGCTAGAGGTATAGATCTGATAATCATCAGTTATGTGTGTTTTAGTTGAAGCCACTGGCATGGATGATATTGCACAGGGAATGTGGAAATAATGAAGAAAGAGGAAGACAAACAACAAAACCTTGAGGAAGACTATCATTTAAGGAGACAGAAGCAATCAATTATTATCATGTAGGAGAAGTACTGTGATAAATACATGAATGTCGATACCCTAGTGACTCTAAATGAAATTCATCAATTTGGTGGGGAGAAGTTATCACAAAGTTTCACTTTGGGCCAAGTGTGGTGGCTTATGCCTGTAATCCCAGCAATTTGGGAAGCCTAGGCAGAAGGATTGCTTGAGCCCAGGAGTGGAGACCAGCCTGTGTGACATAATAAGACTCTGTCTCTAAAAAAAAAAAAAGTTTGGCTTTGGAGTGTGTGTGTATTTTTTTTTTTTTTTTTTTTTTTGAGACAGAGTCTCACTCTGTTGCCCAGGCTGGAGTGCAATGGCATGGTCTAGGCTCACTGCAACCTCCACCTCCTGGGTTCAAGTGATTCTCCTGCCTCAGTCCCCCGAGTAGCTGAATAGCTGGGACTACAGGCCCGCATGCCCACCAAGCCTGACTAATTTTTGTATTTTTAATAGAGACAGGGTTTCACCATGTTGACCAGGCTTGTCTCGAACTCCTAATTTCAAGTGATCCATTCATCTCAGCCTCCTAGAGTGCTGGGATTACAGGCATAAACCACTGTGCCCAGCCTTGGTGTGTATATTTAAGGATGTATAAGGGTGTGGCCAATGTGATGAGGAGCAAGAAGTCACAAACTTACCTGTTTCACAAGGAAACAGAGGACTTCAAATGAGAACTCTCTAACCCACCCCCCACTCCATACACTTAAATCCAGAATAGTGTTCCTTCAAGCGTGGTCCACAATTTACTTCCATGAGAATCACATAGGGACTTTATCAAAATGAATATACGATGTACTAATGCTCTACAAAATAATTTAAAGTGTAACCATGGAATGTGCAGCTAAAATGGGTGCAGAGATAAAAAGCTTTGGAGTTGATGAGGTCAGAGATTGTGACCTTCAAGTTGCTAGGTTTTAGCAAGAAGGCATTGTGGGAAAACTGGAGGGACAAGGAGGTTTTGCAAGAGGATAACTGACAATTGTTTTTCCCCTCATTAAAAAGGAAAATGGAACCAGAAAAGACTAAGAGTTAGAGTAGTTTTTCTCCTGAGCTGGTCCCAAGCCAACCAGACAGCACAGTCACCTTGATGAAAAAGAAATAAACAATTGATTTGAGTGACTGAATGTGGTCATTTAAAAAAACACCCCCAAAAACAACAATGCATCCATGAATTACACTGATTTTGTTTCCACTTTTCAGCTGGTTATCTGGCACTTTACACTTAGCCCTTCCTAATGAACTGATAGTAGCTGAAGTCACTGAATGTTTATAGTCTTTTATTTGATCA